>OX419600.1:8674483-8743862 GCA_948473455.1 Teleiodes luculella | reverse complement strand
TATTTGTAGGTATTAAAAGCCAGTCAAATATCACTTGTGCATCCCATATAGGTGGTTTAGGTTTCATAGGCTGTGCAATCGCAATGGCTTTCAACATTTGTCGTAATAATAACTGATTCTCTGAATCATCTTTCTTGATTTTGCAAAATGTAAAGATTGCTGATTTATGAACAAGGATTGTGCTGTAAGCCAGTTTTTCTTCTAAATGTAAATAGGCTAAAAATCTAGTTATCTGTTGCATATCAGGAATATTGCCATTCACATTATTGGTATCACACCACTTCAGCCATCTATTAATTGCTGGATAGTATGTACTCATTGTTGATTGCCTCCAACTAGTACTCAACAGTTGTTTTTCCAACTCGGACCAGTCATGAATTTCTTCTCCCCACCTCCAACTAACCAAGCCTGAAGGTTCAGTTGGTCTATTTGCGCCGGCGGGAGGCCTGTCGCTGTGTCCACCAAGCTCTCCGAGAGGTTCTCTATGGTCACAGGTGGCTCCAGTGCACGTGATTTCAGATCTGCTAACCAAAATGTTTTCTCCCAATGTGGTGCTATTATTATGTATAGGCCTTTGGCATAGTTCAGTTGAGCTAGGACTTGAGGCATAAGATTGGGAGGTGGAAATATCCAACCCAGACGATAATTCCACTGCCGGCTGAAGGCGTTTGAGTATAGAGCTGAGTGATCTTTGCAATCTAGCGAGACGTACCTGGTGACCACGGCTGTTTCTGCGGACGCGAAAAGGTCGACGTCCGGAGTGCCCCAACGATGGAACAATCGGTTTGTTGCAGTGGGCAGAAGGTGCCATTCGGCCAAGCGCCGTCCCCGTGAGAGGTGATCGGCGGTGCAGTTGTACCTCCCCGGGAGGTAATGAGCTGACAGAGACACATTCAGACTGTCTGTCAACTTCATCAACTTGCAAGTCAGGCTGAGCAAATTCAGGGAGTGTGTTCCGCCTTCCTTCCGAATGTACGAAACCAGTGTTTGATTGTCCGACTGGACCAGAATGTGGGCATCCTGCAGGTGACGCGAGCGTTTCCGAATCGCTGCATACACCGCGAAAAGCTCTTTTTGATTGGAATGCCATCTGTTTTGCTCTTTCGTCCACACTCCTGACAACAAGGTTTCGTTCAGCTGGGCCCCCCAGCCCGAGTCCGCTGCGTCCGTCGTCAAGAAGTGGGTGACTGGTCCCTGGTGCAAGACAGTCCTGTTTTTTATTGAAAAGAGCCACCACTTCAAATCTCGACAAACTTGGGGGGGTAGGACCAACCTCAAATTTTGGCGGAGTTTGAACCGTTTCGAGAATATCTGCAGGTATCTGCAATGAAGGCGACCCCTTGGGATCACAAAGTTGGCGAAGTTCAACTGACCTAGAATTTTTTGAACTTTCTTGAGGTTGCATAGGCGTTTGTGCAACAGGTCTGTTAAAGACTTTTTTAACTTTTTTACTTTTTCCTCTGATAGAAACATTTCGTTTAGCTTTGTGTTCCAAGTGATCCCTAAATACTCTAGCTGTTGTGTAGGCTTTAGTATTGACTTCGAATAATTTATTTGCCAACCCATTGATTCCAAGAGATTCACGACTTCCGCAGTCTGAGAGATCAACTTGGATTGGTCCTGGTGGACCAGTAGGAAATCGTCCAGGTAGACCAGAACTCGATTTCCTTTGGCCCGAAGGATCTCCGCGATCCAGTTCGTTAGCGCTGCAAATGTGTAAGGAGCTGACGCTAGGCCAAAAGGTAGGGATGACATCTGTAGAAGCTCTCCATTGTACACCATCCTGAGATAGCAACGATGGGATTCTGCTATAGGAACATGGAAGTAAGCACTGGAGATGTCTATCTTTATCATCCAGTCCTGTGCTTGGAGAAATTCTGGTACTGATGCATGCGATATCAGCTGGAAGTGTTTGGAGTGAACAAACTTGTTCAGGCCACGGAGGTCGAAAATTGGTCGAAGGCCTCCACTCGATTTTGGAACTATAAACATCTTGGAAAGAAAACTTGGACTTATTTGTGTTACACTCTCTAAGACCCTCTGATCCTTTAATTCTGAAATTATTTTTGTCATGTCCGGTGATACTTTGGTACTGTACAGTCTTTTCAGGTCTTTTGTAGGGTAATTCAGAGGAGGTTTGCCTGTGAAAGGTATTCGAGCACCCGAGACTATTTTTATTATAAAACTGTTTGCCCCAAGTGCTTCCCAGACTGGTAGAAAATTCTGTAGACACCCCCCCCTGAAAACCGTCTTGCAATAGTCATTTAGATTTGTCCTTGGGACGAAAGGAGTTATTGATAGTTTTAGAGTCCTTTTTAAATTTCTTGGGATATTCCCGTTTCTTATTAGGACGAAACGAAGGGGTTGAACGGTTTGTCTGAGCTGGGGCAGTAGAGGGTTCAAAAGGACGTTTCCTTGAGGACTTATTATCTTTTAAATAAGTGGGTGTATTAAGCCACACACTAGTTCCACCAAGAGACTGAATTACTGGCATTAAGGTGCCATGGTCAAAGAGGTGCTCAGCACTAGGCGGAAGTTTACGCAAGGTATGTTGTAGGTTTTTATTTTGGACTTCTGAAATAATTCGCTCCCTTCTAACCTCTATACACTCTGCTCTCTTTCCACACACTACTTGTAACATCTGTTCCATATTTTTATAGTTTTGAGATGAGGGACCAAATAATGTCATAACCTTGTCAAATAGCTTAGCCGGGGTTAACTCTGCCGGTGAGTTGTTTGCCCAATTAATCATTTCTTGTAAATTGTTCCGCACTATATCTTTATGTTCAAGTAAACCATATGTTAAACCTGCCATAGTTCTTTCTGTAGTAGCTAAGAAGTCTTTGCCTTTATTTAAATGACATAGTTCATCATTAATTTTCAACTCAACAAAACCAGGTCTAGCCAGAAAAGATTGTAGCGCTTTAGCATATTTAACTTCCTTCCAACCCTCTGTATTAAAATGCTGTAGTTTTATTAAAGAATTTAGGCGATCCTGAGATGCACTCTTAATTATTTTGGTATTGTCAGTTACAGTCTGGTAATCACCAAAATCTAAATTACCTACAGTAGGATTGACAAGAAAATCTGATGTATTTGGATTTGTCTTGGAGGTAGAAGGCTGTGCACAAATGTTTAGATAATCTGTAATCTTACTTACGTGCGCTATAAGAGCATCTACCCTGGGATCGAGAGGGACTGCTTCTGACACAGTTCCGGTCTGTAAATGACTTTCTAACCTTGACCTCTTGTTAGGGGGACGAGAAGATTCGCCCTCTGACTCAGACTCAGCATTATCGCTCTCCTGGTTAGAAGAAGAAGCCGATTCCTCTCCGTGAGAAGTTTGGGTAGCAAAGTCAGCTTTCCCATCCGCTGTTTGCGGCATCTCCGGTGAATTAACTTGACTCATTTTATCGAAAACGAGTCTCCACACAAAATACACAATAATTCACTGTACTGAGCACTGAATAAACTTGTGATTTCACAAATTTTACACGTTTGTAGAAAAATTCTCACTAATCCGCGGGAAATCACAAAACGCTATGACAGTGACAGCTACAGGGTTGCCATCGCTGTTCGCGAAACTATCAAAAGAACGTGAGTGGCGCCCTCACTGGTGACGACAGGTAATTGACTACGCGGGATATATTGGTAAGTCCACAAAACCATTCTTCATATCGACGCTGTGTGTTTTTAGACAAACACATAATATAACATTATGTAGTATCAAGTAACATTGTGATGATGACACCATTGATTTTTAAAACCAAAAAGGTTTTGCATTATTGCAAATTTGTTGTTTCTGTATAAATAAAATGTTATTATACCAAGATCACGGATATTGTAAATATTATGTACTTTATACTTTGTGGACTGATAATAACAAGTATTGTTTTCCAGTAACAGGTACATAATGAAATGTCACTTTTAAAAGTTACTTATATTATATCAAAAATATATGTAAAGATGTAATGAAAAGTGTTTATATCATAGTAATATTGACTATTGGATACATCCTTTTTGACTTAAATTATATTCATCTCGACTTTTGAGTTAAAATTGCATAATTTGGCATTAGGCTTTACTTAATGTGCAATGACTAGAATAAAAAATTTTTTTTTTATAAATGTCAGTGTCTTTTGAACGTGATTTTCTATCCGTAGGAGATTGGGGTAAAAACCTTAATTGTAATAACAATGTGCCTCAAATGTTACCGATCTAACAACAAACTAGTAAGGTGTTCTTTGATAAAATAAAATATGTATTTTTTATTAAGAGAAATTAAATTTTATGATGTAACTTAGATGTAAAAGAGGATTTAATATAATTTGTTAAGCTTATTGTGTAAAGATTTGGATACTTAAATGTTTTTGTAATTTACATCTACTTATGTTCGTCGTTCGTCTGACGTTGTTTGACATTTGTTTTGTTTCATGTAATAATGACGTTTCTACATTTTGTTGAGACGAAATTTTGATGTAGTTTCGTTTTTGTTGTAACAAGAGTTAGGAATTTAATCACACTAGTCGTAAACTAACTTCTGCGGCGCAACACCTTACCGGAGTGAATATTATTAGTAATATTACAAGTAATTACAACAGCATTGCGTGATATTACAAAATGAATTATTATTTGTCTACAATTTTTATAGGTGACAACATTTATTTTCACTTCCGAGCCTTGCCGCATCCATTGTCATGATAATCTACTTTAATGTTGTCCAGAAGTCTATACTATAGTTATATTAGTAGAGTAGAGCATTCAAAGCATAAAGCTATGTGCGCTGCTGAAGTTACGTTACGGTTAGAGCGGATTATTGGAGTAATTTTGATTACCGGCGAACATTAAATTGATGTAAATGACTGAAAAAAGTTGACAAAAGAGAAAGCAATCTTCCGAATTAAGAACACCACAACTTGATAGCTTAAGCATCTAACTATACCACGTTACAAATTAAAAAAAGAAGATAATACCAACAATTTGGCGACAAAATAAAGTAAGGGCAAAATAGCATATTTACAAAGTATAGATAGAAAGTAGTTTTGTATGGAAATATCAATTTGTTTTGTGATATAGTAGCTTAACTTGAGCGAGTTAGAATTTTAATTCACATCAGAAATGGGATGCAAATTTTAGCATTGAGCTTTTAATACCATACTTCAGTGGTATATTATCAAATCGTGTTTATTAGCACATCTGATACAGATCTCGCTGTCTTTCATTGATGTGGTGATTCATATTCGGAGGTAAAGTTATAGAAAATGTGGAAGGGAAAAGCCTGCCTTGAAGAGGTAAAGTTAAAACGATGGTGGTTATGGCGAAAATATTGCTACAAGGATGAGAATTTGGAGAAGCTAAAACAAAATTAAATATACATATTAATTTTAAAGTAAAAGGATTATTGTAGATTTTATTTTTTGATTTAAATAAAGTTTGTATGAAATAGAATTCTTTGTATTTTTTATTCGACTCTTAGATGTAAAAATCTTTAAATCTGATATAAAAACTTAAGATTTTTATTATAAAAACTAAGTAAGAAAATTTAGGAACCACAATTTATATTTATAATACAAATACGATATTCAATGTTTTCGAAGCGCAAGGTTCCGACGAGTTCGTATACACTTTTTATAACGGCCGACTGAATGCGGAAGTCATCGATGCATCCCTAGCATGAATGGCGTCCAACCCGCCCCATTTCAGTCACCACCTGCCCCTACTCACCGCTCCTGTTCACCCCGCTACCGCAACTCGGCCGGGTTATATCGCATCTAGCGTCCCGAGTTATGTTAGTTATTTCCACAGTTACGTTACGACCGTAGTAGTAAGAGCGAGCGTTTGACACTTTATTGTCTACAAACCGGTGATTTTATCTTTCAAAACGCGGCTCTGATTACCTTTAGTGGTGTTTGTGGGTGCTTTACAAACTTTTGTGATGTTTATATTTCGTTTTGTGTCAAGAAATAACGGTTGTAGTGGAAAAAAGGCGGGAATAGTTAACCTCTAGCCAGAGTTTATCGATCGATCGTCGGCTACTGCAGTGCAGTGCAGATAATAGCGCGTGTTGTTTACATCTTTCGCCTGTTTACCATTATTGAATTTTAACATCTATTTTTAGACTAATTGCATGTTATTTTAAAGTTTAGAATTGATTTCGTACTGCAAATTCTTTACTTAATAACTTTTGACGTGTCCTTTGACTGAACTATACGTAGGTACAAGAAAAACATAACTAACTAACTACATAATTATTCCTGTATAATTTGTCAAAAGAAAATTATTTAGCCCTAAAGGACGCTTCTTTGAAAACCGGATCAGAGCAGCTTAACAATTTGTTTGCCGAATTCACATTCTTTATGTAGAGCGACTAGATTTACCAGTTTTTTGTCCATAGCTATTATTATTCGACAATTACTATACTGGACTGGCTCTGGCGCCTGGTACCTATCTTATATTGTATCTCAATACAAAATACAGATCAATACTGCTACGTAAAAATACCAGCAGATGGTTTCATAATAATTATACATAAATTATTTATGTAGCAAACTTCGAATTCGAATATTGGTACTTAGGCTATGATCGAAGATCGAAGGTAGCAAATAATCTTGCAGAGATCAATAGAATTCAAGAAAGGGAAAAGTATTTGCTTAATTTTTGTTTTTGTTAATCTATCTACGTATGTATGTAATGTAGGTATGTAGGTATTTAGTTTTCATCCAAAGAACCAAGTCTCGTTTAGATTTTTCTACATTTCAATTCAGTTCAGACCCTGATACCTACTATACTATGTAAATTGTATTTTTGTTCATGTCATGGAGCATTTCCATACGTATCTGCCTCTAGTTGGTCTCAAAACCAAAATAAATCTTAAGTTTTAATAATTTATCTGTAAACCACATTGCTATGTATCTTATCTCGTAAATAAAATAAATAAATACCTACAGTCTTACTTGTAAATCTGCAAAATTGTAACGTGGGCAGTTGTCTGAACCTACCTGAATTATTTATTATTAACGCCTACTAAACAATATCAGGTTTCAATACTGTTGAGTGTTGAGATATACTTATTCAATAATTCGTAATATTATTGGTAAGGTCTAATTTTCATATCTTTTGAAAATGTTGTGCGTTTCACATTTACATTGCATTTAAATTAAAACGTACGCAAATTTTCAACAACACTTCCAAAAGATATGAAAATTAGACCGTTTGTTATGAGAACAAACCGTTTTCTCCTTTTGTATGAAAACTACAGGTTTACAATCCTCGTAGTACCAAGTACTTAAGTACCAATATTACGTACGTATCTATTATTCAATAATTTTAATTGGTATTGAATCCTCATATTTTTATAAGTAGGCTGGATAAAATTTCTCCTCGGATCATAGATAGGTTTAGTTAGACAACTCCGCACGTTACAATTTTACAGATTTTCAATTAAGACTGAGACCAGACACGACAGTGTATGCCGAAATCAATAGTATTGGAGGATTTCACCCCCCTTCCCTTGGATGATAGCATCGATAGCTAAAAAATCATTAGTATCAGTATTGCGTATTAGTATTGGAGGATTTCACCACATTTATTATCGATACAATCAATATTGTTACTATATAAACACCCCTTACAGGCGATGATAGTCCAACAGAATTTCTGCCGAGCAGAAAATGCGCGGCCGAAATTCAGCCCAAATAATTACGCTCGTCTGGCCCAGCCTAAGACGGTATATTCATTTATTTATGAGATAGATAGATATACAGGTTTACAATCGTCTTAATAGTTTTAGTAGGAAAAGGCAGGTCACGGTCGGCTGGCCAGGCCCAGGCCCTGACGCAAGCAACAGAAACCCTACACGGGCTAGTTGCTCCGTATAAATGAAATCTACTGTTAACGATCTATCTGATCGTTTAAATAACATAGAGCAGCACTTGCGAGAGAACAACTTGGAGCTGACTGGAGTACCGGAATTTCATGGAGAAAACATACCTAATATCCTAGAGCAGTGCTCAAAGGTCATTGGTCATAAAATTCTCGATGGCGATATCCTTACCTGTACCAGAGTCGCTAAACAAAATAAAGAAAGCAAGTTTCCTCGAGCAATAATTGTAAAATTTAGAAACGTAGCTTGTCGGGATGCGTTCTACTCCGCCGTATACAAATATAACAAGGAAAACACAGATGCTAAGCTTAACACATCGTTACTGGGTATAGGTGGAGAAAGAATGCCAATATATGTATCTGAACATTTGTCACCTCATTATAAAGCTCTACACGCAGCTGCCAGAAGGAGGGCAAAGGAGTTCAACTATAAATTCATATGGGTGCGAAATGGGAGAATATATGTTAGGAGGACACCTGATTCTCAGTATATTCTTATAAAGAACAGGGAAAGTCTTGATCGCATATGTTAATTTTGCTGTTACTCTTTTTTTGTATTAACTATTGTGTTTGGTTTTTATCTATTTCAAAAATGGCTGCATCGTTATCATTGTACTACCAAAATGTACGAGGTTTAAAAAGTAAAACAATTGATGTTTACAACTCATTTTTATGTAACAACTTTGATATTGTATGTTTATGTGAAACATGGTTAGATGAAAGTATCTCTTCAGCTGAATTATTCGACGACAGATATTGTACTTTGCGTAGAGACAGAAGTGATAGATTTTTGAAGCGTTTCAACAAGCATCATGGAGGAGGTGTGCTTGTAGCCATTTCTAAAAAGCTAAATTTTGTTCGCAGAGATGACTGGTGTTCGGATATAGTGGAAGATATATGGATACAAATAAAAATTAATAAAGATACGACAATAAATCTATGTACGGTATATCTTCCCGAATATCTACCTCTCAGTATATTTGTAAGTTTTATCGAAAAATGTAAAAACATATTTAATGAAAATCCTACCCATAAGATATGTATTGTGGGAGATTTTAATTTAGGTGATGTTGCTTGGTCTAGTGATACGGGTTGTCCTTTAAATTATACTTGTGATAAGTCTAAGATCCTGTACGATATGTGCCATACCACTTGGGTAAAACAAATTAATAATATTCCAAATCAAAACAACAGGATATTGGACTTAGCAATAACGGAGTCTTCTAGCCAATTCTCTCTCTCTAAAATCTTGCCAGTAAGTCGCTTAGATAAACATCATCCCCCTTTTGAATTAAATATTCGGTATCGTCAGTCGCCTGTCTTAGAGCTAAATGATAAAATTGTGGAAAAGTTGTGTTTTCGTAAAACTAATTACGAGGGTTGCATTAAGGAGCTCCTAGCGGTTGACTGGGACCATCACGCGGCCAATTTGAATTGTGATGAATTTGTACAATATTTTTATAACACTCTATATGAATTAATTGAAAAGTATACACCTAAAGTTAAATTACGCAATAACAAATATCCTGCTTGGTTTTCAGCATCGCTGATTGGAACTCTCAAAGCTAAACAAAAATATCATCATCGCTATAAAATCTACGGTAATCCCCGTGACTATGATGCCTTCGCAATGTTGCGCTCAAGAGCAAAAACCCTTCTTGATCAATGCTTTAATACCTACACTTCCCGTCTTGAGTGTGATCTTACCCATAATATTAAGGCTTTCTGGCGATTCACGAAGGGTAAAAGGGTGACCAACGACTATCCCAGTGAGATGAGATTCAACGATCGTATTGCCAATGATGGCCAAAAAATTGTTGACCTCTTTGCTGATTATTTTTCATCCGTGTATGAAAATAATTCTAATGTAAATTATGTTCCCAGTTACCCGGAATCAAATTATTCAGTTTACAACCTTACTATCACGGAGAAAGAGGTAGAGAGATTACTCAGTCAGGTCGACTTGTCTAAAAACGCCGGTCCTGATGGTATTCCACCCATTTTCCTGCGGATGTGTTCAAGAGCATTAGTCAAACCTCTATTTCTGATCTTTAAAAAATCCATAGAGAGTGGTCAGTTTCCATCGCTATGGAAAATAGCTAAAATAACTCCTATTTACAAGGGTGGAGATAAGACAGATATAGCAAACTATCGTCCAATATGTATTCTAAGTTGGTTCGCTAAAATATTCGAGGGTCTCGTCTATACTTTTATATATAATCATCTTCAGCACCTATTGAGTCCATATCAGCACGGATTTGTTACCGGACGTTCGACCAGCTCTAACTTATTAGTCTATACCACACATCTGTGTGACTCATTTAACGCCAAAACGCAAATTGACTCCATATATACAGATTTTGCTAAGGCTTTTGACCGCGTCAATCACTCGGTGCTCTTAGCAAAGCTAAAACATATGGGTATTCACGGAAATCTTCATCGCTGGTTTGAGTCGTATCTTTCGGATCGTTCCCAGCTTGTTGTCTTAAGTGGTTTTGAGTCTGTCCCTTTTCCTGTAGTGTCTGGTGTGCCACAAGGATCTAATCTTGGACCTCTATTATTCCTTGCGTTTATTAACGATCTTCTCACCACTTTTTCGAGTAAATGTCTAGCATACGCCGATGATATTAAGATATATCGACAGGTCAACAGTCATACTGATTGCTTGGCTTTGCAGAGGGACGTCGAGATGTTGGAAAAATGGTGCACTGAAAATTACATGTCACTAAATACAAAGAAGTGCCAAGTCATCACTTTCACCCGTAACAAAGGTGCGTTACATTTCGATTACAAGATTGGTAATGATACATTGGAAAGAGTCATGGTTGTCCGGGATTTAGGCGTAATGTTCGACTCCGCACTTTCTTTTAGAATGCACTACGATTTTATGTGTAGTAGAGCAAATAGAATGTTGTCTTTTGTAGTAAGAAATGCTAAACCATTTAAAAAAGAAAGCTCATGGATTATTCTTTATAACTCTTTAGTTCGCAGCATATTAGAATATTGCTCATGCGTCTGGTCACCCATTTACGATACTCATGTCGACAGAATCGAATCCATACAGCGCCGATTTTTGAGAGTTCTATGTGCGAGACTGGGAATGAGGCGTAAATTACCGGACTATAGTAATAGACTAAAAAAATTCAACATGGCTACATTAGGAAACCGCAGAAGTATATCTGACCTTTGCACACTTCATAAAATCGTTAACGGAAACTTGGACACCGAGCTGCTCGCAAGGACGAGTTTCAGAGTCCCGACTAGATCTGTTAGAAACCAACAACTATTTCACGTTCCTGGCACCAATAACAATGTGTCGCAAAATAGCCCAATCTCAAGAATGTGCAGAGACTACAACACTGTATGCTCTAATATTGACATATTCGACTGTAGTTTCTTTGCCTTTAAAAGCGGAATATGTAAGTTGGTCGTGGATATTTGAATTTAAAATAATTTATATACCTACTTGTTTAACTTGAACATTGTAATATCATAAGGTTTAAAAATATTTTTATTTGGTAAATGTTGTGTACAACTGTAATTGGACTGCAGGTTTAAAATGGTACTGTATCATGTTATGTATATTTAAAGTTTATAATCTGTTGTCTGTTGTTGTACCTATTGGAATAAAATAAAATAAAATAAAATAAAATAAAAGACTGACAATGTTCACAATGGAATAGCCGCGTCACAGATTGTTGCTTTGTGGGATTGTGGGCTTACTGGATATGTGTGACGGCCATAGATAGTAGGGTTGATGAGGTTAGTTTTTTCTAGCTAGTCGTGTCCCACTGCAGGGCAAAGGCTCTCCTTGCACTTTCCCCAAACAACTTCTTGGTCGAGTGTTCAAAAGCTCGTCTGACGTTACGGAGATTCCGGGTGGATATCCGTCGAACAAATATCACTTTGTGAGACTTTCCCCAGTTTGGTTAGGACATTGCAGGCTGAATCACCTGATTACCCGAAAAGAAAGATGATTCCGTGCTTCGGAAGGCACGTAAAGCCGTTGGTCCCGGCTACTTTCTATGGATGTGGTTGTTATAAGAGCCATGTCGGAAGCCTAAGGCGGCTCAACAATTCCGACACCAGGGTTTGTGAGGTGGGTTAACCTCGAAACCCACTCGATAATAGAAGACTTTCCCCGATCCCGAGCTACGTACGCCTTTCTTGCCACTCGCACGAATACGCATCTAGCTCATCTCGTCATGACGGCTGATTTTGTACCGTTGTAATTTTTTTGAAATAGGGCGTAATGTTTTGTTTGGTCAACAAACAAGCAAAACACATATAGGTATATGACCTGCCTCTAGTCTATTGTCTCAGTAAGAGTGCGAACAATTACAAATTTATTTGCGCTTGTTGTTCTTCTTTTATAATACATTGTGGTCGTAGAGCGGCAGCAAAAGCAACTTTGCAATACAAAGGTATTTTTACCGCTTCGATTGTCTTAGCGTTTTAAAGTTTGTTTATGTAACGCAATGCTACGCAAATGTAAATACAGATAGGAACTGTAGCACTGTAGGTACCTTATTAATTCCATGCGCCTCCCTCTGTCACTTGTCTATCTTTATATTGAATCATCTTTAATGCAAAATGCAACAGTCTCGGTGCGTATACGCTTCTCACAAATAACGTCATTTCTCTAAAGCAATTTCTAAATAATTTATTTATGTGCCTTTCTCTTCAGATTGCCGTATTTTCTCTGTGGTATTATTACTACAGTAATAATTCTGAATTATAATTACGAGCAAGTTATTACGACTAATTAAATACATATTTACTTACTTTCTAGGTATATCGCGAAATATAAAATACGGAGACCAGAAAATGTGATCCTCCAAGTCCGGTGAAGCTTGATTGGTCGTACCTTTTCGACACAAGCATAGGTCAATTAAAAAAAAAAAAATGTGATCCTCTATTCTATTACTCGTACAAGACAAAATTCCAACCTTCTCATATTCATTTGTTATGCATTTGTTAGAGATACTATGGTGAGGAAAAATAGAAACATAAGTACGAGTACCTCTCCGGTCTCCACTGGTTTCATGATGCAGTTTTTCAGATAAGTGGATAAATTGGTGTTTTCTTTTATCGTTATCTTATGTCTTACTCTCAGCAGGGTGGAAGGCTTCCATGAGCCACGACACGACACGACACGACTAATCGATTTCACTAGCAAAAACTACATTTTGGATTTATCATCACAAAAACGACTGTATCGTATCGTTTGAAATCTGGCACGTACTTCTACGCCATTTAATTTTACCTTCTCTCTTGCCGTGAAGATTTCCGATTTTATCTCTAGTTATTTTTTTTTGTGATTAGTGGGGAATTTGAAACGGTATTCTGTGCTGAAAAAGTTTATGTTAACTGTATTTGACTTCTAGGTAACTTAAATTGAACTCTTTTGATTTCCATCTTTTTAAGACAAATCGTATACTATTTATACTTGAATAAATAAATACATAAATATATTTGACGGCGCCAGATATTGATTCACCTGATTTTTAAGCGCTATTGTTAGATTTTTGAACGAAAATTATTAGTAGACGGGAAATTGTTAGACGAGAATATTGTTAGACGAAAATTCATGTTTGAGTGATTTCTAAACGTAACTCCGAGACTGGCGCCAAAACAGTTTTACGGTCAATAATGAGGCGGTAAACGTGGATGTGCGACCAAGTGCTCGGTGGAACGTTTTATATTTAGAAAACGATGGTAAATTAGATCTCATTGCTATTAAAGATCGAGATCTTTGTGTAATTTAAAGTGAGACCAAACTTTATATGATTACCTATTATTGGTATCTCCTTGCCCGCTAACTCACGCCAAGCATGGAAACTCTACCCGATAAACTTGGAACGCAAGCAAGTAATGGATCTGTGCCTTTATCAGAAGCGGGATACGAAGGGCATTGTTTAAATAAGGAGATAAATGCGCAAAACACCGATCCGAGATACGAAGCAACCGCCTCGGGTTTTCTGAGTTGCATGGAAGCGCTGCTTACACGGCTTCTAGTGGCGAGTCCTGAACCTACTAAGGCAGCTCATTCAGTTTGACCAAAGAAGTTTATCTATGTGAATGCCGGCTCGGCTACCCAGGGGCCAGGGGTACACTGTCAACATTAGCTGGTGAGGCAATTCCTTTTTTATTTGACAGCGATGTTCCGCTTTCCTTAGAGAGAGTACCTATAGTTGTTTTGTTGGAGATGGTTGAAAGGGCCCTTAGGCGCCCGGGCCACACTGTTACCGTGGTTGAAAGGGCTGTAACGCCCGAGCCATGCTGTTGTAGTTCTATGGTACGGTCTAGGGTAACTGGTTGAAAGAGCCACTTGCGCATCGGGCCATGTTACCTAGATCCTGGTGGAAGGGAGTACGGTCTAGGGTAACTGGTTGAAGGAGCCATTTGCGCATCGGGCCATGTTACCTAGATCCTGGTGTCCTGGTGGAAGGGGCCTCACGCCCGGGCCAGCTGTATTTTGACTATGACTTTTTATTTGAGATATAAAGTGAATACTATTGTCAGTATTTGTCAGGAATGGACGAGCGGCTGTAGTGCTTATTGTACACTCTCTTTTGAATTTTTGCAATTTAACCAACTTCTTAATAAGCGCACGAGGCCGTGCGATAGTCAGGTTGGCCGTGACGGCGCCAGATATTGATTCACCTGATTTTTAAGCGCTATTGTTAGATTTTTGAACGAAAATTATTAGTAGACGGGAAATTGTTAGACGAGAATATTGTTAGACGAAAATTCATGTTTGAGTGATTTCTAAACGTAACTCCGAGACTGGCGCCAAAACAGTTTTACGGTCAATAATGAGGCGGTAAACGTGGATGTGCGACCAAGTGCTCGGTGGAACGTTTTATATTTAGAAAACGATGGTAAATTAGATCTCATTGCTATTAAAGATCGAGATCTTTGTGTAATTTAAAGTGAGACCAAACTTTATATGATTACCTATTATTGGTATCTCCTTGCCCGCTAACTCACGCCAAGCATGGAAACTCTACCCGATAAACTTGGAACGCAAGCAAGTAATGGATCTGTGCCTTTATATTTAAAAAAATGGTTCAGAAGTTCAAATAATATATGATTTCTGTACACTGTGGCGTTGTGATATTTACAATTTGCACTTGCATGCTTTCGCTAAAGTTTTATTACTCAATTTGGCATCTGTTTCACTACATAACTCTGGTTTCTTTTGTTGACGCTTATTATTGTTGGTGGCCATGATTTGCATCGGATAAATTTTGAAACACAAATCGCATAAAATTGAAGGATAATAAATCTAATTATTTTACGTCTCATAAAAATATTATCAACCAACGATAGTAACGATATTTTCTTAGATAAATTCAATGATGATAATAATAAAATAACTGTTTTTATTTATTCTTCGTTGATGATATATTTAGGTTGTTTTCCTAAGATTTTGCAGCAAGTAGGCATTTGTTTACTGCATGCATCGGAGATGGATGATAGACGAGAGTAGATGTCTTTCGGTAAGCGCTAGCTAAAACAATGCTAACCATCCCCTTATTTGTGCTTATTGAGGGGCTTTCAATCATACGTCTTGTGAATGGCGTAATCTGAGATTGAAATTAGTCTACACCTGGGAGATTTCCCTGAACGTTCCAAAGTTACAATTCGTATAATTCGTACTTACTGGTACAAAAGCCAACACATGCGGCTGGACATGTTGACCTTGAGAGCGTAGCTGTAGGGGTGAATTTCGTAGTGCGACTGTCCAATCGCATGTGCTGGTTTCGGTACATATTTGCGTGATTTACACAAAGCCGCAGTTTTAAATGTCCTAATTAGGACCGACTTCATGGCGACCGTGCGAATAGAAACTGTTGCGAGCCACAGTTATTGCGCGATCTAACGACGACAGCCCCGTCATTTCCGTTTTACGTATCTGCGCTGTGCTTCGCGCGAATTGCACACGTTTCGTCAGACAGCTGTTAGTGTTTGTGTACTACCACGTACTATTGAGATTCCTATCGAAGTTATTGCACTTACTGGTTAGAGGCGGTGGTGTAGGAACTAGTTTTGGTCCTACTCGCTGCACTAAGTCTAGGCACACGAGATGCCAGTAGAGTTAGGAGCATTTCGACCAATATCTACAAAAATTCGATTCAACAGAATCCCATTTTTTCCGATTTCCAAATAATGTACAGATTCCCAATTCTACAGAATTTCGATTCAAATAATTCCTGATCTTCCAAATAAAGCTTATTGTACAAAATCTCCTAAAATTCTAATATTTTTATTAGGTTTGATCTGGACTTTGATTAGCAATTTTATTAAATCAGATAACAGGTTTTTTTAAATCTCAGGTTCTGATAAAATGTTACATTCTGTTTGTATTTTAGATTTATGTAAAGTGCAAGTCAGATGAAGTGACATGAATTGACTGAAACTGATATTAAAGACTGATTGGGTTATGGACTGTGATCTATTGTGATTTGTGATGTATTAATTACTAAGTGATGAATAACTCTTATGTGTGCGTTTAAGTTAAACAGTGAATTGGTAAATAAGAAGAGGATTGAATATTAACCATGGGTAAGTTTAGTATTATATACCTAAATATTTTTAAGTTGTATTAACTTAGTTGAAATATGACATCCATATAAGTACTTATTGAATAAATTAAAGAATTACGAAAATACATACATACATACATACAGTCACGCCTCTTTCCCGGAGGGACCACTTCCGAAAATTACGAAAATCTAAAGCACAAATCGCTAATAACGACCATTATTCAATATCCAAAGGTTAAATAAATATTATATATCAATAGTATACGGTCATGTCAATGAGGTGGTAAATATATACACTGTACGTATATAGCGTTATTTATAGTACCTACCGGTGCTTGCTTATCATGTGGGTTTCGGGGTGAAACTACCTCACAAACCCTGGTGTCAAAACTATTGAGCCGCATACAGCCAAAGAATGGTATTCAGGCAAAGGCCTCCTAAAACTTCTTCAACTTTTTGTGGGTTTGGGCAATCTCCCACTGGTCCTGATTTCTTTCGCTGGGCATGATAGTCGTCCCGCCATCTTTTCCGGGGCATACTGCGCAAGGATGTTATAAGAAGGTTATATATAAGTACTACCTTGATACCGCGCGACGACTCTATGCTCTGTTTCATATCTACCGACCTTCCTCTTTCTTTTCTTGAAAGTTAGTAATGAATTAATAGTTTAAAAAACACTAGAAAAACACGCTTTTATAAATGCACGAATTGAGAAACTCCTTTTTTTGAAGTCGTTTAAAAATAAATTATGGATTCAAGTTGTCTCTATTTCTAGGATGAAGTGTAAACTATGGGCTTTTTAATTATAATATTTGATTGTAAAGGCGTGGGACTTTCTTGTTAACAAATACTAATACTAACTTCCTGGCGAAAGCTGCATGAGGTCGCACAAGAGCATAGGTAACGTTTATGCCGCCAAAGGGTTACCAAAGGGAACCAAAGATATCTCGTCCACGAACAAGAACTCTACATTTTGCCCCTGTTGACGCATTACCCTTAAGCTATTAAAAATAATGTAACGCCAAAATGTCTGGCAAGGTCACACGGTCTCCCCGCCTTATACGTTATGCCAAATTAATTACTAATTTTGCTATAATTTCATATAGTTTTATCGTATCGTTTGATGTAGCTCGCTCAGCGAGCTCATTGTATGTAGGCGTCAATGACCTTTTGTCCGGAATAATATGAAACAAACCATAGCTACTCCATGATGCGGCTAACATGCCCAGCCAGTTTCGCTGTTTTGTGGTCAACATCAGCTGGTTTGATTACCCACAATAATACTTAAACAAAACTACAGTTACAACGAGATATTAGTAAACAAACACAGTGCAAGTTACGTAAGGTGCATTTGAGACAGATACAAGTAGCGAGGTGTGGTGTTCGCATGTGGCTTGCGGGTTGCGGTGGAAAGGCGGCAGGCTGTGCGTCGGCGCAGGTGGCATGGCATTCGGGTCAGCGCGCGCGCACGTGGGCTTAGCTCTTGTCTTGCGGCCTTATTCTAACACTTTTGTCTAGTTGCGACTTGCGATCATTGCCTATTTCGGACATGTTATCAATCAAATCAAAATACAGTTCAATTAACAAAAAAATAAATTTTCATATAAAAGACATCAACGCGTTCAGTTTTATTTCAATTGTATTGGTTGCTACAAAAAGACGGGCAAGATAGCGAATTCATATAAAACCTATAAAAAAGGACGTATATTATAAAACCCATATATATTAAGTTCCTATTAAGAAGTGGGAAGAAGAAGAACAACAATATTCTAGCGGTAAATCGGTTACGTATTACAATCTCTAAAGTTCATATATCTAACTTTGTAATGCCTACGGACGAAAGGCCGAAAATTTAAAACACCTATTGGACGAAAGGCCTAAAGTGTAAAACACCTATGGACAGAAGATCTAATTTTAAAACAACTAAGCATTGTTTGGTCTAAACTTTATAAGACCTACGTTTCCAACGCCTAAAGTTAAATAACCTCATAAACGAAAGACTTTGAATGAAAGAGTTAATTTTAAAGCAAAGTGGTTGTGAATAACTAAAATTACCAATACACACACACTAAAAATGAAAAAAAAAAAAGAAATATTTTATGGACTTAATAACTGACAGCTGATAATTCTGGGGGCCTAAAAGCGCCATTTAAGAAAAGTGAACTGCGAAAATATTTATAAATTGAATTCTAAGAGAACCGCGAGCCGATTCGTATTTAACGTAAAATGGTCAATTCAGCTTTCTGGTGAATCACCGAACATTCTTGTTTTTAAAATATTGGTACTTGTTTTTTTTTGTGAAAAAGTAAATAATATAAAAATAAATAAACTATGGGTAATAATAAAAAATAAAGCGCCCCTTTATATTAATTTTACTTCATTAATTAATAATATTTAAAAAGATTATAGTAAAGCACCCCTTCTTATTTTTTTGTAATAAAATAATAGAAATGAAGAAGGGGGCATTTTTTAAAATATTTTTTTCAAATTTAATATTATATAAAAGAATAAAAAAGGGCGGCATTTTATTTTATTTTTATATTTTCTAATTATTTTTCAATTAAAAAAAAATATAAAGGGGGCAATTTATTTCATTTTTATAAAAAATCCAAATTAAAATTAATATTAAATAATAATATACAGGGGGGCATTTAATTTTATTTTTTTATCACAATAAATAAAAAATATTAATAAAACAATGAAAAAGGGGCGCAAATAAAAATATTGACAAAAAAAATAAAAAAGGGCGCCAATTTTTTTTTATAGAATTCCATATTAAAAATAATATTAAAACAAAAAAGGGGGGCACTTTTTCTAATTTATTTCTTAATAATTTTTCAATAAAAAGTATTAATAAAAAAAAATATTGAAATTTTTAATTTAGGTAAATTGCACCTTTGACATAAACATTATGATTAAAACGCATTACATACCTATTGTTTTATTTAAAATACCCGGTCGCCTACTTATAGTTAACGACTATTAGATATTATAATATTAAGCTTTTCGTCCATTAGATTACTTAAACTTAGACATTATAAATTTAGGTATAACAAAAGTTAGCTATAACGACTATTAGATGTTTTAAAATTAGGCCTTCTGACCATAGGTGTTTTGAAATTTAGGCCTTTCGTCCGTAGGCATTACGATGTTAGATATATGAACTTTAGAGATTGTAATACGTAACCGGTAAATCTACATAACGGTGGCAAAGTTCAATAAATTGAAGTCAACATAACCTGATTATAGCTAGTAAAGTCTGACTGAAGAGTAAAAAGGGGGTGCCACATGTTTTTTAGTGGTAGGGGAGACCGAGGAGGTCTGTGACACTTTTTACTTATCCTTTCTTAATCCACACAAAATATATTGTACGGCTGTGCCTCCTATACGTAAACGTAGCTCAATCTATACTCTTAAGAAAAAGTAAGCAAAATTTATGAAAGTGTCAAGGTTTCTGTGAAAATCTATTAATTATGAAACTTCTTACTATGTCACAACTCCCCTAGTGTCGAGGTAAGTTGCTTCGCCGTAGTCGGGTAAAAATTAGTACCCAAGTTTAGTAGGCCAGTATTTTAATTTTTCTGGACAGACTTTACCCACAAATGGCAAAGACAGAATATTCCGTCCGAAAATGCAAAGCGGGCTGCCAGATCACAGTCGCCTGACAGCCAACATGAGTCAATGGCGAAACCCAACAGCCTTGGCTGCGGGCTAGTGTACATTACATACATTAAGATACGACCACGCTTTTGTTTGTTTGTATACTCCTCAATTCAACAAGCTTGCTTTTCAGTCACATCATAAACTAGCTGTCAGTGACGCGGCATCGCCCGCTTTGTATTTTTTCCCCTTGGGAAAATGTTTTTTCGTAGCAAGAATTTTATACAAACTATCGGTGCAGTCGTTCTGAAGTGATACGCGTATACATACGATTTTTTTATCTACCTATAGAAAGAAATAGGTATAGAAAAATTTAATTAAACGGATTTGGGATTCAGTAAATAGGTCAATAGGTTCGTGCTGGAACGACGGAACAAAATCAGATGTTTTGTAGTATTCGATCATCGACACGTCCTTAAATCATTTGATCTATGAACGTCCTCATTATCTCACGATAAAATTCATGTTTATTTAGCAACGGAATCGATCCCACTCAACGCCTGAAGCGTCGTTCAAGTGATTCAAATATCCATGTGAATTATCGCGAATGGTGTTCTTGCGCCGATTCTTTCGGCAATTTGTCAATGTCCGCTAAAACTCCGTCCCACGTAACCCTTGAATGGCTTCATTATTAAGCTAATGATATGATTGATCGGATGGCTTTATACCATTGTCATAACACATTAGACGCCTGTTGTGTGCTTTGGGCTTGATAAAAAAATTAAGATGGATTAATTGGTAAAGTTTTTAATTTCATGTAACGGCGCAAAGGTATCTACAAGAAACATCATTAATTAAAAATTTTATTGAAGATACAATACAAATATAAAAAAAACACAAAAGACACGTGTACCGTAAATTGATATAATTACGGTGCCTAAATTTAAATTTGAGAAATATTTAATAAAAATGGTAACAAGCAGCTTGAATCCGTTTCGTTAAAAATGAGTTTCGTTAAGTCAATTTCGAATTTAGTAAAAAAGTGATAAATAAAATATACAATTTCTAGTCAGCCCAATGTCGATTTTGGTTCCTTCGATTGGTAGTCAGTTAGTCTCAAATATATTATTATATGTAGATATTTCAACTAAGAGGTCTACTGCTGGACAAAAACGTTTCCACTCCACATAAAACAAACCTTCTTCCACTCTTTGAGCAATCTCCCACCAGTTATATCGATAGGCATAATAGAATAGAACATAATATCAAAATACCAAAAAAAAAAGAAATATGATCCTTAATTTTTTTGACAAATAAAATTGCACTTTTTGATTTGTAAATATGTAGTTCCTTCGTGAAACGGGTCTCAGTAAGCAAACCCGTGGTGGTGCGTTTATAGTCAAGCAAGTGTAGTGGTATACCAGTCGACTAGAAGGTGGCGAGATGCCAGTGGGCGGGTTTCAACATGCATTGTTATCCTGACGAATTCGAAGAGTTTCGTAACCTGTTCACCTAACCATCTGTTGCGTTTCTGATCGAGTAGAAACTTGATTATAAGTACTGAATAAGTAGTAATTGTTTGTATACAGACAGTAGGACGCGCGATTGACCCTGTTATTTTTAGCTACCGTATCAATAGTGTTATCTATCTATCAGCCTATTTAGGCGTATATACCCCCACAGAGGGGCTTGAACCTACCCTGAACTTAAAGTTGAACTCGTAGCTTGAACCAAATAAAACAAAAAATGTCAATGGTGCTTTTTGCTTGAATTGACCATATTAACAAACAGAACCCATCTTTACATTTCCTACAATTTAGCTCTTCACCAGTTTCTTGATTAAGATTTTTCGCTTTCAGGCCATGACTTCATAGACATAACCAATTCGAATATTCAACTTAGGTACTTTCTAAGCAAGATTCTGGGAGTAGGTCAAAGACATACTTTCGACACACGACCAGTAATAAATATTCTCAAAAAATTACCTAGTTAACCACTGGAGCCAAACAAATAGAACTTGTGTCATATCATAAGTTCCGTCAGAACGTACATAGCACTAAAAAGCGCTTATTAAGTAGAAAAGATTCTACTCAAGGTTCTAATCTACATGTTCTTTTAATAGCGAAAACTTCACCGTTACCGTTGCATACAATCATTTGCAAAATCGGCTTATCATAACACCCACTAACCTGCGCGTGCGACTCTACGCAACCGATCGCCTGCTTAGTGGCTAGAAGACACTTACGCGCGCGAAACGTTATGAAACGAACGGTTATTTTTTTATTTATTATTTTTAGTCTTTACCTCCTCGTCTGAAGAGTTTGTTTAACGTTTTGTGTAGTGCACTGTGTTATCAAGGCGTTATCTATTTCTGATAAGGTTCATTTTGTTAACAACGTTATCGTCGCGAACAACGACGTTTTTTGTGTTACGTTTGTTTATTACTTTGAATCTTTTAAAGTAGTTTTATTTCTTTAACGGTTTATATGTTTCATTCCTGTTTTCATTTGGATAGTGGTTTTGGATTGCGACTGAATTGTTCATCTACGGTGTTAACGCCGTAGAAACAGGTATGTATCTAATATCTATATAATTATCTACTTCTGTAATCTTTTCTTAGGTACTTTAAAAAATACGTACCTTAGTCTGGGTGCAACTGGTACCTCATTCTTTTTACTAGACGCCAACAAATCCTGAGTGTAAAGGTTAGATCCAAACTTATTTCCTTCCACTAATCGTATAAATTGATCTACCTAAGTCAAAGTAGTAATAAATTCACTATAATAATGATGCGAAGGCTTATCTTCTAGTAAAATGCGTCTTATTTAAATAAATGCAAGTCAAGTAGTAACACAATTTTAATAGAAGGCAGAAGGTTCAATATTAAATGCTTTTTCAGAAATAAAATTATACAATACCACAATTTTATAATTATTATATACATATAAGGAAGGAACATAAAAGGTAGAAACGAATAGCTGTAAAAATAACATGTATTATTGATATGGCACCATAGCATAGTTTTATCTTTTTTGAATAAGTAAGTTTGCGTTGAAATATTAGCTTAAGTATTTCACATCAACATTATACCATATTATTATGTAACATTTTTATCTAACTTTCAAATATCTTATACTGTTATACGCGTATGTAAATATAAGTCACAGATTACCTTAAAGGTAGACATTTATAAATGACAATTATTGAAAAAAACCTGCGAAATTGTTAATGAAACCAGATCAAAAGGAAGTGAACCTCAAACTGGTTTTAGATTACGATCGTCTCAGGTCTCAGTGAGTTAGTTACCTACGCGTTCTGTTAAGTCAAGTAAACTTATCTTGATAATCTGGACCCAGGAAACTACCACACTTCGGTGTGATGTTATGACTATTTGACACCATGTTTGTTTAGTGTTTTAATCATTTATGACCGATGACTGTATCTTCAAAGGTTTTTTAACGAATTATTTAAAAACCAATTTTTTTTGTCTAGTTTGTGCCATTACTTCCCTCTGTTAATAAAATCTAGGATCTATTTTTCTTATCCTGAGGTCCCTGCCACTGCCACGACCACAAGTCTATCTTCACTGTTTTACTGTTACCCTTTAGGTCTTCCGCCGGCGAGGGCGCGGCCAAAATCGAACTAGAGACAGACCCCTCAGGCGTCATCCCCTTCACGATGTTTTTCCGTATCAACGCGCTAGGCCGTGGTCCGAGGCTCCCTTGAGCCGCCCCTAGACGCGTTGGTAGATGACTACTCTGGGCTAGAGCCTTTTGCTCCCCCGCATTGCCCCGCAAGTCCAGTGAAGCTTGATTGGTCGTACTTTTTCAAAACAAGCGTAGGTCAAAAAATTAAGAAGAACTGTTGCGGTTGTTACGTCCAGAAAAATATGATTAGACAATAATAATTTATATTACAGTGGAACTCGTTTCGTGAGGTTGTTGGTTATCATCGGTTTAATAATAATTAATTATTATTATTATTATTATTTAATTATTCTTCTTACCAAGACACTCACATGATTTTAAAATACCTGGGTTATCTCAAAAACAGAGAATTGTATATACCTACTTTAGATTCAACAATCTTTTTTTATGGAACTCAATTCAATTAAAATTATTGCAATCGTAGTATAAAAGATAAAAGAACCAAGATTTTAACCAAGCTAAGGTGGATGTAACATCTGCAATATGTATATTGCAATAGTTGCAATCAATTGTATTGTTTTGTAGTACTTGCGTAATGAAAATATCGCTTGCATATAATATGTAGAAGACCCTGTCCAAATACACCTCCCTAAGGTACTTTAAAGTTTATTCACGTTTCCATTGTGACTTTGTTTTTATTACCTAACTTATTATCCAAACTTATTTAAAATTGAAGCTATTATAAGCATAACATAAGCTAAACCTATATTTAAATTATTTTATATAATTTGTAAAATATCGGAATTACTGAATATCCTGCACAATAGCCGTGTTTTGATAAGCCGTGCATTTCTTATCGATGATTTTATTGTTATGACAAGTGGCCACTTGATTCTTCGGAATTCCCCTAAGTATTATTCTCTAGTTTGGTGTCTTAATGAAATCACTGCTGAATGACCACTTTCATGAAGATGACGAAAACATGAAGATGAAATGTTAGACACGTTAATAAATTATTTTATTTGCGATGATATTCCTATCATACACACATTCCAATATTGAATGAGATACTTATGTCTATTAAGTATCTATTTCCTTTCTACTAATTATTATAAACGCGAAAGTTTGTGAGGACGAAAGTTGAATGAAATGGATTGATGTATGGATGTGTGTTACTCTTTCACGCAAAACTACTGAATGGATTTGAATAAAACTTAACAATAATATAGCTTATACATCAGAATACTTTACAGCTACCTTTACCCAGAAAAATCCCTCAATTCCCATGAGAAAACTGTTGGCGCGGACGGATCCGCGGGACGGAAAGATAATATTTTGTATCGCTGGCGTGTGGTTCCTGTCTTCTTGTGGATGTCGTATAAATAAGAAAGATATCCAGGGAATGGGCAGCAGCGTTCACCTGTGTAATTCATGACAACTGCGATCCCCAACCTTACTGCTAAGTATAGGAATTATTGAAATACTTCCCTTCTAAGGCACGCCATCGACCCGTGCTGCCTACTTGTGTTCTGCGTTGCTTTGCTTTATTTTTCTACTAGCTTTCTGCCGCGGCTCCGCTCGCGTTAACAGTTTTGCCCGTGGAAAGGTAGCCTATGTTCTTTCCTAAGGTTTATTTTATCTTTGTACCAAGTTTCATCAAAATTGGATCTGTAGTCTTTTAAATTATTAGGAATATTTTAGGATTTTTTTTACACCTTGGGTTACTTTATTGGAGTTGAGGTAAAAATATAATAATCGTGAATAGCCTGTTATCTATTATTAAAAAACATAATATTAATCCATTTTAAGTAAGTATCCCTATTTTTTCTTAATACTTATGAAATATAGCCTATCTATGTTACCCGAAGAAGATAGTGTAGCTTCCCAACAGTGAAAGATCTTTCGAAATCTGAAATGTAGTTTCAGAGCCTATTCGATGCAAACAATTAAACCTTTCCTCTTTATAAAATTTGTATAGATAATGTTAGGAGTTGACTATTTGTGTACAAAATTCGTTTAAATTCAAAGTGACTCGCGGAGAATTCTCCGAAGTTGTAATTCGCACGCTTACAGTCGCAGTATTCGTCCTTATCTCATTGCCTTAGCCCACAGCCCAGGCGTGGGCGGGTGTCG
This sequence comes from Teleiodes luculella, assembly GCA_948473455.1. Classification (NCBI taxonomy): domain Eukaryota; kingdom Metazoa; phylum Arthropoda; class Insecta; order Lepidoptera; family Gelechiidae; genus Teleiodes; species Teleiodes luculella. Next base: position 8,718,049 of record OX419600.1, on the reverse strand, counting down.
CAAGCAGTCCCAGATATCGATCGGCCGGAGAATGTGGCGCCCGCGCAGCGAACCACGAGATTTATTCACGCGCTGAATATGATATCTACTTGCACACTGGTGGCGATTCTGCCAAGTCACACTCTAAAGTGACTCAACTTAAATTTAAGTCTGTCGTCTTTTTCGTTCATAAGGGAATCGTTGTGGCACCCACCGTCCGCGTTAACAAAGAATTGAGGATTGTTCCGCGGTAAAAGGTAGCCTTAACCAACCAAGGTCTATTCTATCCTTGTCAAATTAGGCGTAATTTTAGTCAGATGTTTTCATATGCACCTTAAACTAGTGCGATCGTCATGTTAATCGATGTTATCTTTTAATTTAATAATCACCCGTCCCTTTTCGTTCTTAAGAGCGTGACAAAGACATAGGTATGGTTTTTTAAATGTTACTCTACTAGAATCGTCCCTATACAGTGTTGGAGGAGCGTGGGAATCTATTTACCTTCGTTCGTGATTGCTGCATGCAAATCACTGCAGAATTGCAGGCAGATGGATGCTTTTGTATTTGACGAACTTAGCGAGTTGGCATAACTAAGTAAGCCTATCTATCCATAACGCTTTTGTCCTTACGATCTTTCGTCCATAACCTGAAATCAAAATGTAGAAATAAGTAACTGGTTTATTTCGAAATCTTTTGAGCACCTTATAGAATGTTTTAGTTCTTGCACTAAAAAACACAAAAAAGTCCATCTACGTGACATTTCATAGAGTTATACCTACGCCGAGCACTGATACCTACATCCTTAGAGCAACGCGGGCCTTCCGCCTACATCTAAAGCTTACCTCAAGAAGCAAGATAAAAGCTTGCCTGTAGGCCTACTATGTAAGTAGCGACAGGCTCGAGAACCTGTCAAACGCGATATATTGACAGAACTACTATGGCTCTAATGTCACTATGTCGCGTTTGACAGCTTCTCGAGCCTGTCGCTACTTACATAGTAGGGGCTGGAAGAAATCGCTTAAATTTAAATTTAAATTTTTTCATGTTAATTATATAATGCAACTATATTTGTATTGTAAAAGCGAGGTTATGGGATCAAAAAAGCTGGGACACAAAGTGTTATGGTTCTGACCATAAGAGGTGTTCTGACTGATCGATTTGTGCTTTATTGTTGACTATCTTATACTTACCGTATTTTTAAAATCTCTACTGCGATTTTTTTTTATCTGGATTTGCTTTGGTTGCTGGTTCATTGATAAATTCATATTTACGAAGTAGGTACATACTCCAATACATACATGACATATTCTAAGTCCAGTCCACATACATAAGAGATAGCAATTTAGTACCGGGTACCAGTGCAATAGACCTGATTCGCATTCGAAATCGTGGCGAATGCAACTCGATACGCTTTCCATTTCGACACGTAGCACCATCGACATCCGATCAAAGCGCTTATATTTTTAGACGAATTAAAAAAAAGGAACTTCTCTCAGGGAAGTGGGAAAAAGCCGCGCTACGGTTCTCTTAAAACAATCGCATTCTTTTTTTAAATGAATTAAAAAAGGAAGTTCTCTCAAAACCGTCGCATTCTATTTTTTAACGAATTTAAAAAAGGAGGTTCTCTCAAAACGGTCGCCTTTTATTTTAAAAAGGAGTGTCCCCAGAAATATATTTTTTATTTCGCACGTCGTGCACGTTATTTCGTGTAAATATAAAACGAATTATACTATAATTTTCAGTTGTTTTTTTATAACTTTTTTAATTTTGTTGTCTTGTAGCAACCCTACTCCCACCCCAACCCAACCCTTAAAATTTTTAACGGAAACCGTTCAGCCGTTAGCTGTAGGAGCATCAGACGACAGACGAGTAACTTTCGTATTTGTTAATTTATATTTCTTTGTATAATGGGTATTTGGTGGCCAAAGAGTAATAATAATTTTCAACCTCTCTGTCTAATAAGTATTTAAACCTGTAGTGGGTGCCAAATAGATAAAAACCCTTTTTTGGCAACCTGTTGTGGTGGGAATATCGGCTAATAGGCAAATTAAAGACCGAAGTAATACATACAAATTGGTTTAGAATATTTTCTGCATGCAAAATCTAGGTATAATTTACACACCAACGCAATCGGGTTTTATATTGAGTACATTTAGCTGCAAGTTTACGACCCTATAAAATACAACCTACTAACTACCTAAAACTAAAACCCAGTTCGGTATGACTTCATTTTCGAATAAAAATTTACCTTGTATGTAGGCTTTAACAAATTTTATGATTGCGATTTTATAGACACTGTTATTTGCAGTTATTTATAAGGTAATGAATACATAATAAGATGTAAAATGTATGTACCTAGAATGCGATAGGATAGTCATAAAGAAGTAAGCTTTTCTTTTATTAATTTTAAGTGTAGGTACGTACATACATATTATATGAGATTTAAAAGAAAGTAAATATAGAAAAGGGAATAGGTACATTTAAGTACATAAAACTTCATTGCATGGAAAAAATACAGGAAAAAGAAACTAGGGTGAATTGAATAATAGAAAATAAACAAAATTAGATATTACTTATATTCAAGTATGTATGTAGGTACTGTACTATTTATTTCTGAGGTTAGTGATGGATGCTAGGCTGTCAGTCTTCTGGGAACTCTTAGGGCTTACTAGGTAAGAAGCGACAGGATCAAGAAGCTGTCAAACGCGACATATTGACAGAACTACTATGGCTCTAATGTCACTATGTCGCGTTTGACATCTTATCGAGCTTGTCGCATTTTACGTAGTAAGCCTACTGCCATGGGTAGACGTATTAGAGAATATATTTTAATTTATAAGACATTTATATTTAGAAACGATGCAAAAAAAAGTATTATTTATTTCTGATACAAAATAAAGAACAATTTGTTTAGGTAGCTTGGCATGGCTGCCTACTCTTTGGTTTCTTATCTTTAAATTATACAAATGTTTGGTCTTATCATCAAGTGATAAGAATTATTTGAGAGCAAGGTTGTGTGTTGTGTTCAAGATGTTGACACGATAATCTACGTTAACCAAGGATACGACGAATATAAAATATACATAACATAGCAATAATAAAATATACATAACATAGATGGATGGATGAATATTTCTTACTCTCACGCAAAAACAACTCAATAGATTTTATTGAAGCTTTAAAAACACTTAGGGTATCTTTTACCGCGGGAAAATCCCTAATTCCCACGGGGCGGAGAGCTAATATTATAAATGCGAAAGCTTGCAACTCTGTCCGTCTGTTTGTTTGTTACGCTTTCACGACAATACCACTGGACCGATTTTGATGAAACTTGGTACAAAGATAGAACAGATAGAAAGACCATGGGCTTTTTTTACCGCTGGAAAATTACCTCATGCCCACGGGAAAAACTGTTAACTCGGGCGGATTCGAGCCACGGGGTGGAAAGCTAGTTTGGACTAAGTGTAAGTAATCACAGTGTAGTTAAAAATAAAGTACCAAATAATAGTTAAAAATAAGTAGGGCAACAAAAATTTAAACTAGCCATATCGTCACGACAGAGGAAGAAAAATAAAGTACCTCATTGTTAAATAGGAGACGTAGTGCATGGTACTACTGAGACCGAAGTTCAGCAACAGGTATAACTGTTGGTTAATTTTTAAACGCCCTTCAGTATAACTCAAATGTCAAATGGTCGCTAAACGACTTGGTTATGTACTTTATTAACTGGTAACAAAGCATAGTGTAGCAATGCTAACATATGGGACCCACGTCAGTCAAACGACAGTTGGGGTGGAGATTCAATACAATATGTTGCGTACACGTAGGTAGTCATGCCATGTTTTGGATCAACAAGTGATATCACAGCAGAGGTTCAATGACTGTGTTTTTGTTTATTTGAATAAAGGGTGGCGTGTAGGTGGTACTGGTGTGGCACAAAAGCAAGCCTCGGTCTCTGTTCGTTTATAATTGTCTGCCAAGCCGATATTTAACAGTCTTATTCAGTTGAAGATGTTACTCGAACCTCCAATGGAGAAAGTTAAATAAAACCGCAGCTGGGCACATACTCGCAAAGACTCGTCAAGATTCTACCCATTTACGATTTCCGAGCCCGTCTAGGCCTAATGCCTAAGTATAGGTACAGTTCAGCTGCAGAGATTGCTACACGGCTGCGCCACATAAATGTTCTTTTTCACTGTTTTTAACGATGTACATGATTTTTTGACACTATAAGTTTGACGTGTCTGTCTGTCTGTATGTCTGTCTGTGGCATCGTAGCTCCTAACTAAACGGATGCGTCGATTTTGATTTAGTTTTTTTTGTTTGCAAGGTGTCACATTCACAATCGAGAGTGTTCTTAGCACAGTTCTTAACTATGATCCAAGAAAATATTTTCAGACATTTGAAGATTATCAGCTCTTTTCTAGTTGTTGAAAGGATAAAATAACGGTTTCGTGTCAAGGGTTATTTTTTTTTTAATTTAGTGTTATTAGGTAAATATGTACCTTATGTACGTCTGACGTACACTTTGTAATTAATTCATTGCGAAGTTAGGTGGGGGCACACTTGCATTGCAGAGTATTACATAGTTATATTTTTGCCGGGGTGGATTGGATACCTAATTCTGGAATGGGCTGTACCTAATTGGTTAGTGATATACATTATACATAAGTACATCCTAGGGCTATACTGCGTACCAAAAATAAAAACAGTAATAGGTGCGTACTTAAATAAAGCCAACAAGAAAATTATCATATCAGCATTGCAGATTTTTTATCTACGAAGGTCGTCGTGCTGAGTTTTGGTGAAATGAGGCCTGAAAAGGATGTCTTTTCTTTGATAATTTGCTATATTTTCTCACAATCATAATACATAGGGGTAACACTCTAAGGGGGTAACTAACGAAAGTTTTATTTAATTACCCAAATATAAAGAATAATAATAAAATAATAATAGCGCTGACAGACAATATATTCAATAGCTGTTGACCATTGAATTGGCAGATTTCTGTACAACATTGACATTGCACAACTTTATATGAAAATTGCAAACATTTTAGGTACTAATTACTTAATTTCTACATTTTACGGAAACCTGGAGTCATATTGTCTTTACGTAATAAATAAGCAATGAAAAAATAGGGTCTGTTACCCCTCTTAAATAAAGGTAAGCCGACTTACGAACGAAGTAAAGTGGTTTCATAAGAATGTCCAAGTGAAAAAGACTTGAAACCGACTTGATACGAATATTTCATTGCAACAAGCAACAAAATACTATTCTTTACTTTACTTACTGTGGAGATATACGATAACGTTACTGTGGAGATATTTATTATGTGCTGTGGATAACTATTATGATGCAAATAGTTGCAAATCCATTGAGCTCACTTCCGCTCATCAATTGGGCCACGCCTGAAGGACTCGGCTGTGAAGCAGTCCGGGTGACACAGTCATTTTGATTTGAAGTAGGTGTAAGGACGGTGTCGTGTTCTATCCAATCAGCCTCATGTGAATGTCATGGCAATCAGAATTAAACGTTATTGTAAGGTTAGTCCCTTGGTTTAGTCCTCTGATCATTCGACGACTGTTCCACATGAACTGTGTCTCTGGTGGAAGAATGGGTAAACTTGAATGCTCCGTTGTACCCTTTAAGTGGTTAAATGGGGATTTTTTTTATTTACCCATCGTGTTCCCTTTAAGTCTTGTCATGATCTTCATGTGTTCCAAACTTAGCAGTGGTAAAATGGAACCATTAATATGGTTGGTTATAGAAAGTGTAGGAGCACCACGGATCATGTAAAATTTACTCGATTTTCCGGAACGCGGCTTTTTCCCTATCCCTGGTTTTTCCACCAGGGGTTCAGGTGATCAGTACTATTAAACTCGCATGCATCCAATAGAATTTTGTTTTGCTGAGTGATGTAGTCTTAGATTTAAAGTTTTTATTTGAATTGTTTACAAAAACCACTCGCATCTCTCTGTCTGTAATAAATCTCTTTTGTAAAAACTTATAAACTTTATTTAAAATTTTATTCAGATTTCAGCTGTCAATTTTTGAGACACAGACAAGACACAGATGTCTTTGATTTTGTCGTAAAAGTTTACAAACAAGAATATTTATTATTGCGCTATAAAATGTGGACCGGAACGCGAAAGACGCGAGAATACAGATTTTTAGTTGTAAGCATATCATAAATAACACTTTCAAACACTAAAAATAACATACATTATATTTGTGATAGTTGCAAAATCCGTGCACGTTGTGTTGAGAGATGCAAAGAAACTAAGGGAAGTAATTTTTCTTTTCAGATCGAGGAGGTTATGCACCAGAGGGCGCCCGGGGTGCCTAACAATAAACTACAGTAAGTCAAAATATAAATAACAAAAGAAAATAATGAGTAATGTATGTTAAATAATGTAAATTGCCGCGCCACTAAAGTTGTATTACCAGACTGTTGCTGCCATCTCGTGGGAGTCTTTTGAACAAAACTTTTAATGACGAAAAAGAACAGAGGGCGTTGCAACGTGTATCTTTTATACGCTATTTTTACCGCGATATTCAGCGGGGATATAGCTCAGTGGTAGAGCATTCGACTGCAGATCGAGAGGTCCCCGGTTCAAACCCGGGTGTCCCCTAATCTCGTTTTTGAGTTTTACTTTTTGTTTTAGGCAATCAAGTCAAAGTTCAGCAAGTCAATTGAGGAAGAGTGCCTTGTCTGCTAATTTCTACAAGACAACTTTTAGTTCACGCAATAAGGCGGTACCTCCCGCCTGTTCGTCCTACACGGTTGAATCAATCACCAAAATAGGCAACGCGGAGACGAAACCTATCACCAGAAATAGGCCTAGGACAGGTAAATAAATGAATTTTGAATGCCTTCTTTAGTAAAATAAAATAAGTCCTATTAGTTAGACTATTTAGTAATAAAATATTTATTTTAGCTCCCGACGGAGAATCTTCAGTAAAACAAAAGTTAAAGAGATCAGTAAAATTAACCAAGAAACCAGAGAAGAGTGATAATTCCGATCCTGAACGGCCTCTTAGGATAAACCAACTAACTCCTGCTCCAGGCCCTCCGAAAGCCGAACCGATTAAAAGTAAACCTAACCATGACCTAAAGAGCCCGAATGTTGTTCTACAAATTGTTAAGAAATCCCATGCACCACCAAAGCCTTCTGCTAAAGTTGGAACTTCTAACAGTCTCTTGCCGCCAACTCTGAAGCCAAAGGAAGACAAAACAAAGTTGAAATTAACGAAAAATATAAATAATAATGATGTTTGGGCCCCTGCTAATGAAGATAAAAGCCGCCGGAAAGTTACTACGGTTCCAATAAGGTAAAGTTTATGAATGAATTCGTTAAGGCCTGTACCTATTCACTTTGATTAGTGCGAGTGCAGGTGATTGATTAGTAATTGCGAGTTAAACAACAGAATTGGACAGAATTTGATACTACTCGCACTACACACCTGCGCTAATCACTCGCAATTACTAATCACTTGCACTCGCACTAATCAAAGTGAATACAGGCCCTTATTTCCATTTATTTCCCTATCTTTATATGAAACTAGCGCCACCACATGACTCACAACGCAACTGATCGAATTAGTTTTGAATTAAAGCGCCAACAAACGTGCGATGTAAACAAATTCGGTTGCGTATTTCTTTCATATAATAGTGAACTATAGCTCAGCGTTATACAGTTCAATTTTCTAAAGCGGTTTCAAACGAAGCTCTGATGCTTGAGTCACGCACGTGACGGCCATTTTTTAACCAATATACCTGTCTTTTTCTATCAAGTCGAATGCATTGCATTTGTCTCACCGACAAGACACGGAGATACTATTTCTACACTCTTCTTACACATTATACAACCAAGTTGAAGATACCGTACGTGTGTTAAGGTTTGAGTTTATATCAATACGTATCGCAATTAGTGGTGTAGTAGAAAGAGAATCTCACCGTTGCGTTGTTGGTCGGTTCGGTTGAGAATTTATTGCCGTTCAAGCGAGTTTGTTTGGTTCGGCTGGCCGCGGATGTCGTGCCGTGAGCCACCCGGTTGTTTTTCGAACTTTTTTATTTTAGTTTAGTTGCAAACGAAACGAAACGTGTAAAGTTTTGATTATGGTGTGTTGTTATTTTGTGTGTTGTTGTGATGTGTGCTGGATTGGTGGTCGAATTTAGGCTGTGTAAGCGAGGAGTTGCGTGCGGTGTCTGAGGCTACGTAGCAGCGCCTACTGTGCAGCCAGATGTGCACGACAAACGACAAAAAATTGAACCCGATCGTATCGTACTTGTTGATCGTAGTTGCTTTCTCATTTGAGGGGCAAGCAAGATGTACTGAGTAAAAGCATTTCTAAGTGTAGATGGAGTGCGTCGTGTCAAATGTGAAAGTTATTTTAATGGTCGTCTACTTGAAGACAAACTGCGAAAGCTTCCTATAGCTTTGCTATTAGTTTATGTAGGATCACAACATACCTATCTTGAATGTACTTAGTTCTGTATCTCCGACTGATCGCTATAATTATATCGTACTGTAGGTAGGTACCTATAGTTGGAAATTTTATACCTAGTACCTACCTACAGCTACATCAGTTTGCAGTTAGACTAATTTATGACCTACTTAGTTATCTATTTTGATTTTTTAGGAACGTACATTACCAAACCAAACTGCTTTGTATTTTTTTTTTTCTATAGGTATTCAATTAAATTCACTATCGGACTGACATATTTCTTAGGTACTACCTAAGTATCTCTTAAAAAAGTCGGAGTCTTTTTCCCTTTTTGACATAATAGAATAAGTTTCTTTTTCGAAATAGAGGAACTTAGAAAGCCTTTCGTACATAAAATGTTACACAGTAAGTACCTAAGTAATATAAAATAACGACTAATTTCATGCATTATTGTACCTATAGTAGGTATATACTGTATTATAGTGATGTTGTCGAGAAACCGAATTTAATGGCATACTTACATAGCCTAGGTTTTTCATATTGACAACCATATAATTAAGTAATACCTATCTAATTAGTTTAGTTAAAACTGACAATTAAATCATTAGTTATCTAGTTGTTAAAGTTAGTACACACAAACACACACTAATACATAATGTAACATGTTTCAGTAAATAAAATAATTACATATTAAAACAACTTGGAGTGTGAGCCACAGATGGGGTAATCTGTTGTGCGAGCCTACTACATAAATTGTCCTTTTTAAAGAACAATACCTACATCATAATTACCTATTATCACGATCACAGCCATTAAGGTACATACGTCGTCAGCTAGACGCTAGACACAATAATTAGCTTATCTGGAGGTATTGTGTACTTACCTCATCACCTATTTCCCCTAGATAACTAAACTAACTAGCTGTGTAGACAAACATGATCATTCATGACTAGAGATGGGCGGTCGGGTAAATACCCAATCTACCCACCCGGGTATTTACCGGGTAAATACCCACGCACCCGGTAAATACCCATATCTACCCAAATCAGTGGGTAGATTGAATTCAATAATTTGTTCTAGCATTATTTTGTTTGTTTATGCGCTGATTTCGATGAAACTCGGTTTGTAGCACTATTTTGGCACGGAAAATAGAATGCAATAAAGAAATTTACAAAAATCCAAGATGGCGGCCAACTTTTCAGTTTATAGACTGATTTCGATGAAACTCGGTTTGTGAGACTATTTTGACAAGGAAATTAGAATGTTATGTGAAAATTATCAAAAATCCAAGATGGCGGTCAACTTTTCTGTTTATGGACCGATTTAGGTGAATCTCAGTTTGAAACATTATTTTAGCATAGAAGTTAGAATAGAATGTCAAAATCTACAAAAATCCAAGATGACAGCTAACTTGCTTGTTTATGGACTGATTTTGATGAAACTTGGTTTGTTATATGTATATTTTTTGACTAGAAACCGAATGCAATGTCAAAATTGACAAAAATTCAAGATGGTCGTTAACTTTTTCGTTTATAAAGTGATTTAGATTAAACTTGGTTTATAACACTATTTTCGCAAGGAAATTACAATCCAATGTCAAAATTGACAAAAATCCAAGATGGGGGCCAAATTTTTTGTTTACAGACTTATTTCGATGAAACTCTGTTTGTAACATAATTTTGTCGAGGGAATTAGAATGCAATGTCAAAATTGACAAAAATTCAAGATGGCGGCCAACTTTTTTTGTTTATAGACCGATTTCGATGAACTCGGTTTGTGACACTATTTTAACAAGGAAATTAGGATGCTATGTAAAAATTGATAAAAATTCAAGATGGTGTCTAAATTTTTGTTTATAGAGTGGATTAGTTCAAACTTGGTTTATAACACTATTTTGACAAGGAAATTAGAATGCAATGTCAAAATTGCAAAAATCCAAGATTGTGGCTAACTTTTTTATTTATAGAGCGATTTAGTTCAAACTTGATTTGTAACACTATTTTGACAAGGAATTAGAATCCAATGTCAAAATTGACAAAAGTTCAAGATGATGGTTAACTTTTTTGTTTATAGGCTGATTTCGATGAAACTAGGTTTGTATCACTATTTGTCAAGGAATTTGAATGCAATGTAAAAATTTACAAAAATCAAGATGGCGGCCAACCTTTTTGTTTATAGACTGATTTCAATGAAACTCGGTTCGTAACATAATTTTGCCAAGGGAATTAGAATGCAATGTCAATATTTATAAAAATCCATGATTTCAGCCTAACTTTGGCAATTTTGGTAAGAAATTTATAGGTAGTGCAATTTTTTTTCTTTTTTAATTGACCTATGCTTGAGTCGAAAAAGTACGACGGATCAAGCTTCATCGGACTTGCGGGGGAGCGGAAGACTCTAGCCCAAAAAAAGTCGTATACCAACGCGTCTAGGGGCAGCTCAAGGGAGCCTCGGACCACAGCCCAGCGCGTTAATATTGAAAAACATCGTGAAGAAGACGACTCCTGAGGGTTTGTCTCTGATTATCAATTCTGATTTTGGTTAAGGCTGCGCCCCCGCCGGCGGGTACGGGCGTTGTTACCTGAAGGGTAATTGTTACCTGAAGGGTATTCGCTACCAGAAGGGCATTCTGTTAGGTGTTATCTAAATTCTTTGGCTGCTTTGACTCTATCAGTGATTTCGTCGTCAGGTTCGGAAAGGAGGTAATGCAATGTTAAAATTGACAAAAAAATCTGAGTATACAGCTTATGTTGCTTTTTGTTTGTTTATGTTTACGGACTGATTTCTATTAATTTTGGTTTGTAGTACTATTTTAGCTAGAACATTGGTATGCATCGTAAATATGACAAAAACCTATATCGGCGGCATTGTTGCCGATATTTTAGTTTTTAGGCTGATTTCGAAGGAATTCGGTTTGTAACACTAATTTAACAAGAAAATGAGAAGAAAAATGTATTATTCAAAAGTTTGTGCTGAAATCTAACTTTGTTATTTCCCTATATCCAAATCCAGAACTCTGAAATTCTAAATACCAGCGTTCTACAGTCCTCCTCAGACATGGTGCTTCATTGTTCAAGACATAATTATCTGAGCTCTTCGAAATACTGAAGCAAAGTTAGACCAACTTGTTAGGACTTTTTTTTATTTTTGTTCTAAAATTGTGTTGTAAAATCAAGTTTCATCAAAATCAGAACATAAACAAAATGTTAGATGTCAACTTAGATAATTGTAAATTTTTACATTGCATTATACTTTTCTTCCCAAAATAGTGACGAGTTCATAAACTTGAACGTTGGCTCTCATCTTAGATTTTTGACAATTTCGATATTCTATTCGAATTTTCTTTGTCAAAATAGTCTTTCAAACCAAGTTTCATCTACATCAGTTTATAAACAAAAAAGTTAGCCATCGTCTTGATTTTTTTCAATTTTAAAGTTACATTCTAATTCCCTTGGCAAAATAGTGTTCCAAATCGAGTTCCATCGAAATCAGTCTTTAAACAAAAAAGTTAGCCACAATCTTAGATTTTTGTAATTTTGACATTGCATTCTAATTTGCTTGCCAAAATAGTGTTACAAACCGAGTTTCATCGAAATCTATTCATAAACAAAAAAGTTAGCCCCCATCTTGAATTTTTGTCAATTTTGACATTGGATTCTAATTTCCTTGTCAAAATAGTGTTACAAACCAAGTTTGAACTAAATCGCTCTATAAATAAAAAAGTTAGCCACAATCTTGGATTTTTGCAATTTTGACATTGCATTCTAATTTCCTTGTCAAAATAGTGTTATAAACCAAGTTTGAACTAAATCCACTCTATAAACAAAAAATTTAGACACCATCTTGAATTTTTATCAATTTTTACATAGCATCCTAATTTCCTTGTCAAAATAGTGTCACAAACCGAGTTTCATCGAAATCGGTCTATAAAAAAAAAAGTTGGCTGCCATCTTGAATTTTTGTCAATTTTGACATTGCATTCTAATTCCCTCGACAAAATTGTTACAAACAGAGTTTCATCGAAATAAGTCTGTAAACAAAAAATTTGGCCCCCATCTTGGATTTTTGTCAATTTTGACATTGGATTGTAATTTCCTTGCGAAAATAGTGTTATAAACCAAGTTTAATCTAAATCACTTTATAAACGAAAAAGTTAACGACCATCTTGAATTTTTGTCAATTTTGACATTGCATTCGGTTTCTAGTCAAAAAATATACATATAACAAACCAAGTTTCATCAAAATCAGTCCATAAACAAGCAAGTTAGCTGTCATCTTGGATTTTTGTAGATTTTGACATTCTATTCTAACTTCTATGCTAAAGTAATGTTTCAAACTGAGATTCACCTAAATCGGTCCATAAACAGAAAAGTTGACCGCCATCTTGGATTTTTGATAATTTTCACATAACATTCTAATTTCCTTGTCAAAATAGTCTCACAAACCGAGTTTCATCGAAATCAGTCTATAAACTGAAAAGTTGGCCGCCATCTTGGATTTTTGTAAATTTCTTTATTGCATTCTATTTTCCGTGCCAAAATAGAGCTACAAACCGAGTTTCATCGAAATCGGCGCATAAACAAACAAAATAATGCTAGAACAAATTATTGAATTCAATCTACCCACTGATTTGGGTAGATATGGGTATTTACCGGGTAGATACGGGTATTTACCGGGTGGTTGGGTAAATACCTGGGTACGTGCCCATCTCTATTCATGACTGATACCGTCTATTTTGTGACTAGGTATTATCCTCAAAAGTGAACCTAGGTTTACAAATTGATTGATAATATCGTCAAGAAAAAGATGCATGATCTATATCTGCTTATCAATCAAAATAAGATTTTTATTCACGAGTAGGTATTTTTGGTGATTGGAAATGCGCAAAACATACGATTTTGTAGGTAATTAAAAACGGATTTATACCTAGTCGAAATAAAGAATTCATCCACTATGATCCCAGGGGATATCACCTGGGTGATTTAATTATACATTTTTGTGGATGAAGATGATCTTTGTATTTATCTTAATAATAATTAGTAATTGTAATTATTGCTTGTTTTGAGGCTAACTAACCTACCTCGTCAACCCTGGTGTCAGAATTATTAAGCCGCCTATAGCTTGTTGTCGGAATAAGTAATTGAAAACAATAAATACCTAACTAGGTATAGGAAGGGGGAGTTGCGTTGAATTGAAACGGCCAGCAGTTTCTACGTACCTATGCACTCAATAAAGCAAAACACTGTATCGATTTGTTTGGAACAACTTGTTCGAATAAACATCGTCGATATATAAAAGTTCATGTATCCCCAGAGAAATATTAAAGAAAAGAGATGTGAAGTTAAAATACTCGTAAGTAAAACATCCGTTGGGCGAAACATCCAAATTAGACCAAGGAGTTTGTCTCAAAGGAAGAACACTGAATCATTGATTGAATTTGAATGAATGTGATTGACTTCTCAGTTGAATCAGTAAATAAGGAATGCAAACCGCAAAAATGAACAATGAGACAATTTAACAAAAATAACGTGAACAATAAAGAGAATATATCCAAAACAAGTTATTATTAGAAAAGCAGTTTGTCTCGATAAATGAGTACAATTATTATTAGGCTGTGAATGAGGTCATCGCAGTCGTACTTACAGATTGTTCTGAGAAGCTCTTCCACTTGATGGAAGCGACAATTGCATCAAACCAAAGTTAACCAAACATCAAATTTATCCCTTATAATTTTCGAATGTTTCTTATAAATAGGCAATAGGGGTAGGGGGTGGTAAGGTTACCCACACACGACGGGTGTCTGAATATCTATCCAAATCACTCAAGCATTTGTAATTACATATTTATCAAAAATTATTGTGTGACTCAATGACATAGCATTTTCCAACAAATACAGTATTGTACTACAGGTTAGCGCATTACACCATTGTTGGTCATACTATAACAGCTCATTGCTTGATATTTGTTGAAAACAATGTTTCTATCATGAAATCATTCATCGCTAAGCCGCCGCGCCGTGTGAATTAGTCCAGGCGTTGTTGTACAATAAAAGCAAACTATACATACCTAAATACATATCCAGACCTACATATTCCAGTTATATATGCCTACCTACTAAATTAGTTGCAAATTATACGTCTTTTTTGCCTACATTATGTCTGTGTTTTGAAAATTCAAATTCGTCGACGCTAGTTAAATATTTTCTGCGACTGTCTTTTATTGTTTCAACCTTGCTTCTATTCAGCCAGAGACATTCGGAATAAGCTGTATTCGATAACGCTTGTTTAACCAGGTGTCACTCAAGGATCGTTCTTCATAACAAGGTTACCCGACCATTTCAATACTGCGAATAGTTTCAAAGAAACGCCTTTTCGATTAAGCGTATTTAATTTGACAATGTTTTAGGTATGATGTTAGTCACACTTGCACATGACAAAACCACATAGCATTTACGTCGTCCGCGGTTTGCCCTAGCTAAAGGTAGCTTGTGTTATTTATCTCGTATGGCGGTGTTGACTTATTGAGCAGTACGTCACACCAACTGATACAGCAAACCTAACACCACATATTACAATAGATGACTATGAATTATATTATTATTGTCTTAGACCGTGCGTGCGTAATGTATTTATTCAGAACATTTAACACAAGTTATCACCTTCACTCACTCACACATCATAGTCCAAGCCTAATATATGTCTTATATAATTATGCTACAGTGCAGTAGCTAGCTTATACTTAAAGGTGAACGTCATTATGCATAACTGTGTTTATGGCTGCAAAATGCATTGTCTTGTGTAACGATTCACGCATTATGGGGTCCATGGCTGTCAGGCTTGGTATGGGGTTACGGCTACGTGACGCCATTGACTGCCTTTCCTTTCCATTCATGAGATGCATTTTATATGCCATGGCTGCAAAAGTATTTGTATCACAAATTCTACAACAGTAACTGTATACTATATGATTAACAGTAACTGTATGATTTAATTCTGTAAACTGTTTAAACCTACTGGTATTAAAAATCCATCAAAGATTTTACAAATCCCTAGTTTTTTTATTATGTAGGTATGATGCAATATCAATTATTGCTGTTCATTTTCATCATGCTGATGCACCACTTTTGTGGCTTCCTTGATCTTCCGTGTTAAATTAAGTACCTACATAATAACTGAATTTTAGTTGATCATGTTTTCACCATCATCATCATCAGCCAAAAAGCAGGATGCTTTGTCATTTCCTACGACATAATTAAAATTACGTAGGTATACTACAATGAACCAACCTGGCACCGAACGTCCAATTCCGCGAACGCCCACTTCCTTCAACGTCCAGATCATTTATCGACCGTTTTTTTTAACTATTGATCATTTAATTGCGTAATAGATATAACTATAGTAGGTAAAGTTGAACTACGTAAAGTTTGACGTAAATTTTGGAACCAATAAATGTCCCCATACGTAGACTATGGAATACTTATGTATGACAAACAATATTATTATATAGTTTCTGCTTTTCCTATAAAGCACAGTTCAGTGTCATTCATGGTGTTAATAAGTGGTCATTAAATGAAGTCAATTAAAATACCAGACATTATATACATAAATTATACCTAAATATTTGATTAAAATGTATTTTAATCATGTAATGCTTTACGCTTGTGCCTTCATTGACAATGGGTAAGATTTCATCATTCTTTGTTGTGTGAAAAACATTAAACATTAATTTACCTTTAAATTTTAAATTCTCTCATAATTATTATTTATTTATCTCAAAGCTATTTAGGTAGTCTACCTGCTTTGTAAACTCGCGGTAGATCGCCTATCGTCCGCAAATCGTGTTTAATAGTTGTTTACATTATTGGGAAGAAAAAATCATAAGTATTCAGCTATGCATTAAGCCTGAACTGCAGATACCGGTTTGACAAAGAAATATCTCTTTCATGTATCGTAAACCTAATCAAATCTCCTGATAGGTATTTGGGAAAAATCAATTCTGCGCAGTTTCCTGTTTGTGTGTCACTAAATTGTCTAAGAGTAGAGTAGGCATTGCACGGCAGTATTGTTTCTTGCTTCTCGGTTAGTATGACCAGGGGGGATTCACTCTGAAGAATAGGTATGACCGGCCGAAATGCCGGCCGGGCCGGCAAAAGGCAGGGCTATATCAGTCCGCGAACACTCGCCGCGCGCGCGTGACGTGTCTTTATTACGCCGCCGCGCCGCCGCTCCGATCGATCGCTCAAATTATGACTTCAAAAAAATCTGTTTTTGGACGAAGCGACAGATGCTGCTGTGTATATGGGTGCAAAAATAGAAGAAAAAAGACTGGATCGGACGTGTCTTTTTTTCTAAAATTCCGAAGATCAATGAAAGGTAATTTGTATTAGCCATTGTTATATTTTTCATTAAATAGTCTGCAATACCGCCTAGTAGGTGAACATTGAAAGTAAATACGTACATAATATAAGTAGGTAAGTATTTTAATGTAGGTTCATTAAAGAGCAAGCTAAGCTGAACTTTAGACTTTACGTCGCTCTTATGTCTGTTGAATAAGGGAGAGAATCGCGGGCCGCGTGTTTACTTGACCGTAAAGAGAGGAATTATTATTAATACATTGAGCGAATGGTATTAATAAGGATGAAAGAATTCAGTTATTATTATTTGTTTATAAGTGGTAACTTATTTATTACTGGTTTCGATGGCTATTATTCTTATTGTACAGTCAAGAGCACGCTAAGCTGACTATTCCGGACTTTGCATCGTTGTTGTTCTAATGTCCGTAATTACCTAACGAAAAGAGACGCGATGCGCGTGTTCAGCTAGGCCTGCTATTGGCGGTACTAGCAATAAACTATTTTTTTAATTACTGTTATTTATGAATTCCCTAAGAGGGGTTTGTCAAGATGAGATAACAAAACAAATAATAACTAGTACTACTATTTAGTATTCTGTGGTTGAACTAGTTGAAATTGTTGAGCTTAGTGTGCTCTTGATTGTACTACATTATGTCGTATTTTCACAAACTACAGTATCTACCGACGAGTAAATATAGCGTATGCAAACATTACATAGTAGTAGCATTGGTTTATTTGAATTTGTTTTGTTCGAGCAAAAGGTAGGTACCTACCTTATAGGTTATTAAATCAGATGTTTTATTTTCACAAAGACGACAGCCCTAAAGGTGTTTGTAGAGTGGCGCGATACGCGAGAGAAAGAGATGCAGCAACATCGTCTTTTCGGCTAGCGCCGTGCGATCTAAATTGCACTTTATTGTAACGGAGGTAGGCTTGCTATTTATTTGAATTATGTCGCCTAGTGCATCTTCTGTAGGGACTACTATTTGGTATTCTGTGGTATGACACGAAAAATAAACTTGGTACTCGCAATTCATCATCCCAAAACATTAGCACACAAAAAGTAGAGCTCGACTTTACCATGGCTTTTTAACAATACAAAGTTGCCTATATTTCGTATAGATTTACTAGTTCTTCAAAGACTTCGTATTAATTTGTTTTTTAATTTAAAAGAAAAGTTCTTGTGTTGCGTCAGAAGCTGGCTTAATTTGTTTTAATTGAATTTTCATCATTTTCA
The DNA here is from genome assembly GCA_948473455.1 of Teleiodes luculella. Taxonomy (NCBI): domain Eukaryota; kingdom Metazoa; phylum Arthropoda; class Insecta; order Lepidoptera; family Gelechiidae; genus Teleiodes; species Teleiodes luculella. The sequence continues at coordinate 8,700,029 of OX419600.1, read as the reverse complement.
TCATTTATTTAGACACTGTGTTAACAACTCTTTTATGCATTTTTCGGAATAATTTGATTCTCGACTACAACAAGAGTGTTATTATTATAAAGCGAATATTCGAATTCCAAACAGTAGTACCTACATTGTTATTTAATTAACAAAGCGGCGACAAACATAGATAGTAGTTCCTTGATATGCTATAAAACCTGTCCACTTTAATGCAGTCCTATTTTTAACTTCGATACAGTTATTAACGTGTCTGAACGCATATTATGCTGCGAGTTAACAACATGCGATATACTTGACCTTTCTAGGTTGTTGTTTACTAGTCATTTACCTTAACATAAGGTGACATAATTAAGTAAATAAACATCTTTATCCCAAATACTAAGGGAGTACCTAAAGTTTAATTCAAAAATTTTGAACACAAAATGGCAATCGCCTTCAAAAACGCGTCGAAGCCTCGGTCATTTAATTTTTATCGTAATGATGTCTGTTCGATTACAATTTTTAACAATCTTCAACTTTCTCTTTGCACCTAAGTTTTATAATTCAAATGCCAATCACTCTCTGTAGTCTGCCTGCATTCACTCACGTTTGATGTTTTAGATATGATCCGTTCGTTCGTCACGTTATCGCTATTCCGATTGAGGAGGGTAAATGTAAGGGGACAACACCCTTCCTATTTTTCTACGAATCCCTTTGGTTCCAATTAGCCGCAATCACTCTATCATATTCACCCTTCACTCAAAGATTACAAACTTAATGCACCTTAATGTAGGTAGTACACGTGATATTGCGTCACAAAATGATAACACGTAGAGTCCAAAACAGTTGTAATAAGTTGTGTTAGATTCCAATTAGGGTTTGCAATATTCGTTCGATTTCACTATTCGAATAAAATGAATATTTCTAGTGCTAAATATTCGAATATCCGGATATTCGAATATTTTTTTAAACATTTACTGAAAATATCAAAAAAATGCAATATTAATTCAAGACAAACAAGAGTAACTAGACTGGGATTTTGTTTGATTTTAGTATAATTATTTTCATGTAAAAACAAGTATTTTAATTAGTTTTAATATTTATTAATGCGTTTTGTGCAAATTTAGGCGAATTTAAACAAGTGTGTATTCCTCCCAAGAACCGAGATACTAAAACTGTACCGGTTGAGCATTCGTCTACTCATTATGGCCCTTACTGGGCATTGTAAACTCAACAAGCACATGAACAGAATGGGTTTATCAGAAAACCCTTACTGTAGATTCTGTGCAGACAAAGAGGAAACTCCTATTCACGTCCTCTGTGAAAGTGATGCTCTCGTCAACAAAAGGAGTCGAGTGCTGGGTGTGCACAAGCTTGCCCCCCAAGAAGCCCGAACCCTAAATCCCACCACAACCGTCAGCTTCTTCAAAGCTGTAGGTTTGGAAGAGGCTATAATAGCCTACGAGGGCTGACTACAATAGATCCACCTTGGGTCATAGTGGTCTTTGGGTATTTAGAGCCATTTCCCTCACCACTCAAATCGTAATCATAGATATTTTTCCTGGATGGCGCAGTGTAGTACTCCGGTAACCAAATGGGAGGTAAAACTATAGAAGGCCTAGGAACATACACCTTATAAAACACCAAAAGGCTGGCAACTATGCGTCGATCCTCTAAGCTTTGAAGCTTGCATTTTACTTGCTGATCGTCGCCAATGAGCTAGAGATCATCTCGATCTTGGCTGTACAATCCACAGAGTCTAATGCATTTAGCTGATACTTGGCAGAACAATCCCAAGGATGACAGCAGTACTCCATACAAATCGAACTACCGCTTGGTACCAATGGAGCAACTGTTCCGGTGTGAAGCGCCACCGAACCTTAAAATGGAAGCCATGCTTTTTTGCAGCAGATGTCCATAAGCATAGCAATTGTCTCTCGGTGGCAGCGCTCCATAGGTGGAAATTTCCAGTAAACGACCTTTGCGAAAACCTTACTGCTGGTCACTAAGAAAACTGTTTAGAAGGTGAAGATGGTATGCTAGGAGCTTCTGATTCGGTACCTACTCATTTCATAAGTTCAGAAATTATGGAGGCATTAGCAGGCTTCTATGACTCAGAAACCACTCCAGATGACAGAAAGAGGCGGTGCAAGCGTGTCAATACTAAATACAACTCGGGTGCGCAGTTTCTCTATAGGTACCTGCCCCATCAGGGAGGACTGTTGGCGTTGTTCACGCCTAGGGCACAAACAAAGGACTTTGAGTACATTTCTCTGCTTGATGCAAACCTCTGGCGTGACAGAGTCGCAAAGAAGAATATATATTTTGTGGTATCTTGCTTACAGCAGCCAATCTGCGAAGATATTAGCAAATAGATGCCTTTTCTTTCGCAAAATGAGCCATGATCTGTCAGTTTGAGCCATGATCTGTCAGTTTTATTAGGGACTACTATTTGGTATTCTGTGGTTTTATCATCAGCGGCAACCCACAATAACGGCACAACGTTGCGAGAGTCACGGCAGGGATGTTGTTATTAAATTATTAAAAAAAGCATTAGTGCCTATATACTTTAAATACTATTCGAATATTCGGATAAATGAAATTAATTATTCGAATTTGAAATTGGGGCGGATATTCGAATAAATTGAATATTCGAATATTCGAATTGCAAACCCTAATTCCAATATGGAAGTTGGCGACCTCAGCAAGTCGCTGCGAGCATGGCTGGTCATTCACCTTCCAAGACCCCGGCTTGACTAGTTGCGAACCACGCTATACTACTTTTCAATCGAGATCATTGGGACCTATAAATCTTTGAATGTTTTTGTTGATATTTTAATGTTGTTACGTGGGGTGCCCCTTAAATTGCATAACATAAATATCCCTATTATGAAAATCCATAACAGACTTGCCACATAAGTTCATATAACTTTAAATAGTATAACAATTAAAAACCATAATTTAAAAATACATACCATTATTTAGCATACTTATTAAAATCCATATAGTACGGCTTGCTAGCTAAAAAATATAAGGATATCGGTCCCATCTGGCAGAAAGTACGAAACTTGGCATGAATGTAGCTGTTATATATGTGCTTCAATATCGATATGGAAACACTTCGATAAATTATTGTTTCCCCCCTTTCCCCCCCCTTTTATCTCCCTCATTCTGGTTTTTTGAATTTTATACTAAAACAGTACGTCTGAGGAGTTTACTTTTCAGAGATCAAATCATCGTCGATAAATTGCCTACAAAACGATACTACATTTTATAGTGCTAAGATTAATATATTTCTATATACAGCCATCAACGTTTTATGAAATTTTAAAAACAGGCACACTTTTTTTTCCTTACTTCATTTATAGGAAAACGACAAGAGTGGTGATAAAATGGACTAAAGAAGTCATCTACCTTATACATTAAGCTAAAAAATTACATTTACTTCATAGTCGTAAAGGCATTACTTCTAGAGTTACAGCTCACCGCGTCTGACTCAAGTACTCTTTTTTTTACCTTTTTAGAATACATCTTTCTGTTAACTTTGTTTAGCGTAGATTAGATTCAGATTTTCCAATTAGAAATAAAACAGTCCATGTACTAATCCAGGCCACAGTCTATTTACATGTAAAACTAGCTTTCTGCCCGCGGCTACGCTTGCGTTGTGTTTCGACATTTCCGTATTAATTTTTAACTATCCCACTTTTTTCCGTGATTTTAAAGTATCCAACATGTTGACCGAGTATATAAGGTACCACCATGCAAAATTTCATTTCAATCGGTCTAACAGTTTCGGAGATAAGCCCGTAGAATGTACTGCGCCGTATGAGTTACTAAAGTTTTTTAACTATCCCCTTTTATTTATCCCCGAACTTTTTAATTTTCTGGGATTAAAAGTATCTAAGATGTTGACCGGGATATAAGGTACCACTGTACAAAATTTCATTCAAATCGGTCGAATAGTTTCGGAGATTAGCCCGTACAAACAGACAAACAGAGAAACAAAAATATTTAAAAAAAATCTGGGTATGTACTATATCGCTTCTTACATCCCCTTGAATAGGTTTATAGCATTTTTTTTCTATGTACAGATTTTATAGATTTTTTTTTGTTTTTCTTTGCACGGGCTAATCTCCGAAACTATTCAACCGATTTGAATGAAATTTTGTATAGTGGTACCTTATATCCCCGGTCAACATCTTAGATACTTTTAATCCCAGAAAATTAAAATGTTCCCGTGGGATAGTTAAAAAACTTTAGTAACTCTTGCGGCGCAGTATATTCTACGGTCTTATCTCCGAAACTGTTAGACCGATTGAAACGAAATTTTGCATGGTGGTAGGTACCTTATATACTCGGTCAACATGTTGGATACTTTAAAATCACGGAAAAAAGTGGGATAGTTAAAAATTAATACGGAAATGTCGAAACACAACGCAAGCGTAGCCGCGGGCAGACAGCTAGTTTTACATGTAAATAGACTGTGGCCTGGATTAGTACATGGACTGTTTTATTTCTAATTGGAAAATCTGAATCTAATCTACGCTAAACAAAGTTAACAGAAAGATGTATTCTAAAAAGGTAAAAAAAAGAGTACTTGAGTCAGACGCGGTGAGCTGTAACTCTAGAAGTAATGCCTTTACGACTATGAAATAAATGTCATTTTTTAGCTTAATGTATAAGGTAGTTGACTTCTTTAGTCCATTTTATCACCACTCTTGTCGTTTTCCTATAAATGAAGTAAGGAAGAAAAAAGTGTGCCTGTTTTTAAAATTTCATAATACGTTGATGGCTGTATATAGAAATATATTAATCTTAGCACTATAAAATGTAGTATCATTTTGTAGGTAATTTATCGACAACTATTTGGTTCTTGAAAAGTAAACTCATCAGTCCTACCGTTTTTGTAGAAAATGAAAAAAACCAAAATGAGGGAGGTAAAATGAGGGAAAAAGGGGGGGGTAATCATTTCTCAGCGTGTTTCCATATCGACATTGAAGCACATATATAAAAGCTACATGTATGCTAAGTTTCATGCTTTCTGCCAGATGGGACCGTAATTCAGGTTAACAAGCCGTACTAATAATTCTATAATGTTTCGAAATCATAAATTTAAGATATTTTGGTAAAAAAGAACATAAGAGAAACAACATTTTTGGTGATAAAAAATAATAATTTAATAAATGTGTGCTGTATTTGTCAAATTTATATTTTTAATTATTATACATACTAACAGTACCTATTCGTATTAAATTTAGGGCTTTTAAATAAGTATATGTGTTTCAAAATTATGGATTTTAATCATTATGACATTTGACGATTATGGATTTTCAATATATATGTCGTAGCCAAGTGGTTAAAATAGCCGTTCAATCAAACAGCTAGCCCTTTGACTGAACATCGCCATTCAATCACACGGCTGTACGTCGCTTAGCCGACTTGTTGACTGCAACGTTCAACACTACAGCTTGACGACGCTTAGCCAAATGGTTAAATGGCAAATTAACTAGGGTGACCATTAGATTAGCACGTGATTTGAAAAAATAGGAAAACTTGTTGTAATTTCTTGGGAGATTTTTCTTGGATTAAGTTTAAGGACGGTTTAAGAGGTGACCAAAAGTTTGAACAAATTAGTAAACATGAAAAACAAATTAATAATCGTAATATTCTTTATTGTTGCATGTTGGGCAGAGCGATACAAAAAAAATTAACAGCTTTTTTTGCTATATAAAACTGACCCATCTTGTCTCTGCCTCCATGTCCATAATCTTTATGAATAGTATTTAGCATGGTGAAATACTCTTTTCGGGGTACAATGCGTATCAAAGGATCATCAGTCTCTTTCTTCTTAAAATAAGATATTCTTTACTGCCAGTTGTCATTAAATCGTATTTTGATATCCAATTATAAGACATAGAAGTCCTGCTTTCCGTGTTAGTCATGGACACCCTAGCGTTCTTTAATAACTTCAAGTACCTTGGTGATCCATTTTATAATCCTGTGATTTATCTTCGTATAACTTTTAAAATTTTAATTCACTCTTATCACTCGTATGTGCCTCCATAATTTCTGGCTCTTCAACACTAGTAACGTACCTATATTTACTACTTTCTTTCCGAAAAATATCTTGAAACAATCAAAAACACAGATAAGTTGACGCCATATTGAAAACAAAACACACCTAGCGCCGTCGCGGTGGTAAGCTGAACTAATTCAATTAAAAGGCGGCTTTTGAGTCAGCTGTAATGTTGAACGTTTTGAGCGCCTCAAATATTCAATTAAGAAGCTAGACGTGTGATTGAATGGCGATGTTCAGTCAAAGGGCTAGCTGTTTGATTGAACGGCTATTTTAACCAGTTGGCTACGACATATACATTTTCAATTATGGGTTTTAATATAGACCCTGTTACGTGCAATTTGATCAAGTCCGGTGAAGCTTGATTGGTCGTACCTTTTCAAGTCCGGTGAAGCTGGATTGGTCGTACCTTTTCGACATAAGCATAGGTCAATTAAAAAAAAAGCAATATGATTTTATATTCTTTCAGTTTTCTGTTCCGCACCTTCGCCCGCATTACTTGCCTGTGGGGTGACTTATTTTTATACGGTGAAATGTTGCAGAATGGAATTCCTTCTAACTATAACTCAGCCAATTTTTATTGCAATTCTTCCAGTCCCCAAGATGGTCGGCGGGATCGGGTTATTTTCGCGTTTTATGATATTATTTCGGACAATTTTACTTTTCTTTGAGTTATCTATCTATCAAATAATGAGGTCAATAGTTTTTAGCAGTTGCGAATAGAATGGATCTTAAATAAATCTTATTATTAGTACATATTGTAAATGTTATGTGATAATGCCGATGGCGTGTCTTTTTTCAATAAATAAATAAATAAAATAACACAACAATTCGTCAGTTAGTAGTTTATTACTGTATGTATTGCATTAAATATTGAAGTATTGGATGTAAGAAACAAGTGTAATTTATTAATGTCATTCATTAAATGATCCGGTCTTTGGTTCGCAAGTGAGAGTGCTCGTAATAATAGTAAATTATACTTTACGTTTGTATGAGAGTACTAAAAGAACTGCGAATATTGTTCGCGTTAAACTCCAAGCATGCAACCAAGTTGTTTTCACTTTTTTTCACCAACACCGTATATGGATGTGAGAGAGAGCCGTCTAAATTTAGGATGACCTTGTAAAAATTACTGACATGAATAGGGAGGTTATTAATTCCGGTCCGTATGTGAAATCTGCTGAACAATAGAGAATGACAAGACTCGAACAAAAAGAAATTAATAGGACTTCGTTTGACAGTTACGTCCCCTACAAAGGTTGTTCCAACAGATTTTATTTGGGTGGACTTTATCATGCGGTGTCTCCTTTAATTTAACTATATCGATTCGGTACCTAGTTTATTATTTTAGGTATGAAACTAGACTGGACTGTTCGCGTTTTGAAGTTGGTTAAAATATTGTACATTTCGTCCTGTCCTGGATCACCCTACATAATAGGTTTTTTGTCGTCTAGTGCGATTCATCCGTCATCGGAAGTTTGCTTATTTAGTTTAGATTGTGTTTTGGGTTTATTGGGATGTCAGTCATCATTATTTTAAACGAAGTACATCCTATTGCTGCTGTTACTTCTAGTATTTAAATAGTTAAGAATAATCAGACCATTTTATAGACGCTACAGAGCTACCTTTTTTCTCAGTGTTTATGACGAAATTTACTCATACCAATAAAATATGATAAATTGCTTAACATAAATTGATAAATAAAATATGATAATATATACAATTGACCTTGCCATTCATTGTTATTAATATTAAACGTGTTAAATCGTACGGCAAAAGATAATAGGTGATTATATTGAGATAAAAAAGCGGTAGTTTGTTTGTTGTTTCGAGATGAGACAGCATAAATGCGAGCGGCGCGCCCGTCTCGCTTACTCTAGAATAGAATAATCTTTATTTAGCATAGCAAATATATACAAACATAGACATAAATAAAAAACAAAGAACAGTAACATAAACACTTAGACATCTATGCTCGCAAAATGCGCAATGGAATTAACCTGATTTTTTCTGGTTTCGATATCTGTTCAGAACGAAATTTCGATCCGAGCAGAATTTAAAGAGCGTAATGCATGTAGGTAGGTACTAGGTTAAAAACCTTTATTTAGCGGTCTTCAAAATACAAGGTTTTTTTTTTCAAGCCCTGCATAGAACACTAGGTTAGAAAACGGCCCCCTCTTTCCGACCACTGCTTATAATAATAGCACCTTGATGTGTTGATATTATCATTATGTTATGACATACTTACTTACACAAATGTCACCTACTCAGAATCAATAATTGTATTTTTAAGGTTAGATGCCATTTCCGCTTCGTTTCTTAAGGCCAATCGACCCCTGATATTAGTTCATTGACATTTTCAAAACATTTGCTTGTTTTTTCTTATACCTTTCACTCTGGGTTTAAGCAGTTTAAGGGACAACTTCCGCCAGACTTTATTAAAATTTAACCACTTATTATTGCACACAATAAGGTACCCACCCGAGTAAGTGGTCTTTTTAAGAAATGGCGGCACAAGGTATGCAAACCCGTGAATGTTTTGGAACGTGTAAAAGTTGAAAGTCTGCAAGAGGAGGAAGTAAAAGAAGAATATTTAGACAAATTGAGGGAAAATTTTGCTAGTTTGGATGAATTAAGCGAGATAGAGGATTTGTGGGAGTCGTTTAAGAAAGGGATTTTGAAAGTCGCCATTGAAGTGTGTGGAGTTACTAAAAGAAGAAAAGGAAAAAAGCAGAAAAATGCCTGGATGGATAAAGACGTGCAAAATGTTGTGAACGAAAAGAAGAAAGCGTGGTTAGATTGGTTAGCTACCAAAGCTAATCATAGAGTACAGAAGGCGACAAGTGAGGATGTGCAAGAGGCAAGAAAGAGTTATAAAAGACTGAAAGTGCTAGTGAAAGAAGCTGTTAATAAAAAGAAAGAGGAATGGAAGGATGAATTTGATAGAAGGCTTTCTGAAAATTTCCGCTCCAATATTAAAGTGTTCTGGAAATGCATTAGGACAGCCCGCGGAAAGGCTGAGAACACTGAGTTACATCACATAAAAAGCCAGGATGGAAGTATTATAAAAGGAGAAGAATGTGTGTTAAAGAGATGGAAGGAGTATTTTGAAAGTTTATTTGAAAGAGAGGATGCACAGGTGCGAGGTCCAGAGCTTGATCAGGACCTTAACATTAGTGATGCTGAAAGTGATATAAGTATGGATGAAATTGTGAAAGCGTTGAAAAGTATGAAATTAGGTAAGGCTGCAGGATATGATAGGATTTCCGTTGAGATGCTAAAGGCTGGGCAGGGAGTGGTTGCGAGTCAGTTGTACCGCCTTTTCAACTTGTGTTGGAGGAACGGCCGAGTGCCAGGAGACTGGTGTAAGGCTGTAATCGTACCGTTGTACAAAGGAAAAGGGTCACAATATGATTGTAAAAATTTCCGCGGAATAAGCCTCCTCAGCGTTGTTGGAAAACTGTATGCGAAAGTATTGATTGAGAGAGTCATGAAAGAAACGGATAGGAAGGTATGGGATGTGCAAGCGGGATTTAGAAGGGGAATGGGATGTACAGATCAGGTCTTTTCCTTGCGATGCATAGCGGAAAAGTTCTTGGCTAAAAGCCAGAAAGTTTATTGCGCGTTCGTCGATTTGGAAAAGGCCTACGATAGAGTGGTGAGGAATGAATTGTGGTCAGCATTATCATGGCATGGTGTTAGCGATGATCTTATACGAGCACTGCAATCTCTTTACAAGAATTCTAGTGCTTGTGTAAGAATCAATGGGGCGTACACTGACTGGTTTGGCATCGAAAAGGGTGTTAGACAGGGATGTGTAGCGTCACCGTGGCTATTCAACTTGTTCATGAATACATGCTTGATGGATCTGAAAGAGAGTGATTGTGGATTAAGAATGAATGAGTTACTAGTCAAATGTCTTCTCTACGCTGATGATCAAGTGCTACTTGCATCCTCGGCTCAAGAGTTGCAGGTGATGGTAACTAGCCTAAATGAAGCATTGGAAAGAAAAGGAATGAAAGTGAATGTAAGTAAGACGAAAGTATTGGTGTTTGAAAGAGAGGAAAATGTGACCGAGTGTGATATTAGGATAAAGGATGAACAATTACAGCAAGTGAATGAGTTCGTATATTTGGGATCGTTGTTTACTAGGGATGGAAAACATGAAAGTGACATTGAAAGGAGAGTGAATGCTGGTAATATGGTGAACGGGGCGCTGTGCGCCTTTATGAACAGTCAGAAGGTGTCTAAAAAGGCACGTGTGGCTGTTCATAGGGGGGTACTGCTTCCGACTCTAATGTATGGGAGCGAAAGCTGGGTATGGCAGAAAAAACATGAAAGTAGAATATGTGCTGTAGAAATGAGAGCATTGAGAGGTATGATTGGCGTTAAATTGTGTGATAGGATTAGGAACAGTGTGATAAGGGAGAAATGTGGAGTAAAAGAAGATGTTGTGACGAGAATTGAGAAAGGGATGCTAAATTGGTTTGGTCACGTGGAGAGAATGAGTGAAGAGAGATTGACTAAACAGATTTATAAGGCGAGAGTGGAAGGAAGCGTTGGAAGGGGTAGACCAAGACGAACGTTCCAAAACCAAATCGGGGACGTTCTGAAAAAAGGTCGGGTCAAGAGTACTCTAAACCGACGAGCATGTATGAGGAGATTAATGAGTGTGGATGAAGCGAAAAAAGTATGTTTGGATCGTAGCAAGTGGAAGGAAGTGGTCTCTGCCTACCCCTCCGGGAAAGAGGCGTGAGTTTATGTATGTATGTATGTATTATTGCACACAATAAGGTACCCACAGAATCAACCTATAGGAAAAACTATAAGTAAGAATAAAAGAGTTATTTATTTACAAAAAAATATGGATAAAACAGTTCTGCTTCTACTTAATGTAAACCCGCAGACATTGTAGCTGTGGCGGCTTGAAAAGGCGTTGCGTTGCTCATAACGGTTCTCTATTGTATTCCCTAAAATTTGTTATCCTACTTTTTATTTTCCTTAGCATTTTAGTCCTAAATATCGATTGTCCTAATGATCATAGTCCTATTTTTTTAACTCCTACTGTTCAATGCCCTATTTTTTTTTCATCCTAATGATGGTAAGCCCTAATGTCCATAGTTATAATCCTTTATATTCCTAAAACGTATAGTCCTAAATAAATAAGAAAAAAACTAGCAAAAACAAGTTAGCAAATTATACATGACAACTTTTGGCGTTATTTTGGCCAGCCACAAAGATAAAACTGTATTGTAGGAAGAAATAAATGGTTTACTAAAATACAAAATTACTAAATAATAATTATGTGTCAGTCAGTCGTGTCAGTCTCGGTCGCAGGTCTCGCTGTTAAAATGTTGGTTGGTTGCTCATACATAATGTCGAATAACTATTATTAAGTATTCAAAATAATTAAAAGACAATTACAATTAAAGTTAAATGTGAACGGTAATGTATACGAGAAAAATAGAACTCATACATAACGGTAATTACTACTGGGCGTGTGAATTGAGAAATAATAAGATTTTTATTACTATTCAACCTACCGAGGATTTTATAGATACGAGTATATAAGAGAGGAGGATCAAAATTAGGAATTTAAAACTTTAGAAACATTAATATTAGGACTAAAGAATATTAGGACAAATATTACGGTAGGATAATCAATATTTAGGATGATCGAGCATTAGGACAATCGAATATTAGGAAAATGATGTTCGGATAATCGACTTTAGGACTATAAACATTAGGAAATACAACAGGCTCCCGCTCATAACTCATACATAATACAAAAAACGAAAGAACAATAGGGCGTTGTAAGTTCAAACACTCCCTGCATTCAATTAAAAGGACGAACGACGCGACGTCAGAACGAGGGGGTACCTTTGTAGGTGTGGCCCCCTATTTATATCTATTTGTAGGCCGGGAGATGATGACAGAAATTTTTAGGTCATTTGTTACAGTATGGCGGTTTTACAGGGGTCTTAGTACGCAATGACAAAAAGAAAAATGATGGTCATAGCGCTGGTACTGGCGGCCCAATCGCGAAAAAAAAAATTGCATATTTTCGGCAGTATGGCGACCATTTGGAGCCGTCCGAAAAGTATGGCATGGTGATTTTCGTAAATGGCTGCACGAAGATGATCAAACTGTACAAAAATTACCCTGGTACAAATGGTTGAATTTTTATTTTTCGCGTCGGTATGGCGGGCTGTAAGTCACACCGGAGAAGTATGGCATGACACTGTAGTCTAGTTATTTTTTACGGGCTATCGGAAAATACTAAAATTTTTGTGGTAGGTACAAATCGTTTGACTTTCGTAATTTATCCGACTAGTTCACTAACGCCCACGCGATTGGGCCGCCAGTACCAGCGCTATGACTATCATTTTTCTTTTTGTCATTGCGTACTAAGACCCCTGTAAAACCGCCATACTGTAACAAATGACCTAAAAATTTCTGTCATCATCTCCCGGCCTATTGCATGGGTAGGGCTGATATTTTTAAAACCATTGCCGACGAGAATAAAATAACCGTTAGACTTTAATATTGACAGGAGTTTGTGTATTCTATATTACACTTTATTATTATTAATGATAGATAATTTAAAGATTGCAATGCAACTCATTAATTTGTCTTATATACGGCTAGTACGCGGAATATCATCCATGAATTATCATTTGGATCATTAAGATTCGAAACAATTTCATAAGATTATTTAACTTTTGTAAGTAAGTTGCATTTTGTAGGTACTCGAATGCCTCTTTCTTTTATATAACGTCTTTTAATTGTTCGTTTACTTCAATGTATATGTGCAGTTATTAACAAAACATCACAACTTGTTTCCTGAGGTTAATTTGCTTTCATTTTCTTTTTACCTAGTTACCACTTTGGGTACATTACAATACAATGATTGCTTTGTTATCTTATCTTGTTTGGCGCATTCTAAAGGTCTCGTAAATAAGGGGTTATCCTAAATGGTAATCTCCCCATTGCAATTGCAAGAAGTATAGATGCAAATCTGTAAAAGCCCTCACGCCGTCAACTCTAGACGCATTACATTCTGAGAAGTGGTGGCGAGGGCTAGGAGCTGCAAATAAAATGAAATCATTAACCATTGCTGGTTGCGTTAAAGGCATTCCATTTTCATGTTTGCTTAATGTGACCATGGATGGTGTTGTCTGCGATTGAAAGTAGTTTCGTTTATAGGTTAGAGGTAGAGGTAGTAGGGAGGCTGGACATGCCCACAGCCCGCCGCGGGGGCTTACGGGCTAAATTGATGCACGCTGCAAGGATAAATTGTATTTTAACTGCACTCACGCTTCTATACAGAAGCGCGCTTAGTTATTGAGTTTGCATACATTTTGAAGTAAACCCCCATCTTTATTGTTTTGTGTTTATGAAAATTGCTTGTGAAAATTGGTTTTGTTGTCATAATTGGTTTCTTTCTCCTTTAACAATAAACTTGGAAGTTTAGTTTGTAGATCATTCATCTACATTATTTGTAAATATGGGCCAATATACTTCCTTGCTGTACTTAAGGAAACTATTGTTTAGCGTCGTTTTGGCATTAATCGTTTATCATATCAACTTGTGTCCCTTCATACTTAGTTTCGTTGACTAATGGATCACCATGAATAATGTATAACAAATAATCTAGTTTTAATGAAATGAGTCTGTCTTGCCATGCAATTAGATCTGTTTCTGAATGTCTTGTCGTTAATAGGTTGGTTGATACCTATAATTCACGTGTTCATCAACACGTGCGCACATATATCTGTCTTGGTTAATTCGTAATATATCCTGCTGTTATAATAAACGCAGAATTTTGTGGGGATGGATATATAATTCTCGATTCCTCCCTCACTCAAAACCAAGTCGGATAGATTTTTATGAAACAACAATGTATAGCTCTCAACATCAAAATAGCATATGTATCTCTTAAAAAATAAAATACGACGAGTGTGACGTGGAATATAGTCACTTATTGATGTAGGTATCTATCTATCTATACAAGATGTACTAGAAAACGGGAAAACCAGTGAAGACGATAGTCTTCACAGGAAAATATTCGTAAAGACTCTACCATCGTTCTTCATAATAACTAAGCACTTTATAATGCGCTAGTCTACATTCGACCACCAAACTAATTCAAATCACGTCTTCAGGCAAAATAACAGTTACAAACGCCTCTATGAAAACTAATTCGATCAGTGTATAACGAAACGAACATGAAATAAAAACCGCCCTCAAGATGATGAAGTTCAAATCCTTGTTCCGTAGAGGACCAAGCCAGGGCAAACAGGAGTCCACCCTGAAGGGGGCGCCTTCCGTATCCAGCCTCGACTCGAAGCACCACAAAGTCGCCCCATCCAGAGACAAAGCCCTGAAAATCTTCGGGTCCAAAGAGAAGCTACACAAAGCACACAAGAAGAAAGATTTAGGGAACAACAATGCCGTTTTAGAGGACCCAGAGTTGAGGGAAGGGGAGTTTGAAGATGCTCGGCAGGAGTTTGGGAGCGCTGAAGAGCTGGGCTCGGTAGACGAGCGAGGGTCGCAGGAGTATGTCAGTCTACCGGTCACGCTGAACGCCGAACACATGCCGGGCTTCCAGGAGGTCGATCTCAGGCCCAGAATACCATCTGAGGTGAGTGAACTAAAAATAACTTTAAATACAACCAATACGACTTGAAACAGGTTGCGCTGGTCTTTAATTTCTTCATTAATATTCTAAAACCATTTCGACACGGAGTCCGATGGGGTACGCTTAGCGTCTTTGCTTCGCAGGCCATAATGGAAGCAACTCGTCAATATTACAATACTAATTAATACATATTTTTATTTCTCTTAACACATGGTTTTTCGAAAACTAAAGGTAGGTTTCTTAATAAGAACACGAACTATGTCCAAGATTGTGAATAGATTACGATGTTGAAGCCCGATCAAAAAGATAGAAAATCCTCGCCATATTGCGCGAATCTAATGCAAATCTAATGTACCACAAAAAAATACATGTGCGGCCTCCAGACTCCACAGCAAGTATTTTTTATTTTTCTGGTCAGTCAGGGTTTTTTTCTGTTATCCTTTTATTTCGCAGATGTGATAAATTTATCATTGGTGTTCCAGGCATCATTAGCCTCGGGAGCCAGAGAGGTGGAATCTTTGCGGCGGGAGTTGGAGCTGGCAGTGATGGAGCGAGCTCAGCTCCAGTCCAAGGTCGAGGAGCTGCTGAATAAAGCTGCAGAAGCAGACAGGATGCGCTCTGAACTGGACCGACTCAAGGTATGGAAATAAACACCAACTGGGTAAGTAAATATAAAAAAAAATCAAAATATTTTTTACTCTAGTATGTTGGAAATATACCGTCTGAAATCATTCGTATAATCTAATCTGGGGCAATTTTGAACAATTATAGATTTATTCAAATACAAATCATTGTTATTTTATTCAAATCATTGTAAAGATACAATAACGATCGATGTAAAAATGTGAGATCGCGGCGCGTTTTCATATTCCCTTTTTTTCCATAATATATTTAAAGTATTATTGTCATTTTGTAAAAAAATATGTTTATCTGACTTGCCAGTGAAATACGCAACTTATGATGGTCTAAAATAATTATAATTAAAGCAGCAAAAGTAATCTACTGAAAAGGTAATGCCCGACCAGTAAAATTTAAAAATTATAAAACCTACTCGGCTATTAGGTATGATGAAATTAATCTGGTCGTCGGGCTCTCTAAATAAAAAAAAATAAGTCGGCAACGCGTCGGTTTCGAAATATGTTTTTATTATAGGCATGTAGGTGTAGTAAAAATAGACATAAAAGATAATGCATCATGATATTTTATTCTAAACTAACGGCTATTATAGTATATTTATATACATCAACATAATTCTTATCGCGATTATTAAAAGGTAATAAATATAAATCCACATTATGCGCAACTTGGCCACGACTGCTTGTAAAATAAATTGAATCGTTTAAAAATGAGCAAGAACTACCTACATATTATTATGTTGTTATCTGTATCAATCAATCAACCCATAAAACTTCCCCGCAGATAGGCTCAAACTTAGTCCGAATTTTAATTATCAATCTCAGATCAGGCGATGGGCGAATGTAAGATACTTATAAGTAGATTTAGAAAAACATGATATCTTTTCCATTTAAAACATAGCCCGAAGAACAGCTAAACTTAAGGGCAATGGGCTGGGCACATTGCGCGTAGAAACGACATAGGTCCTTGAATGGCGGCCGCGCGCCGGAAGACGTAGGTAAGACCGATGATCTGGTGAGGGTCGCAGGAAGCCGCTGGATGCCGGCAGCGCAGGACCGATCATTTTGGAGATCCTTGGGGAGGCCTTTGTCCAGCAATGGACGTCTTTCGACTGAGATGATGATGATGAGGAATGTATTTATCAAATATCCCTTTTTGTATTGCAGTCGGTGCAAGTGGAGCAGGAGTCAGCGCTGGAGCGTCTGGCGGACGAGAACGGGGCGCTGCGCGCGCGGCTGCGGGGCGTGGCTCACTCCCCGCTCTCGGACAGCGAGAAGCGGCAGCTGCTGCTCGCGCCCGCGCCCGCGCCCCGCCGCATGCACTCCTCCGCGCCCGCCTCCATCGCGCTCGCGCACAATGTGAGCACATCTCCTGTCTCCCTCTAACAGCTCGCGGCGTGGCTCACTCCCCGCTCTCGGACAGCGAGAAGCGGCAGCTGCTGCTCGCGCCCGCGCCCGCGCCCCGCCGCATGCACTCCTCCGCGCCCGCCTCCATCGCGCTCGCGCACAATGTGAGCACATCTCCTGTCTCCCTCTAACAGCTCGCGGCGTGGCTCACTCCCCGCTCTCGGACAGCGAGAAGCGGCAGCTGCTGCTCGCGCCCGCGCCCGCGCCCCGCCGCATGCACTCCTCCGCGCCCGCCTCCATCGCGCTCGCGCACAATGTGAGCACATCTCCTGTCTCCCTCCAACTCTCTGGCCACAGCTCGCGGCCATGCAAATGATGACAAGCGATGAAAACAAACGCAGGAAGTTGTATGAAGCATGCCACAGCTACCGACGACGTACGACGCGAACTGCGACGCGAATTGCAGAGCGATGAACATATCCCTTCGCAATTCGCACCGTGCGCCTCACTAGAATCTGTGCAACAACAATCGTGGTCAAGTGGTCAAAAGCTCGCCTGACGTTACGGAGGTTTCGGGTTCGAGTCCCGGTGGGGAACTTGTCGAACAATATCACTTTGTGAGACTTTTCCCAGTTTGGTTAGGACATTGCAGGCAGAATCACCTGATTGTCCGAAAAGAAAGATGATTCCGTGCTTCGGAAGGCACGTAAAGCCGTTGGTCCCGGCTATGATCTACGGATACAGTCGTCACAGGAGCTATGTCAGAAGCCTTAGGCGGCTCAATAATTCTGACACCAGGGTTTGTGAGGTAGGTTAATCTCAAAACCCACACGAAAAGCAAGCAACTAGAATCTGTGGCCATCCAGAACCTAAAACCTGTGACTCAATTCTATATTGTTTAATTGCGTAGGATAGATGTAGATTATATGGTGTTCATTATAACAAAGGATTATTTATCAGCTGAGAGACAAAATCTTCTGCTTAGATAAGGCCCTGTCCCACCCTGTCCTTAAGTCGTTGACAATGACTGATCCCGCGCTGCCACCATCCAAAAACAGTACGAGTAGATGATTTCATATTTTTTCTAACTCTTCCTCCATCATGTTTCCCAATCATAAGTTAACAAACATTCTCATACTTATTGACAGTAATGAAGAATCTCTTACTATATAATTTTAGAACTCGAATATCTCGGTTTCTCCCATTTTTTTTCTATCTTTGCAATCCAATATGGCACCAGCAGACCCTGAGATTCCTAACCCAGGGTTGCTATATTCCAGGGCGAGGGCGACAGTGGCGAGGCGAGCACTCCAGAATGGGACAAGCACTCGTCATCGTCCCTCAGCGAGGTGTCGGTGGCGTGTCTCCAGGACAGGATCCTGCAGATGGAGGAGCATCACTACAGGTAACAGGACTTACACCTGTTTTCACTAACCTTGTCTTAGAATTTTCGTTGTTAAGAAAGACCTAAGCTAACTAAAGCTTAAAAAAAGAATTGGTTTTCACTAAGTCTAACTGGGCTCATAAAGGTAGGCAGAAATTAAGCACTTTAAAAAAAGTCTGAAGGTTACTAGCAAACAAAATGTTCAGCAAATCTCACCTAAATACTTTACACATCAACTTAAGCGATTCTTAAGTTTAGTGCAAACTGGTGTAACAGTACCATTTGAAGCGCTTTGGATATGACTGAAGGTTCCTGGCTTAAGCCGCATACCCACAAATGCAGGATGCGGATCCGAGTCTATATGCTGTCTGTCCTATAGAAAGCTGCCGCAATCTCTGTTATAGGCTAAATATAAACTAGGATTTCGCCCCACAGACCGTGCTTTCCCGCGCTTTCATCATAGATTTGCTAGGGAAAAATCAACTAATGGTATAACTTTAACTCACATCGTATCAGAGAGAAATGATTTTTAATTTCTTGGCGCTTATTTTATAGCACATTTTTGGTGGAAAGGGGTATCGTAGAAGGTATAAAAATGCATAATCAACAATCCCGTTAGTGGCCAGCAGAACAGTTGTGTAACGAACATGTTTATTGGATTGTGGCCTCCCTCTTATAGAAAGGCCTTAGTTTGACCACAGAAGTAGGTACATAATGGTACTACCCTTACGGAAAAGATAGAGACATTCACCTGCAAATACCAAAATGCGCAACGCCCACACACGTCCAACAACTGAGGTGAAAGAGGTTAGAAATACCAAGCAAGGCAATTTTCCTCTACGTCTAGCAGTTGTCATGTCCATTTAAACATGTTGGCTGGTGTGAACTAGGAACCCACAACAGGAGAGGTAAAGAGTGGGAATTGGTCTATCATTGGGTAACCTTCTGTGGTAGTTGAATTGTACGGTTTATTAGTTCAGTTTAATAATTATTGAGCACTTCATTGATGTTCTGCCGTCACGGTTGATTTCATGTAAACACATTTCACAAGTGGTCCGATTTCTTTACTTGTTTACGTAAACTCCCTGTGTGATCACGTTGGGTTATTGTTGAGGTCTTCTCCACAGAAGACTGTAGACATTTTTTATTCGCTGGAAAAGGAAAGTGTAACTGGCTTAATTAAGTGATGTAAAATCACACATACGAAAGTTTAACACCAATAATTTTATTAATGAACGTTGTTTTGAGTTTAACAATATTGTCTGTGTCTTTCTGACGATTAAATATCTATGAGTAAGTAAGTAAGTAAGTAAAACGTTTATGAAATTACTATTTACATTTAAGTTTTGAAAAGGACAGAGATATGGTTAGACTTTAACAAAGTTTATGAATAAGGGGGTAAATAGTTTAAACCATCTTAGATTTTCGCGGTTGTACTACATCGACGGATATTAAATTTATCGCGAAGATAATGCTTAAAAAATGTCTGTTTATTTATGTACCTAAAGAAAAATTAAAAAAACCTCGCCACATTTTGGAATATAAAAGTAAACCAGTGGCAGCACTCCCAGAGCAGATTTTACGCTTTAATGTTACGCTTTAACCCTTTTATAATAGCAAAACAACTTTTTCGACTTTATGTTGAGGGTATAAGGTTAAAATTAAGGTGGCAATATAGTAGACACTGCCTTGTATGGTTTAAATATTTTGATCATTCATTCCAGTACGAGTGAGGAGTTGCAGGCAACCCTGGCGGAGTTGGCAGATCTGCAGTCGCAGCTGGCGGACGCCCACGCTGACAACGAGAGGCTGGCTGATGAGAAGCAGGTCCTCCTGGAGTCCCTGTGCCGGCAGACTGAGAAACTGGAGGATAGCAGGACCAAGGTATTGGGGGTTTTTATGTCAGAATTGGTATTTTGTGTCAAAATTGGTATTCTGTGCATGCTGAGATAGTATATTGTGACGCGGTACACGCCACTTCTATAGAAATCACAACACCAATGTCTTTTTAAACACTTTATTACTTATTTTTACAACATAATACAAAAAAAACTTCAACTAATCACTTCCTACTCCCGATCCCAGGTTATCCTGGGCTAATTTAGTCTGCGCCAGGAATACGACACGATACAACTGACTCAAACTATCAAAATAAATACATTCGAAAGAGATTCAAATTTCGAACGTACTTGTGGCCAGACTCACAAGCAAAAGAGATGGCATAACCGATGCCACAATATTCTGCGTAGGTATCTGTTCGTTTAATAATTTACGAGTTTTGTCATACTCGAATAAAAGTTAGAAAAATAGTAGATTCGCTATTGTCTTGACAGTAAAATTGCAAGACTTTTATTTTGTTCTTCCATGTATCCCGTCATTCCCGTCCTAAAATTGGACCAACTTAACTCTTCTTATGAATAGCGTACGAGGAAACTATTGGTAGCAAAGCTAGAATATTAGCAGCAGTGTTTACCTATTATTAACTCATCTTCTTAACTCTTCTGCTAAGTTTTTCTAGAAAACTCAGTATTGTATGGGTTACCCACAGAATATTGCTGTTTCTCGTGCTATCTCACTCCAATGGGGAGGCAAAGGGAAGATCTTCCCCGCAAGTCCGGCCCCGCAAGTCCGGTGAAGCTTGATTTGTCGTACCTTTTCGACACAAGCATGGAAGATCTTCCGCCGGGCACGGTGGTGAGCCCGGGGACCACGGTCCAACTGTACTTCGTTGGAACTTATATTTATTCAATGTCTTGCGAAAACTCTGATAGCGCGTTTCAGGCCTCGGCTTCTAATTGGTCGCTCTTCTAATGACGTAGTAATGTGGCGCGCCGCCATAGTATGATCAAGTCAGTAAGCAAACAAAATTAACCGCCTATCTAGTGAGGCTTTTGGCACTGGGCCGACACTTCATACAGAAAACGCATTTTGACAACCTTTAGTAAACTGAATATCCGCTACAAGTCAATAGCGCTAGGCGCTATGTAAAACACCTCCGAACATCACCGGCGGAGTCCCGCGGTGCCTGCGGTGTGCGGGGCGTGGGACTCATTTTGGTGCGGGGAGGTGAGTGTCGCTTCTGTACGAGTAGTACTATTTTTTTCTTCTGTGCTTTTGGTCAAGGTCTAGGCTTGAATGTGGACAACGCAAGCCCGTCATATATCCTTTGGGAGAACTTTATAGCCTTGGCCCTTTATAAGGCAAAACAACGTTATAATATTCATTCGTTTTCGACTTTATGTTGAGGTTGTAAGGTTAAAATTAAGGTGGCAATATAGTGTGTTAAACCTCCTTGGTTTTGAACTTCAAACTGAACACCCTGTCAGCAATTTTTACTGTTATATAACTTGTCTTGCTATTACGTAACTTTTGCTATTGTTGTAACTGTTCAATATAGTGAGCTTTACAAGAGATTTGTCCTGGTATTATTTCGTATTTATAAATGGTTATGGGAAAAACTTAATATGAACAACGAGCAAGACCAAGAAAGTCCAGCGCCATCGCAAATGACCACATCCTCCACCTCGAGCTCTTCAGGAACCTCCATTAATAAGTTGAAGGGCAAGAGCAATTTTGGCAACTGGATATTTGCTCTAGAGTGCCTCTTGACCGACCTAGAATTGTGGGACGTTGCGTCCAATGAAACTCCCCTCGAAGATGCGGTCACGAAACGCAAAGATGCCAAAGCGAGGGCAAAAATCTGCCTCTTGTGCGAGGAGTCGGTGTTCCCCACTATCAGGTCCTGCAAAACAGCATACCAAACCCTGTCCAGCCTACGGAACGAATTTGCAGATGGTGGCTTGTTACGAAAACTAGCCCTGATGAAGCGGCTAATCAATAACCGCTTTGCTGGAGATCTACATTCCTATATCAATGTGGCACTGACAGCTCAACAAGACCTTCAAGCAATGGCAGCCTTATCGCTAACACAAGCTACAACCGAACACTGTCTCTATTATAAGAGAGATGGTCACGATTTCCTCGTAGTCGCCGTGTTCGTGGATGATTTCTTCATTCTGAGTAGCAGCAATCTCATGAAAGAAAATTTTAAAATGAGTCTCATGAAGACCTTTATTGTCAAAGACCTTGGACTTTTGAAAGATTGTCTTGGTATGCGTGTAATACAAGATAAAGGACTTTCTACGCTTGATCAAACTAAATATATTGACAAGCTTTTAGTAAAGTTCGGTATGATGGATGCAATACCCGTCTCAACACCGCTGGAATTAGGTCTAAAACTTACCATCCCTGAAAAGTCGGAAGAAGTTAAAGTTCCGTATCAAGAACTTATCGGCTCATTAATGTACATTGCAATATGTACAAGACCTGACATCTCTCATACGGTCTCGTACCTGTCACAGTTCAATGCACATTACGGGGGGGTACACTGGAAGGCCGCTAAGCGAGTCCTAAGATATTTAAAGGCCACAAAGGACTTGCGACTCCACTTTAAGTCTGGCCAGGCCTATCCAACTGGGTTTGTAGATGCGGACTATGGAAGCAATCAGGTAGATCGCCGCTCATTCACAGGCTTCGTGTTCCTGATGAGCGGAGCTCCCATATCTTGGGAGGCACGCAAGCAGCGTACAGTCGCGCTTTCAACTACCGAAGCCGAATACATGGCTTTAGCTGAAGCTTGCAAGGAGGCGATATACCTCAAAACTCTTATCACCGAGGTATTCGCCGTCACGCACCCTATTACCATCCATTCCGACAACCAAAGCTCATTAAAACTTGCACATAACAACACATATCACGCACGAACCAAACACATTGACATAAGACATCATTTCATTCGGGACTCACTTTCGCAGCATAACATTCATCTGAAATACATATCTACTCACGACATGATCGCGGACATTTTAACTAAACCATTACCGAAAATCAAACATCACAAGTGTACAAAGTGTTTAGGTTTAGGTTAATTTGTATGTAGGTGTATATAGCTGTAGGTTTAGCTCGGATGTGTTTATATTTATTGGTGCTTATAGTGTTCTTTTATAGTGAGTGTGTGTGTGTGTGTATAGCTTTGTTTTTATATTATGTCCTTTAGCTTTTATACCTGTTGTACAGGGTGTTCACTTCGCGGGGGGGTGTTAAACCTCCTTGGTTTTGAACTTCAAACTGAACACCCTGTCAGCAATTTTTACTGTTATATAACTTGTCTTGCTATTACGTAACTTTTGCTATTGTTGTAACTGTTCAATATAGTGAGCTTTACAAGAGATTTGTCCTGGTATTAATTCGTATTTCTAAATTAGTGGATGGACACTGCCTAGTAAAGAGTTAGGGGATGACCATGATGATGATGATGATGCAACGCCTGTGGAGTTTCTTCCGGAGAGTTCTTCTCCACAGAAGACAGCCAAATCGCGAACTCTCCTCGACGTGGAAAAGTGATTTGTAAAATCTTACTTCGAATAAACACATTTTGAACTTTGAACTTTGATGATGATGATGATTGAGATGTGTGTGGTGTGTGCAGGTGGACACGCTTCAGGAGCTGCTGCTGCGCGAGGGCGTGGAGCCGGAGACCCTGGTGTCGGGGGACCATGACCAGCAACTGTTCGCCGTGCTCAAGGTCAGAAAATGCACCACCAGATTTCACTAGCTGTTTCATATTAATCCGGACAAAGGGTCATTGACGCATGCATATGCGCACATTTTTTTCAAACTATACGATAAAACTATAGGAAATTATCGCAAAATACCGTAGTGGAAGGCGGGGTGAGCGTGTGACTTTGCCAGACATTTGAGCGTAACTTTTAAGAAAAGAAAGAGGTCAATCATTGACCTTTTGTCCAGATTTATATGAAACAGAACGTAGCTGTGGACTATAATACAAAGAATTTATTACATCAAAAATTGTACACACACAAATATTATAGGAGACAACAAGCTATAATAGGAGAAATCTAAGTTATTTAAAATAATTTACAATAATTTCAACAATAAATTAAAAAGCGAGCCATGGTGGTGCAGTTATGCAAAGGGCCGCTATTTTACTATGAACTTTCCGTGCGCGTGTAGTGGTACCATGTGTTCTAATTCAAGTTGTTTGCCGCCAACTATATCGTCTTATTACTTATCTATCACTGCTTCTTTCAGAATCACTTTGCTATTAGGTCTATTACATACTAGTGGCTGTCGTGAGTTATGGGCCTCGTTGCTCTAACTAACTAAAAGGAATAGTATTTAAAAACTAAATTGACCAAACATTTTATCAAACCTGCTCACCAAAATAAACGGGAATCTGTTGAGAAATGCGACCTATAAAAACAGCAATTCTAGGGAATGTAATTGTGAGCATGTGGTTTCCCAGCTGTCTCAGGAGGAACGCCGCCACATGCTGACGAAGCAGGAACAGCTGGAAGCGAGCCTGGCCGAACTGAAGGCAGCGCTAGATGAGAAAACCAAAGAAAACGAAGATTTGGCTGATAAAGTTAGGTAAGTCAGTAAAACATGGTTACATTGGACCCACGTGATTGGACCATACGAATTGATACGAAATAAGTCAATCCTACGGGTAAAATACAGTGCTGCTATAATGCTACAATGCCTGGATAGCAGCAGCCTCGGTCTTTATATTTAGTAGAATAAGTCGGGTAGATGTTGTTAAAGAATCCTTCTTTAATCGTTCACATGTTAAATATTTGCAAAATGCCTGGCCCGACAGTTACAATGCGTAATCCAGAGAAAAGGCAGTAATGATTGCCTGTGAAACGATTGAGATCCCCAGCTCTGTACCAGTCTGGGGATCATGGCTACTTTTTCCCGCCCAAAAGAGGGCCTTAGTCCAGTTGTAGACAGTTACAGGTTGTTGCATACAGTAATAATGATGGTAATTTTTAGATCACTGGAAGGCTCTTTAGAGCGCACGGAAGCAGAGAGGCTACAATGGGAGAGTGAGGCGGGGGCGGCTCGCGAACTAGCGGCCCAGAGGCAACTCCAGCTGACCGCACGAGGGGAGCTGCTGGAGCAGGCCAAGGCCAAGGTTAGTGCACCAGCAGACACTGACAGAGAGGGGGAGGGAGGGGGAACTAGCGGCCCAGAGGCAACTCCAGCTGACCGCACGAGGGGAGCTGCTGGAGCAGGCCAAGGCCAAGGTTAGTGCACCAGCAGACACTGACAGAGAGGGGGAGGGAGGGGGAACTAGCGGCCCAGAGGCAACTCCAGCTGACCGCACGAGGGGAGCTGCTGGAGCAGGCCAAGGCCAAGGTTAGTGCACCAGCAGACACTGACAGAGAGGGGGAGGGAGGGGGAACTAGCGGCCCAGAGGCAACTCCAGCTGACCGCACGAGGGGAGCTGCTGGAGCAGGCCAAGGCCAAGGTTAGTGCACCAGCAGACACTGACAGAGAGGGGGAGGGAGGGGGAACTAGCGGCCCAGAGGCAACTCCAGCTGACCGCACGAGGGGAGCTGCTGGAGCAGGCCAAGGCCAAGGTTAGTGCACCAGCAGACACTGACAGAGAGGGGGAGGGAGGGGGAACT
>OX419600.1:7820566-7961215 GCA_948473455.1 Teleiodes luculella | reverse complement strand
TTAAATAAAATGTACATCCACCACCATGGTGACACCATGGTTATGAACAAAAACTCATAAAATAACCCAACTCAAATTCTTTCGTAGCATTGTCTACGCTTGCTACGACGACGTAGCCATTTCGTAGCCACTTCGTAGAAGGTTGTCGTAGAACTTCAGTGTAAACAAGGGTCTTACCACAAAAATGTTAAACAAACGTTCAGTCGTTTATCTAAAAAGTAAGGTTATTTGCATAAAATATTTTTAAGACACGAGCTCAACGCGTGTTTAACTTTTTTTCTTACATAACGTTTTATGACTGATCTATCGACCCGCCCCGGCTTTGCACAGGAAAATGGTTATTGTGGGTTATCCCTAAGTATATTATGCATGTATTATACATATAAAGAATATTTGTTTGTTTGTTTATAAACCTTCCTCTTGAATCACTCTATCTATTAAAAGAAATCACATCAAAATCCGTTGCGTAGTTTTAAAGATTTAAGCATATATAGGGATATAGGGACAGAAAAAGCGACTTTGTTTTATACTATGTAGTGATATAAACGTTGCTCAGAAGTAAGCGAGCAAGAAACGCTCAGTCATTTCATCTAACCTTAATTAGAAGGAAATGCCTGTTCGGCGAACCTGCGAAGTACAATGTAAGAAAAATTAATTACACGTCGGTCGACGCCTTTCTTTCTGCCTTTATACGTCTGAAAGTAACACTAACAAAAAGAGAAGGAAGAAAGTGATCAGTTCGTTCGTATATTTTGTTGCGATGAAATAAGTTTTTGTATGTAGCATATTTTGCGCTATGCGTTGGCTTTGCTAACATGAGGTTATTTATGGATTAAAAATGTTTAGAAAGGTCTTTGCTCATGTCGTCTTTTTTTTATGACAAATTAATTTATATTTGCAATAAGTTTAGAAGTTTACATACTAATCCCTAGAATTCCATGTAATGCAAGAACTAGAAATATTATGTGTGTCAATTATTATTAGACTCACAAAAAAGCATTCATTTTGTCTAGTACTTTTCGCCTTACTTTTTTTGCGTAAAAACCGTAATCTTCATAAAATGCAAGTTCCCGTTTCGAACGTCTAGACCACATACCATGATAGTTAAGTACACGATAAAATACACAATTATATAAAAAAATACGAAACAATATTTTCGTTCACGAAACATCTTAAATCTTTTCTAGTTGCTGAAAGTTTCTGTAGTATTAGAGAATTCATTGAAGCTGAAGATTTTGAATTGTTAGTTTTTGTACCTACAAAAGTTACTTTGTTGATTTTGTGTTGTTTTATTTCGTATTTTATCAATGCAATTACAATATTGTTATAATAAATAATATTCAATTCTGCGTTCTCTCGCTATATTGCTGTGCTCTTTAAGAGTGTCACTACTGTCTGTTCTATATCACTGTTAATATCTCTGTGTACCAAATTGTGATAAGTTATAAATACTTTGTATTTGAATTTTCATTTAAATCTTACTAAATTAGTCTAGACTAGTCTGGATAATTTACCGTAATTTATCAGGATTTGTTTTCTTCTTAAGAAAATGTTGTAAAAACATCTTAACATACAGACTTCTTCTTCTTCTTCTTCTTTCGTGTCGATTTGGCGACCAAATTTTTGAAGACCAGAACTCCGCCACGGAAACATCATTTTCCGTGGCATTGTAAAGGTCTTCGCGTGTGCAGGTGTTGGGGCACGCTGGGCAGGTCAGTAGGTGGGCCATCGTTTGTGGGGAGATACCACACAGACAAACATCTAGACTTTTAATGGCTGTATCATTGTTTGAATAAATTGGATTCTGAAAATGTAACAAAACTAGTATAAGTAGACCATATTTTGAAAAACAATAAACTACTTTTAGCTTCGCCGCCGTTGTGGTGTAGAAGTGAACAAATTACTGTACTTACTGAAAATCACGGCTCTCGTATTTAACCAATTCCTTCCAAATCCAAAATATATAAAAAAAACGAAAGAAATGCGGCTAATCTTTAGTAGGTACCAGTACAATAGCACTAACTAATCCGTGGTCTTAAGTGGTTGGCTCAGCCGTGGCCTTATCCAAGGCATTAATTACCGGCGTTCGACGCCGACCGCCGATTGAATTATCGGAAAAAGCCGGAACGAATCGGGCACTAGGCTTGCCAGGAACTAAGGATAAGGGACCATGAGTTGAGATTTTTAGGAGTTATATCTTCTTATGAAAAATAATATCAGAATATTAGTTAATATGACCTTTTTAGTTATTTTTACTGAACAAAAACGCCTACTTTTTATCTTAATTCGTTGAGCAGTTTCAATCTTTTTGTGGAACAATTAGTTCAAACATGCATGCACAAACGCTAAATAAAATTTTGTTAATGAAATAATTTTCAAGTTCGATGTTTGTGAAGGTTTTTATGTCTTCTCCAAAGACTAAACACTTCCCTGGTGAATGCGTAAATCATGGTGGTCAAGTCAACGCTGGATGGTCTCATCAACAAAATATGGGCATTGAGGCAACACCCCTCTTTAAAGGAAGAGGCCTTGACACTGTATTGGCGCGGAGATTCTCCGATTCAGATTGGGCGAAAATCCTTTATTATAGTTTATAACTTTTTCAACAGATGTCGTCTGTTAGCGTATATTTACTATCAATAAATCGAAGCGAAAAATAATGTTTGCATTATTGAAGAAGCATCATTGCATTTAAAGAAGCTTTAAATAATTTCGTTGGGCTTGTTCGGAGACGTGGTGGTGCAAATGGTAGTGCGCCTGTATGGCCGGGATAGCCAAGTAGATGCGGGTTCAAATTCCTGCCAAAGCTCATGTTTTTAATTTTTCTCTAGATTTATACTCGTAGATCGTTTAGTATGTCAATCTGCCCATCTATTTTTCTCTACAGATCGCATTTCTCTACCCTCTCGTAAAATTTTATGAGCTAGTTCGTTATTTATATAGATTCTTTTCCAAGCCAGTATTTTAGAGTTTAAAAATTACGGCTTGTCTTAAAAAAAGTAACCCGCGGAGTACACAAAACTAATACCACAATAACAGCAAACAACTGTAGGATCATTATCTACTACTCTATGGGTTTAGGTAGGTATTTAACTAATTGTAAACAAGAGTGAACTGGCGGCGGGGCGATTAACTGCCAAAATATAAAAACAGTCGTGAACCTCAAATTGCCCAGTTTTGTCTTCTCTTTTTTTTAATGGCCTATGCTTGAGTCGACAAAGTACGACGAATCAAGCTTCACCGGACTTGCTTGCCCAGTTAGTAGTGTACTCCTTAATTTTGTCTCTTAATGTTTTCGTTCTTTTTTAGACGGCTGTGTTTTAGGTCTTTTATTGGACAAATTTTGTTGTTCGGTCTATAAAATAAGCATAAAATAGTTCCTTCGTATAAATTTTGGACCTAAATAATTTTCGTACATTATAATATTATACAATACAAATATTCTTTATTGACACCAGATAAATAAATCCTTTTCCAGTCCACTTTACTAAACATACTTCTACTATTATACTCCATGGGTTTAGGTTATTAACTAAACAAAGCAAAAAAAGGTGTTTTATTGGCTAGACATTGGTATTCTGGTGTTTTCTATTATTCATTTTCATTGTTGAACTGAAAATAATTTAGGAATATAATTGTATATTATACTGGTTTATATTCCTAAATTATTTTTAGTTCAACAATGAAAATAAATAGAAAACACCAGAATACCAGTGTCTAGCCAATAAAACACCTTTTTTTGCTTTGTTTAGTTAATAACCTAAACCCATGGAGTTTAATAGTAGAAGTATGTTTAGTAAAGTGGACTGGAAAAGGCTTGCTTTATGGTCACCTCGAGATATATTGATTCATTTGTTGCAACGTTCTAACAACGACGCCATCTGTTTATTGTCTCTACTAAACTGCTAGCCTGTTTCATATCTTACACGTGTAAATAAACTAGCAATACACTTTCTGAAATTATTTGTATACTAAGTAAAGTATGAAAGCCGTGGTCATAATCACAACGCTTTAATGACAATAAATGATGCCGCCAAATTAGAATTATTAAAATATAGCTGTTTTTAATCTTTTTAGCCCGACATTTGTAATAAACTGTGTCAAAAAGTATTCCCACTGATCTGTGGGATATTGCTTATTAGCTCCAAAGTTAATCTCTTGTTTTTTTTTTACTATTTATAAGAAATATTTTCCCTAGTTGATTGATAGCCCGGAGGTGTAACCTAATTTAACAAAAAGAAGACCAATAGATGGCCAGCATGAATAGATCTTTCTCATAAGTATTATAATTTATTTATTAATTTATTTATTCAACAAGTGCATCCACGTAATATACATCTCATTATATATTGTTTCTTATTCTAAGCGTAATATTCCAATGCATACAACTATAGCGGAGTACATAACTAAAAAATAATTATAGTTGAGAAACTTTTATCTGTAGAATAACTTTTAAATAATATTCGGCTTTAGCTAAATATTTCTTTAAAACACTATTATTTGCTTATCACGTGGGTTGCTAGGCTAAGCTAGGGACTACTATTTGATATTCTGTGGCTAAGCTACCTCACAAACCCCGACTTTTTCCATTCCAAATTCTTGCTTATGATGCAGGTTTCGTTATCCTTATCGTGTATTTATAAATGATTTTAGTGATTGTCGTTAAGAGCTCCTACCGAGGGGCTCGAGCCTACCCTGATGTTAGGGTGAATAGGCCTAAGTCGATCACGCTGGCCCAGGGTTGGTAACTTTCACACACAACCTTTGAATTACTTCGCCGGTGTGTTCAGGGTTCCTCACGATGTTTTCCTGCATCGTTCGAAAATCGAAAACACATTGGTAGATGCCGAGATTTGAACCCGCGAACTTCTGAGTGGTAGTCAACGGGCCTCACCACTTGGCCACCGACGCTCTTATTATTATTTTGGTAATTGTGTGGCTTTTTTTACCGCGTTTTACAGTCGTAGGTCAAGTTTCACTAGACAAATTGAGCTGGAAACGTCATCTGCTGTACCCTCGAGCATTTTCCCTTAGATTTATTTTCTATTATCCCCATTTCTCGGAGCAAATGAAAAGCGTTTCCTCCGGCTACAGCCCGTAATACAAAATATAAATATTGGGAACTACTTCGTTAAATGAATCAGTTGATAGAAACTCAATTGAGTAGGAAATGGATTCATCGTTCATCTGTTTAGCGTGGGGACTTGTCACGTAACATTTTATCGAAACCTGATTTAGTTTTCGAGTTTTCTTTGGAAGATAGGTTAAGCGTAACAATTATTAAATCACTGAAATGCTCTAAAAGTGTGATGCCACCTACAAATTAAGAAATGGTGAAAAGTGCGTAATTACAGTAGCCAGCCAAAAGGTTGGAAATTTTGACCTCGAAACGCCTTTATCCTGATAATACAGAATAAATAAGGCCGATTTTCGTAATGTGAGTATTTATCCGCATGTGCTGGCTACTGTACTTTAAGTTTTAAGAACAGGGGGTAAATTTGTTACTATAGATAGAATAGAAAAGCAGATAGATGTAATACCACTACGCACACACATACACACACACACACACACACACACACACACACATAAATTACTGAGAAGTTTTAAAGTTAAACAAAAAAAAGTGGGAGTTGGTACAAAATAGATAATGAATTGAAAGTGAAATACTGCTTGAAGGCAGTAAATGGGTTATTTTATTTTGATCTTTTTCTCCAGCTTCATTAATAGCTTATATTATGTCCCCACCGAGGGGCTCGAGCCTACCCTGAAATCAGGGTGAATAAGCTGGTACGCTGGTCCAGTGCAGGTAGGTCAACTTCACACACAACCCTAGAAGTTCCAAGTCCGGTGAAGCTTGATTGGTCGTACTTTTTCGACACAAGCATAATTCAATTAAAAAAAAAATCAACAACCCTCGAATTACTTCGCAAGTGTGCAGGTCTGCTCACGATGTTTTCCTTCACCGGATTGTCGAATAAACGTATAAGTCATAATTATGACTTCGGCAGCGAACTTCCGAAGCTTCCGAAGCCTCCAGCTTATATCGAACACAATATGATTATTAAAATATAAGACATAATATGATCATGATAATGATTGTTATTGAATAATTGAATGAATCAATAACAACATTAACATAATAATCAAGGGACGGCACGTTACATTGCGATGACGTCTTCGTATATTCGTAATTCTGAAATAAACTTGTCCTTGTAAAAAAACATTGACCTTAACAACTGCTTTGATTGAATAGAATTAGTTAAGGGGCGCCACCGTCAATGCTCCTCGAAATAATATATTCAGTGAACATAGAGAATTTTTTTCAATTTAGCTCCATTTGGGAGTTATTCAGTTTAGAGAGTTTTTTCAGGATTTATATTTTTAGAACGTAATAAATAGGTAACTACTAAACGTATTATTATTGGCTTAAAATGTTCTAAAAGCGATTTTTCTAGTACAGTAAAATTTTCTTTTATGTCAGACAGAATCTATTTGTTGAATGTACGAGCATAGAACTTCAAATAAAGCAGCCAGAAATTGACGTACACAAAGCATAATATGACGTTCCTCTAAATTGACTTTCTGAGAAAATGACCCACCTCGCTAAAAGGGCAAAAACGCATTTACATCGCATCGCTTGGTGACTGTGACCAATTGTCGACTTTTTAAGAGTTGGCAACACTCTTCACTCAGATAGAAAAATAAATCAAATTCTTGTCCTTGCCCTATAGTGCACATTTTTTTTTTTAATTTACAGGAGAATCAGCATTTAATTTTATTTTCAATTATCATCCATTTTTTCGTTTAATACATTTTAACTTTTCACCCACGGCCTCACTTACGTTAGCATTTTTTTTCCTGTAGAAATCTCGTTCGCACTAAACTTAAGAATCGCTTAAGTTGATGCCTAAAGTATTTAGGTGAGATTTTGATAAAAATTTTGTTAACTAGTAACCTTCAGACTTTTTTTAAACTGCTTATTTTCTGCCTACCTTTATGAGCCCAATCAGACTGTTAGTGAAAACCAATTATTATTTTAAGCTTTAGTTAGCTTAGGTCTTTCTTAACTACGAAAAGCCTAAGACAAGTGCAAACAGGTGTTAACCCGTAACCTTATTCCTAATCCTTTTCTCAAATATAAATTTAATAGAGGCACATGTGTGTTGACACAGAGACTTTGAACTATCTCCATTCCAAATTTAAATTAAATTCGTTGAGCAGTTTGGAGGTGAAAGCGGGACAAACATCAAAAAGAACAAAATTTTAACATGATAAATTATACATACATTTGAACAAGATGACGTCACGAAACAGGGGTCAACGACCCTCCAACCGGCCCTCTATAAATCCTTTACCAGTGTTTAATTAATTCACTCTCGGACATCGCTACTTTGCCCAGACCCGTACATACAGGGTGATGGTATAATTTCTGTACCACTCAACTGTATGTCAATAAATATTAAGTAGATAGAACACATTTTACCTTTTATTTTATAAGAAACACTCTTTAAGCTTTTTTTTGCTAAAACTCGGGTTTCTTTATTTTATATAGAACTAACTAAGTATTCTATACTAACTTTTATGTCGATTTTTGCGTTTTTTTTTTATTTATTTTTTCTGGCCTGGCTACAAGACCTATGCGCGACTTTTCTTTTTCAACAAATAACGTCTAAGAATGGTAGATTATTATTATTTTTTTATAATTTGACAGTCCTTATAACTTGGTTGATACAATTTACCATTTTAGCAGCAGCCTGTAGTGATGCGATCTAAAAGTTTTTATTAATCAAACTTTGTGTGCGCTTTAGTAGATTTTAACTGGAATAATTAAGTTTATGATTTAGTTAAAAGTGGTTTCCATATCAAAATCTGTTTTTGAAATCATTGTATCTAGGTGGAGGGATAACAGCAAAGTTTGCTTTCAACCACGTGACAATATTTTGATATCTATTTTTTTTATCTATTGGTTGGCAAATGCCTGTGTAAACATTGATTTATTGAAGATTAAAGGCAAAAACCTTGCAAGATTGCGTGTGAAGTTAATTTCAGCCAATAAATATGCTTAACTTAGGGACATCCTAATAAGTTAATATGACGTTACCTTTTATGCCGATTTTAACCACAGCTGCGACTCACGCTCTATCCCTCGTTCACATGAAGTTGCTCAATTATGACTTTTCTCAAGAGCGTCGGTGGCCAAGTGGCTAGGGCCGTTGACTTCCATTCGGAAGTTTGCGGGGCCAAGCCTCGGCAGGTACCAATGTGTTATTGATTTTCGAATTCATATGTCCGTTTATTCGACGCTCTTACGGTGAAATAAAACATCGTGAGGAAACCTGCACACGCTGCAAAGTAATTCAAAGGTTGTGTGTGAAGTTGATCAACCCGCACTAGGCCAGCGTGGTCGTCTAAGGCCTGTTTACCCTAATTACAGGGTAGGCTCGAGCCCGTTGGTGGGGACGTATATGAGCTGTTAGTTAGTTAGTAATGACCTATTTCTTAAAAGATAACTCCAATAAATAGTCAACAGTTATGTGAGGGGAGGGGAAAATAAAAAAACTACTTATTAAATCTCTTAACATTTTAGAGACATGTTATTTTCTTTATTAGGATAACACACAATTGCACTACCTGTAGGCGCCACAACATGCAATACAAAAGATATATAGTAGAAATGTATATTTGCACAAACTAAGTGGTATAAGTTTAAGCAATATTTACGATTTAAAATTATACAGAATATCATTAAAAATATCAACAGTATCACTTATGGTACCTTTCATAGTTTTAACTCACACAAGAGAGAAAGAGACACTTATTTACTTCCACACACCTGTCAGAAAATATCTTGTGTAGCATTATTTAAACACTTTTTTATTATATCGCTTCAATGGAGAGACCTAACTTTCGCAACACAGTTAATCCTAGTGCGAAAGTTAAGTGCTATAAATCTTGTACCAAAATTTTTAAAAAATAAGTTATTCTTATTCTTAACTTAATCTAGACACAAAACAGAATAAGCCTTTAAGTTAGTTCTAGTAATAGGAGCATTTAAGGTGTGTGCTGTTAACTAATCTGTCGCAGAAACGATGAGTGTTGGACTCGAAAGGTTCTCCAATGGAGACCACGTCTTGGCAAGCGTAGCGTGGGACGCCCCCCTGCAAGATGGAACGACGACCTGGAAAAGATGGCTGGCGGTGGCAAACACGGGAAGGCCTATGTCCAGCAGTGGACTGGTACGGGCTGGTATGATAATGATGATAATGTTAACTAATGGTAATATTGTTACAGTGTAAGCACTATTACTATTACACTACAGTAAACAAGTTAAACAATGAGACACTTGGTCAGTCCACCTCGCATTTGCATGAGACATATCATTAGCTCTATGCCTACGCAGTTTATTGGCCTCTGTTTTTTTTTACTCAATAGATAGTCTTTCTATAATTACTCTTGACAAAGGCGCTCTTAGTTTAACTTTAATCTATCTATATCTATTCGATATTCTATGGAGATTTGATGTTTAAAAAAATATTCATTAAGAGCAAGCCCATAAAAGAAAAACATACATTTTCGTTGATAAGTGTAAAATCACCTATAAGTACTTACCTCAACATGTGAAATGGTTGCACGAGTGAAAAGACAAGTAAACACACCTCGTAACGCAACGCTACATAGTCAGCACAAAGAAAATACCACCGCAGTGTCACCGGCGAACACTCTAGACGAGTTTTAACTATATTTTGAATACACTGCTTGTGATATTGTTTTTTTTTTCTGCCAGTTTTGTGTTAGCGAAGCGTTGGTAGCATAGAAGTTCGAATATTCTACGTAAGGATTTCGCAATTTATATTCGTGAGGAGTGGCGCAACAGAGAAGAGGCCTGTTCATCCAAGTTTCAAACCATATTTGCTTCTTGAGAGACAACGTTTTTCAACTCCTTTGACTGCAATTTTTAAATCTCTCTTCACTTCATTTTGAGTTTATAGCTATATTATAGTTTTTAAATAAAACTGATATACCTACCTACTTTCTGTTACAAGAGCAGCTCTTCTAACAGAGAGTATAATCGGTTTTATTGTTAATATAAGTATTATTATGAAATTCTCGTGTCACAATGTTAGTTACCATACTCCTAAGAAACGGCTTGACCGATTTTAATGAAATTTTATATGCAGATTCAGTAGGTCTTAGAATCGGCTACTACATATTTCGCGCCTGATAAAAAAACAAAAAATTTAGTTTATCACAAGGTGCTACAATAAATGGCAAATAAAGAATCATTGAATAATTATATTTTTTTTTATTTACAATTATCCTATTATAAAAAGTAAAAAATGTGAAAAAGTAAAAAAGTAAAAAATGTGATCATGTGACATTTTAAGGCGGATCAAAGTTCGCCGGGTCAGCTAGTAGCAGCGGAAAATTAGCTTCTAAATCGTAGATCAGACCAAATAATACATGTAGTTTTTAAAGTTGGTACAGTTATTCCCTAAGGTGTCTAGATGAATTCGGGACACAAGCCAGAGGGGAAAGGGGGGGGGGGATGTCTTTTTCTCAAGTTTTTTGCTTGCGACTCGAAAACTATTTATAATATCTCTTTAATTTCAGGCACGGATAATATTCTGTATGCGTATTCCTTATTGGAATTATAAGTCGGCATACGCGTGTAAAAAATTTTGTATTATTTTTCACAAAAAATTTGTAAAACGATTTTGTTTTTTATTTTTATCATCTTTAATACTCTGTATCTCCTAAAGTATTGATCGTGCAGTAAACATGTTGTGACATAATTTATAGGGAATTTAATGTACATAATTATTGTAGAAGAAATTAATGAGATATAATAAATAGTTTTCGAGACGCAAGCAAAAAACTTGAGAAAGAGACATTCCCCCCCCCCTGGCTTGTGTCCCACCCTCGGGGGCTTTTAGTATATTCATCTGGACACATTAAGGAATAACTGTACCAACTTTAAAAACTACACATATTATTTGGTCTGAATTAATTAATTTTCCCAGGCTATAGTATATTATATTTATTATAATAAGTACATACTATGTTCCATCAGAAAGCTTTCAGTAATATATTTCTTGATAGGTTGATTTTGCTTGTTCTACCATAATTCCTGATAATGTAATGGCTTAACTCTTAGAAGTAGGAGAGTAAACATGGTAACTATACTTTTCACGTTAATAGAGTTTTATTCAAGGAGATAAAACATCGTTAGTAACGGAAGATAACACAAATAAGCTTGTTAATACCAAATAAAAGCTACTTCATACTTATTACTGAAACTTATTATTAGTCTTTCTGGGAAACGTGCTCATTCAGGGATTCTGAGATAGGCAATACCTCTTAATATTATTATAATAAAGACGTAGATGTTTGTTACCTTGTGTTTTTTGGTGTCAATAAAGTATTTTGTATTGTATTGTATGTAGGTATAGATAGAACAGCTGTGTTACGTGATTCAGAGACTTGTATATGGAACAATGAAACCAATGAATATAATGTTTAAGAGCTCAATTATTATTTTTACACATTTTTGTGAAGATATGGATGTTTGTTACACTTTCAAGCAAAAAATACAGAATGTATTTTAATGAAACTTTACAATAATATTGCTTATATATCAGAATACCACGGGAAAATCCCTATTCCCACGGGAAAAACTAGATAATAATAAGTATAAAAGTGTAAGTTTTTTTGTACAGCAACTAACACGTACCGAAGCTTGTTAAGGCGATTGATTGGATTAAACAAAGGACTGAACACAATAAGGGCAAAAATATAATCCACAATTACTGTTGTGTGCTTTTTTAAGTGTTACACTTTAAGTAAAGTAAAAAAATACTACAGTCAAACCAACTTACTCGTACATGTTACTTTAGAATGAATGTTTTGGGGAAAAGATTAGCATGAGCTGAATTGCACAAAATAATGTCCGCAAGCAATGAAAAGTGAATCACCCACAGTTTCAGCATAGTAAAGAACTCAAGTAGGTCTCGCATTGTGTACGATACTCAACATAATCGCGTGCATATGAAAGCGAGACGGTATATAAATCATACCTGCTCTGAGTCGTGCGTTGCGTCGTCGGCAGCGTATTAATTATAATACCCACTGAGAGAAAAGTGAATTAATTCCGGCCCCCTGAGAAACGCCATTTTGTAGATGATGTTGCAAAACTGCTTTCCTTCCAATTTCAAGATTATTAATAACGTTATTATAGTAACATATTTATAAGAAGGTATAAAAACAAACGATGGTAATGAGAGGTTATTAGTATACATTTCAGAAAAAATAATGTGATGATTCCTTGCTTCCGATGACACGACAGCCATTTGGCCTTGGTTTCTTTGTGCTTGGTTTCTTTGTGCTTTGGATGCAGTCGGAACTATGTCAGGAACCATAGGTGGCTTGGGAATGCTGACACCGGGGTTTGTGAGGTAGCCTAACCTCGTAATCCAGACGATAAGTACCTAGTAAGCAGAAAAAAATCAAACCACACAATAACTTTATTTGACGGCTCCGTAGCCTAGTTGGTAGTACTTCTTCCCACTAAGCACAGGGTCACGGGTTCGAATCCCGCCCATGGCAAACATTCGTGTGATGAGCATTGGTGTCTGCATGTTGTTTATTTATATGTATATAATATCAGCTGTCTGACACCCATAGTAGCTCTGCCTAGTTAGGGGTCAGATGATGGCCGTGTGTGAAATGTCCCACATATTATTATTATACTGTTTATTATGGTACTGTTTATTTTTCCTACTGTTACTACCGCCCCTGAACTTAAGATTTTCCCTTGAAAATAAGGTGTTTCCGCAATCCTTACATTTATTACGCGGAATGGGGATCGAAGTTGTTGGTGTAACACAAGGGGGCTAGCATGAGGTTTCATGCATGACAGACATGGTTTTGTCGTGCGTATACACATATCCTATTTGAGGATATTTTAATATGGCGGGACTCGCAGCTTGAAGTTTGCACTTGAATGAAAGTACAGAGAATTCTAGTTTGGGGTCCAGGAACTATTATTACGTTGTGAATTGCATTTAAATGTAGGATAATGTACAATTTGTGCGTGTTGTTTTTTAATAAAGATATTTTTTTATCTTTCTTTATTTGTTTTATTTAAGCTTTGTGAGACAAGCGATTGTCACAGTGCTTTAAGACAGGCTTACAGGTGACAACAACATTCACTTGTAAGCCCAGTATAAAGCACGGCTCGTATATTTTTAGTCGCCTCTTTCGACAACCACGGGAAAAGCTGGGTTGGTATCACTAAATTAGTAATCACACATGATTTGTCCTACTCGCTCTTAGTTTTCTCTTTGCGTGGTAATCTATACTTCTATAATAATATTTTAAAGAAGAAAGATTTGGTTGTTTGTTTGTTTGTTTGCATTGAATAGACTCCGAAACTTCTGAACCGATTTCAAAAATTATTTCACTGTTGGGAAGATACACCATCTCCTGGTATATAACATGGTATATACATAAGGCTATAATAATATTAAAAAAAAATTGGGATCCTGAATAAAACTCCAATAATGTAACCCAAGGTGTATAAAAAATACCAGAAATATTCCTAATAATTGAATAGGCTCCTAACTACAGAACCGATTTAGATTAAACTTGGCACAAAGATAGAATGGACCTTGTGAAAGAACATAAGCTACTTTTTACCGAGGGACACGTCCTAATTCCCCAGGGAAAAACTGTAAACGCGGGCAGAGCAGCGGCGGAAAGCTAGTCAATTGATGAAGATCACAATCTTAGCGTATAAATAAAAAAAATGTGATACAATATTTTAAATCGCATAATATCGATACGTTTATTCGCGATGTTCTCCAGGGTACAAAAACTGTATGGGTTCTAAAAGCTCTTCCCAACTCATATTCTCACGCTTCAAATAAATTTTCACTTCCCTGTCACCGTAATACGCAAAACTATGTATAATAGTATAAAAACGCGTTGATAACCGTCCACGCCTGCGTTTGTTTACGACTCTGATAGTAAGATCGTAAGCAAATACGCAATGTATAAAAAAATGTCGCTTTTTAGACCTTTTACAGCGCGTCGGACTTTTTACCCTTACACCCCTTCAGAAACCTTTAGGGATTTTGGGGAAATCCTTCCTTTGTGCGTTTCAATCACACCGCTAAAATTTTACTCTAAGAGTAGATTTAGGTTGGTACTTAAGGTTGGTTAAAAAAGATTCGGGTTCGATCTTGCCCCAAAAGATTATAATCTTGGTGTTATGTGATACTACATTCTACGCGCGGCTTCGTTCACAAAGCGTTTATGAATAGCATTTTACTGCGGAAAATGTGGCGCCCTACCGCCATTTAAATTTGTGGTAATAAATACTAAACTAATTTTAATTATGGCCTAAAATCTGTTTGACTCAAGAGCAAGGAAAATTCGTAATATCGTAATACCGTTTTTCTGAGGTTTAACTAGTAAGTTTAACTAGGTGGAATAGGAATTTTTTAAACTCGCCAAAAAAGGAAATGTAAATATAGTAATGTAAATAACAAAATAACGGCGCGAAGTTAAAAAATAAATTTAATAATTCTCATATTCATTTATTATTCCTTTGAATTCTTTAATTTTTACGGGTTATTCGCGCCGTTATTTTTTTATTTCGATCAAGTTACACGGATCGTGGTATAAGGAAGGTATATATAAACTTAATATTCATCGTATATATAAAAAAAATACAGTGAAAAAAGTGAAACAAATGAAATATAAAGGGCAGACTACACGAAAATCATTTTTCAGGAGCTAAGTATTCACATAAGCTATGTTTACGGGCGCGGCGCGGCTGAGAAAAATTTTCATAAAAGAATATTTTCTTCACGCAAGCATCGCTCGCTAAAACCTCTAGCTAAAGCCAATATTTTAATAAACGCTACGGCAAGACGTTACACTGCAATAAGGATAAGAATTCCAATAAACTGAGGCGTTGTTCGTTCTCATGTTGTTATTTTATCATAATTCGTTCGTGGAGTGAACGCTACGCGCTGGCAATGCGGGCAATTTCAGATTTAGGTGCGACCGCCCGGCCTATCTGTAATCCCTGGGCTGCACTCAGAGATTTCAACTCTGGGGCGCTATGGGAGCCAACGCGACTTTAAATTTTACAAAACAACTGCCAGACGTCAATTAAAATCAAAGGAAAATAGTCTTTATGTTTCATGGACATGACGCCAAGCGGCAGGATCTAGCGGCGTTTGCAGGGTGCGCTGCATGGGGGGCTATCGGGGGGGGACTTGTTTTGATTTGGGGAGGCGAAATTTCCTTCTGTATGAGTACACAGAACACACACAATACACAACATAATACACAACATAATACACTTCACACACATTCACACAACTCTCACTAATTCTTCTTCACTTTACATAATATACTGTGGCTATGGTTAATTTGATGATGGTACCTTATTTTTTGGGTTTAATAAATTTATATAACAGAGCCTTGGACATAATGCTTATTCTTAGTGTGATGTATAAGCTATTGACAGATTTTAACTGGCTGGATCGAAATAATTATCAAACAAAGACAGGTAATAATGTAATGTTTCATAATAAGTATTTTTTTATATTAGAAAACCACGATATCCATTAAATAAATAAAAATGTTATAAATACTGTTAATCAAAACCGTTATAGAATAGCTAAGAAAAAGTCAAAAACCTAGAACATAGATATTTTCCCCGAATATTTAATATTTCTAAGTTTGATAAACAAAATATTAAGTAATATGCATAAATATTTTTCATTTTCATTTATAATCGTGTCGTAGGGATAGGGATTTGCTCGTTTAAACCTACTGATTACATCCCTGACTACATCCCTGTACCATTCCCGTAATTCCTGAAATTCGTGATCCTGCTCCGACAGGATATTATGACAACAATTTAATATTTCGGCCAAGAAATTCGGGAAATTAAAATACGTTTTGTTAGAATGTAATAAGTGCTTAAACAGATTCACCCAGATTGTTAAGTAATATTTGTTTGAATTAAAAAAATTAAATATCAATTGTAAATATCACTTTCAGTCAGTTTGAATAACAAATACAAATATAAAGCAAGATGTTACCTATTTTTGCTTATTTTCAATTAGAATTTAGTTTTTTAGTGAATTATCAATTATTCAAATTGGACATTATGCTTGTAATGTATACCTTATTTATCAATAAAAAAAAGAAAATGTACCCATATCAGCCTATATGGCAATCTCTGAGCTTAATAAAATAATTGAAATGTTAAAAATCTGTATTGAGCAGCATACTCCCCTAACCTTTATGGTCATTTCACACCGGAATAACAACGACGCGGCGAGCACTTTCTGCACAGAATACCAAAAAGTAGTCCCTACTTTCTGTGTGGAATTCGCGCGAAAGAGTCAAGCGAGCGCCGCGCGTACCGTTGGCGGCGGTTTCAAGCGATAATACCTAGTGTGTTAATAAAGTTTAAATTATTAAACACCGACAACCATTTGCACTAAAGTTAAGAATCACTTAAGTTGATGCCTAAAGTATTTAGGTGAGATTTGGTGAAAATTTTGTTTGCTAGTAACCTTCAGACTTTTTTTAAACTGCTTAGTTTCTGCCTACCTTTATGAGCCTAATTAGACTCTTAGTGAAAACCAATTATTATTTTTTAATCTTTAGTTAGCTTAGGTCTTTCTTAACTACGAAAAATCCAAGACAAGGTTAGTGAAAACAGGTGTTAAAGTGCTTGCCGCGACCCTATCATTTCGATCTGAATTTTACCTTTAGACAGAAAGAGACAAACACCTAATAAATTAGGTAAATGCTTAACTTGAATCGTATCAGAACCACTCGCAACCCACTTGTCTTTGACATGTTTTAAGAAGTAATTGTATACTCTTGAGACACATACAAGTGTACTTAATTTTGAGATAAAGTGAGACTTTTAAATTAATACTAGTAAATATTGACCTCGTAGTATTTTTCAAAAGTGTCTTTAACATTTTTCAGTGTAGTATTAATCTTGAGAGTGACTCATACTAATATGCACCTATCTATACTTAAACTACTTATACATAATAAATATTATAAAGAGGAAAGATTTAATTGTTTGTTTGCATTAAATAGGCTCCGAAACTACTGAACCGATTTCAAAATTCTTTCCCTGTTGGGAAGCTACACTATTCCCTGATAAAATAGGATATATTTTTTAATTTTTTTAATTGAGATCCTTTCTAAAACGCCAATAATTAATCTAAGGTGTAAAAAAATACCTAAAATATTCCTAAAATATATATGATTATATAGGTTTAGAAACTACTGGACCGATTTTGATGAAATCTGGCACAAAGGTATATAGACCTTGGCAAGGAACGTAGATTATCTTTTATCGCGAAAAAAATCCTCCGATGATCATGCGTTAGATGTACTCACCTATTTACATTATTCATTTAGGTAAGTACTTACTTTTTTCAATTAAATAATACTTGTGCAGATATATATCTCAAAACTGCGAAAATATCCAGCTAAGTTGAAAGTTTGTGTCAATGGGATTGATAGAGGTAACCGACCAGAAAAGGGTGAGGATCGGGAGCCCCCGGGGCTCCGCTGAACTGACCAAAACAGACTCTTTGAAGTTTTTCCGCAACCCTCTTTGATTCGGATACGAAAAGACTGCGTCCGTTAATACGAGATTGTAAGAAACTGCAATAAAAAGCTTTCGTTTTAGGAGACAGGTAGAGACATAAAGGAAGATAGGTATGGCTGCCCCGTAGCCTAATTGGTAGTACGCCGTAGTAATGCCTTCAAGTGGGTCCCGGGTTGGAATCCCGCCTAGAGCAAACAATCGCGTGGTAAGCCTTGTGTCTGGATGTTGTAATATTTATATAATTATGTGTGTATGTCAGCTGTCTGACGCCCATATTACAGGCTCTGCCTAGTTTGGGGTCATACGGCCGTGTGTGAGGGGTCACCACATATTATTATTATCATTTATAAGCTAAAGAAATACAAAAATACGAGAGTCATTTTACGCAGCAGCTGGACCACATATGTTTCTTAATCTGAAATTCCATTACAGATTACAGAAAGCAAGATTTAACGGGTTGCCAGGTAAAAAATCTGCTTTCGCAATAAGGCTGCCCGTTCATTTGTACACTTTTATTGTTGTCACCTTGTATTTCTTGGGCAATAAAGTTTGTTCTATTTTATATTTATTTACATAATACACAAATAGCTTTCTGATCAAACCGTTTAGTATACTATTCAGCCGAATATAATACAATGAATACAGTCATCATTTAGTTCCTTTTTTGTATTTGAATAAATTCTAAAT
The DNA here is from genome assembly GCA_948473455.1 of Teleiodes luculella. Taxonomy (NCBI): domain Eukaryota; kingdom Metazoa; phylum Arthropoda; class Insecta; order Lepidoptera; family Gelechiidae; genus Teleiodes; species Teleiodes luculella. The sequence continues at coordinate 7,942,866 of OX419600.1, read as the reverse complement.
AACGAATATTACATTTCAACTAAGCTTTCCAAATACAAAGTAGCTGCAAAAATAACCATCCAATTTAAAATTTAACTACGAATAAACTTATCCATCGGCACACTCGACCAGTTCCTTATTCGGCCGTTATTCAAATGCTAATTCGATTGAAGGGTATTCACTTACAAAGTGAAATCATTCTGTTTTCAATTTGTATACTATCTCGAAGTTTGAATGTTTTGCTCCCGAACTTCCAGGAGGTCTATTTCTGAATCATTCGTATGACATAGCGTTAAGTATGCGACAAAAGTCATAGTTGATTAGAAAAAAATCTTAATTTCATGTGTTCTCTTTTGGTATCAATAAAAAATTGTCGAATTTCCGTATATCTGAATCGCTGCGATATGATGACATGCTATAGGTATTCGTTTTACGCAGAAGAAAATTCAAAGTATGAACAAAAGACGGTAATTTCCGAAATTAACGTAAGATAAATCTACGGTCCTGCCTCAGTCCACATTAACGCGTTCAGTCGTTTCAAATTGTCATCTCTCCCGTGTCGATCTTATAGGCATCTCCCTCATGCCGGCCTACAACCTATGAGTGTGCCTCCATCCTAATGTCCAGCAAGCAAAATCTTTATTGGTTTGGATTATAAACGTTATTGCTTGTGCTTGACCATTAATCTATCACTCACTTAAGTATCGAGTGCTTGTGATCACTCGTAGCAATCGAACGCTTTAAAAATGCTGTTTTTCGTTAGACGAAAGTAAACCAGTAGAAATCGAGCGATCGTTGCGACACGAATGAATCAAAAATAGAGCCTAGTAGTTATCCCGGTCGCGCTGGTTCAATCGCGATAATTATTTCCGAGTTTGATAATTATTGTTATCATCATTATGGATCTTGGAGATCGTAACGAAGCAGATATTTCTATTTTGATTAACTTTGGTCCGTACCTAACATAGAGACCATTTAGATGTCTTTGTATATAGTAACTAAATACTTAGGTGACTGAGTATCTACTTATGTAACCATCGGGCTACAACTTATGTATATACTTTGAATGTGAACACTTATTTGAAAGGCAATAGTAAGTACAGTAGCCAGCACATGCGATTGGACATGTTGATCTTGAGAGCGCCCGTATTCTGTACCGGTGGTAGGGGTGAATTTCGATGTTTTTTCCGTATTAACGTCCGAGGCTCTCTTTCCCCGCCTCTAGACGCGTTGGTACATTCTGTGGTCCATGACTACTCTGGGGTAGAGCCAGCAAAGGTCAATGCAAAACAAAAAAGCTCTGTTAACGGATTTAATTCACTTTCCACTAGAAAAATACTTTTCCATACAAACAGTAGGATATAATAACAATTTTATAAAAGAGTGTCGTTTTTCCAGCTCCATGAAAAGTTTCTTTGGAAAAGTTAATACTTGATTTGCATATTTAACCATGTTTATTAAGCATGATCGACTATGTATTACCATGCGACAATGACCGGCAATCCATTAGCTACACATGTAACGCTAAAATTACTGACGGACCATTAATATTCCTTACCTACCTTAGTCTACTATAATATATTCTGTGGTTCAGTCGATTTAATTCGATTACACTCCTTCAAAACTATTTACGAGGGCCTTTATGTAGAAAATATTGTAACTCAAAGAAAACGGAAAAATCCAAATACCTACCTCTTGAATCCTGTATTTCTAAGTTTCTAAGTGGATATTTTTCAATATTAAACTTTTTCATAATAATATCCCAACACGCAAAATAAAAACGGCAAATAACTTGTCACGAACAAGATGTCACACTCACGAAAAAGTTCATTGTAAACTAAATTTATTATTTAAAAAAACATTTAAAAAAATTCAATGAGAAACCATTCTAAGACAGTTTATTTTATTTCCCTCGTTGCCAAGTCCTCCTTCACCAATTAAAATGAACAGTAATTAATTGATTGTTTTTATTCATATTTGCATTACAAAAGTTGATTATTGTTACATTTATGACACATAATATGTAGGTTGATCGGTCATCGTCAGTCAAACGAGTGAAAGTGACCGCGAAAGTTAAAAGGACATAGTGCCTAAATTCACTTGCTTGTTTATCGTGTAGTTTAACATTGACGTCACAGGTCAGACACTTCATACAGCAAACGCGTTTTGACAACCTACTGCTTTTTGAATAACAACTGAATATCAATTACCTACAAGTCAAAAACTGAAACGCTTTATAAAACACCCCTGAACACCCCTGTCAGAGCCCCGCGGCACCTGTGGGGTGCGGGGCGTGGGGAGGTCGGGCGGGCGGGGACTTATTGTGGCGCGGGGGGGTGAGTGTCCTTTCTGTACGGGTTAGTATTATTAATTCTGTGCCCTGGTGTCATAATTATTGAACCTAAAAAAAAATTATAAAACATTTACCAACTTATAGTCTCTAGAGATTTGATTGTTTGTTTTGATTGTTTGTTTACATTGAATAGGCTCCGAAACTACAGAACCGATTTTAATGAGACTTAGATAAAGATAAAATATACCTAGAGGTACTCCTCTAGGTTACTACATAGACTACCTTTTACCGCGGAAAAAATCCTCATTCCCACGGGAAAAGCGGCAGAAAGCTAATATGAAATACATGAATTTAATTTATAAACCCAGATATTAATACATAAACAAACCGAAGTTTATTACATATCTTATCGTTTGACTAACTTATTAGGATAACCCGAGTTACATTCCGATAATTATGCTACCTGGACTGAAGTCTAGAGGTTGCGAATTTCCCTAGCAACCTAGATAGATTCGCTAGCTTTATTAGATTGACTAGAATGCAGAATATTTGTCTTCCCATCGACAGGCACTCCAGCGTTCTACAAGATATGGAAACTATTGGAAACCAATGGATAGACTACAGAAATGGTAGCTTACCTCTATATTGACTAAGGTTTACATAATCCGATCATAAATAAAACATATTATACATACTTGTACTTAGTATAAAATCGATAAATTCTTGAAGGTAAATATTTAACCGTATCTTTGTACAATTATTACTTTTATAAGAAACTTATGTTATGAACTAGCAAAGTTCTTCAATATTATTAGTTATAAATAAAATAGATATTTTACAAAACCCCGTACCTTGTCAATTAGTTGTACCTATCTATTTTATCCATAATATATTTTACATTTAAACAGTTTGTAGGAACCAAAAAAATTGAACCATTTAAAAGATTTTTGCACCTAATATATCATAGAAATTAAACTATAGACTAGGCAGTATAGTCCCTTACCTTAGCCTCACCAAAAAAACGAGCCTACTCCAAAATAAAACTATAATTATAGTTAACTATAGTTATTAGTGTATAGTTAACATTATAATGTTTGAATTATGAACGCGCTATAATGGATGCATAGCATAATTGAAGAGCAAATTGCAAAATAGGTACGCTGCAAAATTTTGTTGATTTTATTAGACTGCTTTCTCAAAATATGAATCGTAAAATATTATGTTTTATTAATTTAACAACAGTGCGTATCTCTATTAAAGATATAATTTGCGTAATGTTTGGATTGTGAATGTCTACTATGTCTAAATCGGAGCGACGTGAAATGGTAAATATGTACATACAATAATTTAATAATTTTATTTCGTTGTGTTTATTCATGACCTACTACACTGAACACTTTTTTTCAGTTTCAGTATTACAATTATTTTAATATAATATATGGTCGTTTATTGTGCGAGGGCAAATTCATTATAATGTTATCAAAATAAAATTTGAATCTGGTTTATAACCTCAAAAAAGGCTCAAAACAAAAACATTAAGTCAAAATAAACGACAATCGCGGAATTAGTACTATTATTTTCTTCTGTGCCACTGACAAAAGCCATATTACAATTTGATTACAATTAAATCAAATCAAATCATTTTATAAATTAAATTGTGTTTAAGTGCGGATTTCTCCACCATTTAGCGACTATTTCCCGCTATCCTGGACAGGATTTCCTACACCCACTTACCACACGGAGTGGCGGGTCGACTCCCGTCGCGGGTTGAAGGGTCAAAACACGAACATTGAATTAAATCGAGCGATTTGCATACAAAGCCACTGGTACCGGTAAATGTCGCGGGCACGTACAAAATAAGGCGTTTCGGGAAACGACCGGCTTTGATTAAAATTTCAAATTCTTAAACGTTTTGTATTCCGTTTAGATGCTGTGGTTTAGATGAAGTTGGGCAAGAATAAGATTTTCAGGTGCGGTGGAATTTAAATGACTTGCGTTAATGCAGAAAGGAAGTACATTTTGATTTAATTTTACTCACGTAATGACTCTTTGGCATACTCTCTTTATAATCGTATAAAAAAATGATCTAATAGTATCTCAAATTAAAATGTTTCACTCTAAAATAATGTTTTTTTTTAATTGACCTAATCTTGTATCGAAAGAGTACGACGAATCAAGCTTCACCGGACTTGTGGGGGAGAGTATAGCTCTACCCCAATAGAATATTGAATGGTAGTTCCTCTATTACACACGTCCTTTCAGTATTAGGTAAACCAAATAGGCAATATAAGAAAAAACTACATTTTCACATTAAAACAACATGTTTCTATCGAATCGGTGACGTATTTCATATTAACAGGGTGTTTCCACTTCTACCCTCATAAATGTGATTGATGATAATAATAAGTGTTCTGAAGAATTTTTAGAATTTATTAACTACTAGTTTCCTAATTTTCGACTTTTCTGTAGGCATCAGATATTTTACCGCCGTAAAAAAATCTATCTAACTAACTAACAAAAAATCTGGTTCATGTTTACCTTAGGTTTCGGTGTGAAAGAAAGACAAACAAACACACCTGACCAGAAAAATAAAAAGCTAGCTTTGGTTTGGGGGCCAACTGTGTATTTTCATGTTCATGGCAACAATTTTCATTACAAAATAAGTACCATTGAAATTCCGCAATATGGCGAGGTTTTTTATTTTTCTGGTCGGGCTTATGGATGTCAAGTAGATTAAAGGGTTGCTATGTTTCAACCGAATCCGGCTATTACGTGCCTGTGCCTTAATCTATAGACTAGTATAGACTGTACTAAGTGGAACTAGTAAGTTATTCCCGTGGATTATTTCGTCGAATTAACGCCGAGGCAAAATCAAAGCCAGGCGGATTTACCCTGAAACATTCAGATTTCAGTAGGAGATAGTTCTATCTTCTAGCTAAGTATATTTACCAATTTTGAGGTTAAGACTAAGTACGATTTGATTTAGAAAGCATACGAAACTTAGGCGGATATATATTTTTGTGCAAACTTAGATTGGATGAATTTTATTTTACTTATAAATTTATAATTAGCACTTAGTATGCTAGCTGGCTATACTCCTATAGATACTTATACCATATTTGTATCATTAATGTTGAAATCAAGCTATAGTTTATTAAATAAATACGTGTTCATTTATGTAACTTAGAAAATTTACTAAGTTACATCGCGTATTATGGCTTTCAGGGTTTTTGGTAAAATGCGTATCAGGTACAATGCGTTTAGTGGCCAAGTGCGTTTCTGGCACTTCAGTGCGAAATGGAAAGTATACCTGTTTCTTTTTTGACCCTTCGTCGTAATAAAAAAAAAAGGTAAAATATGAACAACGTTATATATATATAATTTTAATTTAAGACACTCAAAAAATAGAAATGTCAAAAAAATACAGAAACACGCAATAATACTTTTGTATTTAGTAAAATAGATATTAGCGAGACAGTCTTACATTTCTCTACTTACAGCTCGCTGAAGTTAAAACTTAATATTTCACTGGAACTGTTAACGTGAAGTTATCACACTCTATCTCCGAATAGATCCATCACGTTGCTAACTTCAAGTAAAACTACCATTTTCCTAATCTTGCTACGTTAGCGCTGATAACTTTCTCTTTAAGATATGTTTCGAAATATTTTCTGCTGAGAGAAGAAAAATTTGTAGCCATGTAACTAGCTTACCTAAGTTTAGTCCTGGGTAACAACAGAAAAACAGTTTTATTATCGTTGTAGTATTGTTTATATTACAACGAGCTCTAATTAATGAATTGAGTTGAGTTTTTTATTGAGTTTGTCTTAGTATCTCATTAGATATCTGTATTAAAAAGTGATCAATGCAGAATTTCGGTCCGGTTTAACGGTTTAAGAATACCCTTACCTAATAGAAGACTACACGACCGCAAGGTCTATTATATTTTTCTGGCAACTCCGCCCGCTTTCACAATGTTTCCCATGGGAATGAGAAATTTTCCCGCGGTAAATCATAGCCTATGTTCTTTCCTTTGGTCTTTTCTATCTTTGTGCTAAGTTTCACCAAAATCGTTTCAGTAATTACGGAGCGTATTCAATTATTAGGAATATATAAGGTATTTTTTTCACCTTGGGTTACATGATTGAAGTTTTGATTAAATAAAAAATATATATAACTTAGCCTATGTTACTCAGCTTATCTAGCTTCTCAACAGTAAAAGAATTTTTGAAATCGGTTTTGTAGTTTCGGAGCCTATTCGATGCAAACAAATAAACAATCAAACATGTCCTCTATAATATTAGTATAGATAGAGAACTTAAACTACTTTTAGCAAAGGGTTGAAAATCTAAAAATATATCAAAAACTCTTCATTACTTTTCTTCACTCGTACCTGGGCTGTACCACGACCGAAGTGAAATCATATTGTAAAAAAATTTTACATAAGCGATTATAACGCCATCTTTTGAATGGAACACGATAACTCAAATAAAGTCACCAAATAGATAGCTGGCATTACAATCAAACCTTTGCCGGATTTATTTGTGTTCCCATTCGATTCCCGAACCCACTGTATGTAAATATTTTTTTAAATAGTAGGTTTTATAAACGTGAACGGGTAGCGTCAGCGGTCAGACGATCAGTGGTTCGCTGCCGGTGTCCACGTCCTAGGTTCTTGTCCCGATTATACATTATAGTTATAGTATATAGTGATAACTTATATAACAAAAGGTGAGTGGTGAAAATACGTTTTTTTTAATTTCTTTTTATTACCTAAATAGCAGTTCATAGAAACTACTCTTGCATTAGTTTCAATTTTCCTACGTGTTTTTTCCCGCGGTAAAAGTACCTAGCCTGTTATTACTATCTACTCCCTATATCTCTTCACATAATCACCACATGAATCTTGTTCAATTAATGTAAAAGACAAAAACAGACACTTCCAAAATGTATATAACTTGGAGTACGCTGTGTCTTCTAGACAAATAGTAAGAATCCTTCGAAAGACCAGACTCTCTTCCCTACTGTTTTACCAATACCGATATAAGTACCCATTCTGCCATATTTGTAACTTTAGGAATTCGATAAATGACGGAACAACAACTCACACGCATACGTTACTTATAAATAAACCTCTCACATACGTCTGATTTATGAAAAGAAAAACATCGATAAACTATAATTTTCATGATCCCAAAAACCGTGAAATTCAAAATTGGGAATAAAACTATTGAATGCAGTTTTAATATATCAATACAATGTATAACAATAAAAAAAAAATGTTGGCTTCTTATAATAAGTAAACAATTTACGGTCAAACAGCATTAATTATTATGTAAAAATGCTGTTTGACCGTATGTAGCAAACAAAAATACACAACAAATCTTAGACTTTTTAATTACCAATTTAAATCAAACCCTAAGAAACGATACATAAACGTATGATATTTCATACTCATACATATATAAAGAAATAAATGCAAGGGTACCTAACTATAAAAGACACTTCGTAAAAGGCCGAGCAGTATTGATACGTTTTCCAGAAACATTCATCCTTAGATCACAACATCTTAATCATTACATTAAATCTAGGTATTTACTATATTCAACAGTCAGAACAAGCAATGCTCCTATTACTCGACGCGTGATATTAGAATCTATAAAACTCATTTTACTTACAATTTTGCATACGACAAGATTAATTTAAAATTGTGATTTGGCGACCTTTACCCCGCGGCCCGCTGCTATTGGTTAGGTACTCTACACCACGTCACTGAAATAACTAACTTGTAATTTATGCACTGATCGCCAATTCCCAAAACTGACATGACCTTTTTATTTAAAAGTTTAAACGAAATTTAAATGGCAGATTAGGTGTGGTAGCATGTTATAAACAGAATTAAAGAGTGATAGTTTTTTGACGTTACGTCCCTAAATTAAAAACTTTCTCATTGTCTTACATGATTTTGATTAAATTTTGGCTTCCAGATTTAGTGAACTTGTCTAATAATATTATTTATAGAACATTTAGTAACAGGTATTTAATAACATAAAGATATTCAAAGATCTGCTAGTCTTAGTAGATAGGTACATTGTGTCACGGCTTATTTATTCTGCGGAGTTGGAAGAATTTTGGATCTGATATCTTTATCATATAAATAATCTTCAGTCTTCAGAACAAAAGGTATTTTAAACATTTCGTGATGTGCTTCGACTATTGAAATAATGACTCCCTGACAATCAGACAAAACGTCCACCTGTCCCCATCTCCAGCTAATGGTCTGTTGGCAGATCTGTCCCCGGCTAAATGTTTATTTGATTTATGAAGACTCGAGTCTCCCGGCTGAGAAATGAAGTCATAATTACTGCTGTGCAAGAACCTCCTAGTCGTCCTTTTAATTCCAACATCTGCTTAAATTAAAACAACACTTTGGAAAGTAAATTACTTAGATCGAGAATTGTTTTTTGAATGAATTATCTCCAAGGAATAAAATTTATCATGAGCTTTGTAAAATCGTTGACTTGACTAGGTATCATTTTAAGTCTTGATATAGAGTTATTGAGCTATCTAATACAACGTGGATCGTGTAGCGATGATGATAGCCGAGGTCCAAGACTTAATGTACCTTTCGAAGTACGGGATTAATCTAAAAAACTCGGTCAAAAATATACAAATACAAATACAAATATTCTTTATTGCACATAATTAATAATATCCAAAGTATTAGCAAAATATTAAATACGCATTTAGCCAAACATTTGTTGTTGGTCATTTAAATATTACTGACACATATGCACAATAGAAATGTCAAATTCATTCTTTAATCGTCGTCAGATCAAAAGTTAAAGAAGCTTTGTTCAAACCAAGACCGGCTCTCTAGAACAACAAATAAACGAACCAAACGAAATAATCAATCTAATCACGTCAATCAGAAATCAGACCATTATTATACGTCCCCACTCGAAGGGCACGGGTGTCAAATTTTCTTCACTAATCCTTCAATGTAACTCGATCGACAGATCAATAAACTGCTACTTTACCGTAATTAGGAATGCAAGGTTATTTACGTATTACAGACTAGTATTCACTGAATTACAATACAATGCAAGCGCAGCCGTATAGGGTCAACTGAAGGTAGTTTTGTCACCCTCAACAATGTTACCGTTTTTAACCGACTTCAAAAATGGAAGTTGGTTCTCAATTATTCTGATTTTCGTCTAGACATGATTTTGATCAAGGCAATTCAATCATTTGTTCCTTAAACAACATGAGGTCTTGTTGAAAATTCTTAAAACTAAAAATACTCGTACTTAAGGGTAACATAGTATCAACAACAAGATACAACAAGAAAACACTTACATAGTAATTATAAAAAATAACATTTATACTATTCCAATGGCAACGCAAATACGTAAAATTTTTTAAGCTAATAAATACTTACAAAGAAAGTAATATTCTCAAATTCAATAACGTATTTTCAATGTGTTTTTTACACACGTAATCTTATTTCGCAAACCAATAATAAACTTTAAATACATTATCAAGATTTCTATTAAGAAAAATACATCGAATAATTTGAAATTGTAACGCTAGAATGACTACAAGAATTACACATTTAACTTCAAAAAGAAATTTTAAAAAATTACACATTTAAAAAGGAATTGTTTATTTCAGTTAAATATGAATAACGTCAAAACACGTACAGAAACCAGAATATGCGGTTGGAAATTCACACTACGAAATTCACCCCTATCATTACGGAATACGGGCGCTCTCAAGGTTAACATGTCCAGGCGCAAGTGCTGGCTACTGTACCTTGGGTTACATTATTGGAGTTTTAGTAGGGATCCCTATTTTTTTAAATATAGTATAGCTAAGTTACCCAGGGATAGTGTAGCTTCCCAACAGTAAAATAATTTATTGAAATCGGTTCAGTAAATTCGGAGCCTATTCAATTCAAACTAAACAATTAAATATTTTCTCTTTTTAGTAAAGATTTGCCGTCTGTGATTAATTGATTATTTTCAATTTGATTCAACACGTTTGAAAAGTTCCGATATTGTTCGACTGACCTAGGGCTCTACTCTTGAAATTAATATCGTTTTGATCTTCAATCGGTTGCAATACCAAAGCCAATTTTAGACCCCTACTCTTGAAAATTAGCCCGCCAAGAGTTAACAAATGTCCGATTTCATTACGTTTACTCAATATCTACCCAATATGAAACCAAGGTGTCGCTAGTGTGGCATTCGAGAGAACGAAACGCCCGATCTCAATGTCGACGGATCGGAATCGCCTCCAGAGTAGCCCATCTGATGTTTACCTTGTTAACCTGATGTGTTCCTCGTGCAGATGGCTCCTACCCCCGTAAGCGAGGACCGGCTGACGTCAGGACACCGGCTGTCGCACCCGCCTCCCGGAGACGAGGTCCTCATCACGGGGCTGGCCGGCTACTTCCCTGACTCCGACTCCGTAGTCGAACTCAGGGAGAATCTTTTCAATAAGGTACGTGGATTGGAAACTGCTGTGCTCTCTAATGTTTCGTTGAAAAGATGGAACATTTTTTTTATTTTAGAATATATTTATTAATTTCTCACGAAAAAAATAACAATAAGATACAAATTAAATACAACATTCAGAAACAAACTAAATATGTGACAAACTCTGGTAAAATCTGGTAGCCTAAACATTGTATATCAATGCGAAAATACATGACAAGATATTTTAAAGAAAATCAAATATTAAACCCTTACCAGGACAGCAGAATTTAGATTTTCAATTTTTGATACACTTATGAGACATAGTAAAGGGTGGTTATCACGATTATTTGATTAGTTGAGTCCCGATATTTCGGCGCTGTTACAACCACTACATTCACAGGACTCTGAAGAGAATTGTAACAACTTAAAATTATATTTGATGATCGTCATATCATAACCGCGAAGGACCGATCATTGTGGAGATCCTTGGGGGAGGCCTTTGTCCAGCAGTGGACGTCTTTCGGCTGAGATGATGATGATGATGATCGTCATAAACTAACTATGGATTAAAACAGACTCTTCAAATATACTCATAAAACAGGTGACCGTTTTGTTAATATAACATTCGTATTACAGCTGCTTGCTTGCTTATCGAGTGGGCTGGGTTGGTTCGTATGACTTATTAAAATGATTGTAATGTTGCCAGGTGGACCTCATCTCCGGAGACAGTCGCCGTTGGAAGCTAGCCCACCCTGAGATTCCCCAGAGGACCGGCAAGATCAACCATGTCAACAAATTTGACGCCTCCTTCTTCGGCGTCCACTACAAACAGGCCCACACCATGGATCCCATGTGCAGGATTCTGCTGGAGAAGGCTTATGAAGCTGTCATCGATGCTGGTCAGTCTACATTTCATACCAACTCTTTTTTTAATACGTATAATTGGACAAATGGTCGATCTTATAAATCTCAATATCATCAGAGGTTTTAAGCCATTAGATACTTGCATTACATAATCAAGTTTATTAGTATTTCCAGATTTTAAAAAAAATATATTTTACTATTTTCATTAAACGAAACGAAAAAACATTATGCTTTGGCAGAGACTAGAAAATGCATCTCCTTGCCTTCGTTATACCAAAATACTTTTCCTTCCAATTCCATTGGAGAATGAAAGAGGTTGAATCAAAGTAAATATCTGAACTCTCATCCCCAAACGATAATATATTCGAAGCATTCTATTTACCTTTGACACCCCTTGAGAACATTTTTTTTTAATCCATTGACGGTTTTTCTGTCACAATCACAGTTACACTGTTAGACCAACCGTCAATGTATTACATTTTTACTAGGGATTGTTGAGAAAAATGGGATAACATTAGAGGTATCCTACTGGAAAATAGGATACGGTTTTCGTTATTGCGTTGTGATGAGTCTCATATGTTTTACTTTGCTTCGTGGTCCGATTGTACTTAGGTACCTATTAGACGTAAAGTACTACCATTCCATTTTCTCTTTTGATTAAGTCGGTTAAGCGAGGCAGTTTTGTAAGCCCGCTTTTTTATTTTTGTACCTAAGTAACCAACTGTAAATTTTTCTTCTGGTTTTTCTACCTTCCTCAAAACACAGAATTTCCTTGCATTCAAAAGTCAAATAGCCAAGTATTGACTTTGTCGTCTTTTTAAATCCAAATCTATTTAGCCGTTTAGTTTTTTTTTTTAGTTTCTTTCTCCCTTGTGAGAAAGGCAAAGGGATCTAAGCCCATACAGCCTAGTCTTTAGTAGTTTCTTGCATTATCCAAGTTTAATGTCTTCAGTTTTATTTCGTCGTCTTTAGTCATTTCTTAGTAGTTTCATTTCTTGTTACGGGATCATTGAAATGCAAGGGTGGTTCTTACATTCCAATGATACTGAAGTTTAACGCGGGGTATCAAACCAGAAACAGCTAACCACTCATTATTTCTCACTTTCATTGAATAGTTCTTCTTTAACAGCACATTATCGCACTAATTCCACCATATTAATACCACAATTACCATGAAAAACTAATTTTAAAAAGGACGAAACAATGAACCCGCCATTTCCTCTCGATTCCCGCGTAAAACCCTTAGCCGTTTAGATGAAGCATGACAGAAAAACAGAGATATGATATTATGATAAGATTTGAATAGTGCCTTTTTTTTGACCTTCGTTAAGCAGTGCACAGCCAATTATGCTAATGAAATATTATCTACAGTAATATTATAAAGAGGAAAGATTTGTATTTTTGTGTGTATGTTTGTAATGAATTAATTCAAAAACATATACATATAAATATATTTTACCGCAGCGGCGAGAGAATTCCGACGGGAAAAAATGTTTACGCGGGCGGAGCCGCGGCGGAAGGCTAGTACTAGTTAAAATATCATTATCCTTTTAACTTGAAACAAATGGAAAGCTTTCACTTGATTAAAAAAGTCCAATACTAAACAAAATTTGAGCCACTATAACAAAAGACAGAATCTAAAAGTATAAAGAGATTGGAAACGTCTTGGTGCAAAGAGTCATTCCCTTCGATACGACCCACAGAAATAATATAACGTAATAAAACAGAAGTGACTACGATAAACCTACTTCACTTGTAATATTCGCTAGCGTGATATTCGTTGCTGTCGTTTATTGTTATTTTCCAGCAAGTATTTGTTTCATCGAAATTCGCTTTACCATTTCAGCGTGCGAAACCGTAACACAAACAAGAACACAGCAATATTTTCGCATTTATAATTTGCTGCTAATTATCGATTTGCTTGTATTGTTTTTTTTTTTTAATTTACTAAGGACAATAAAGAGTGGTACAGAGATTTTTTTATGAATTTATGCTAAACTAGAAATAAAGTGGAATTACCTATTACCACTAATGTAATGAATCGATCGAATGTACTTGCTTGATTCTAGATTTGTTTTGGCTGGCTAATTTAGACATATTTGCGTGTTGAATGTTAATCGACAGAATACATTGATTTTGTGACGTTATATATGACCTTTGTAATTTAAATTACATATATGTGACGTTCCACTTGCAAAGATACCTTATGGTCGGTATTGAGTTATGCATATCCTTGTAATCAGCAACTAATAAGCTTTTTAAATCCAAAAAGATTATATACGTACTAAAACCCGCCATTAGGTACCTTTTCACGTGGAACGTCACATATTACCTTTATTCTTGTTTCTTTTTAAAACCACCTAACCGTAAATTAGCTGTCTTACTGCTGCTTTCGTAGTCTTCATTGTTTGTCGGATCTTTTCCAATTATAAATTCAAATTTCGAATCTTGCTTCGACGACTACTCGCCTATCAATAGGTTTTTTTGAAGGACTCCAAAAACCTTGACTTAATACGAAAACTCATTTAAAGACATTCCTTTTTACTGAAAGACTTTATCCGTATCGATCAAGTTGACACGGACAATAAACCATATTTTTCTGCTTATTTTTGTATTACCTTCGACCTGAAATTCTTCCCCGATCCTGCTTATCTATTCAGTGGCTCGCTAGAACCATTTCTATTCCATTATTTTCTTACTACTGAGCCATTTCCAATATCAGTGGGTTCTGGTAATGAGACCAATTTATCTGACCGAATTCGGGCGCTCAGTTGGATTAAACGCGCTGTCACTGTGTCGCCAAGTCTGCAATCTTCAGACCCTTCTTTCAGACATTTTAAGCCAGTTCCGGGTGCTAATGACAACTGTTGAACCGCTTATTAAAAAAAAGCGTAATTTGTTAAAATTATGGGGTTTTCCTTTTCTTGGAAGGATCTCCTTTACTTGCTTGCTTGCTTGACATGATAAATAAGCTAACATCATTACTATTCATTTAAAAGTTCGATTCAGTCCAAGCCATGGTCCAAAAAAAAAGGTTTATTGTGTCAGTCACGTGGTCTTCTTGTTAGACCTTGTTTTCTTCGTCCAAGCCATGTGCAGTCAGGAAATGAAACGGTTGACCGCCATAAGTTCTGTTTTCTCTTGCAGTAGTACAGTGATCGATAAAAAATTCCATAACAATACAAACGTACTTTTGACTATAACTATCCGGTAAGGGAACACGTCGTGAGGAAAATTTAGAAGAAAATCAAGGGTTGCGTAAAAACCGATAAACTCGCGGTTGGGTCTTGAACCACAGAAATTCTTACGACAAAAGTCTAAACAAAAAAGAAGAATGAAACCCTATCAAATTCCTTGTATAAATTTACTCGATTTCAAACCATTCCTCCAATTATACACCAAAGGGTTAAAGGGATTCTCGAGGTCCATTAAAAGTTACACGAGAAGTAATTATAATACATTTTCAACTTCAGACTACTCCGAGAATTTCAGAGGTCAGATTTTGCTCATTTAATTCCTTTTCGATTTCCTTTCCCGATCAGGTTTTTTTGACGATATCAAATTCCGTGATAAAGTTATTAACATTAATATTCATATAAGGACAGTTTTAACAGATAATTTAATTAGTTATCACGAAACAAACCTTAATTTCTTTAATATTTTTATGGCTCGAAATCGAATTGGTGCATGAATTTTTATCCAAATAAAAGCTTGAAATCAATTTTAACTTTCTTACGATTCCTTGAAATCATGATACTCAAATTATGATTCAAATACTTAAGTATTCCACAAACAAACTTTACTAATTTATTAACAGTTGTACAACACAAATAAGCGACCTTATTTTTAAATAGCGATAATCATAACACTACCTAAAGGTGGAAAAGCAATTCCACCCGTTGCTCAGTTAGCTAGATTTTAGAAATTAATAAACGAGAGAATCATTGTTATTAATTTGATGTTCCATGAACAAGTATTGAGTTAACACCCATCTCCGCTATTATTGTAATTAATCCCGATCCTTTTAGGCCTTCATAATTACCCAATTATGCTATCTAACATTTTCCTCGAAAACGAAAGGGACGCATAACGTTGCGTCCCTTTCTTGACTCTTTTTATTCAATGTAATTATCATTTAAAATCGTGCATGTATCAATCTAATTTAAAATTTCACTTATCATACAAAGTGGCCGGTCACGTGATTGAAGTTATATGGAAAAAAATGAATTTTAATTTTGAGATTTTAACCTATGTTCCTTAGGGAAAGTTGTTCAGTTTCATGCGTACTACCACTGTGTTGCGTATAAACAACTAGTTAAATTTCACGGTGTATTATAATTAAGGTTATTTAATGTTATATTATTCATATCTATCACTTATTCTTTTCTTTGGACAAAAACGACAATACAAACTTATGACGTCATAAGCTAGTATTCCCTTCAATTTTTCATAGGAATATTTTACGTTTTTTTTATACCTTGGGTTACATTACTGAGGTTTTATTAAGGATCCCTGATTTTTGTAAAATAAAATATAGCCTATGTTACTCAGGGTCATTTAACTTCCCAACAGTGAAAGATTTTTTTAATCGGTTCAGTAGTTTCGGAGCCTATTCGATGCAAACAAACAAACAATCAAACCTTTCCTCTATATAATATTAGTACCTACAGATTTACCTGTGAAAAGAAAAATAGTATAATAGATATTTCGCTTGACTTGATTCAACATAATATACGTAACGTATTTTGTCGTCCAGGTGTGAACCCTAAGGAGCTGCGTAACACGAAAACTGGTGTTTTCGTCGGCGCCTGCTTCTCGGAGTCCGAGAAGACCTGGTTCTACGAGAAAATGCAGGTCAACGGCTTCGGTATCACCGGGTTAGTACATACACTACAAAATTAAATGTTTTTATTGACACCAGCACCCTTAAGTAACATGAAGTGCCATGACAATAATTTGTCGCACATTTAACTGTCAAAAAGTTACAAGAACCCAGCCATAATAAAATATGCTGCAATTGGATAAGAGAATACGCACGACAAAATTATGTCTGTCACGCGTGTATGGGCATGTTAGAGGGCCTGTTATAAAATAGGACTTTTTTTTTATTGACTATGCTTGTGTCGCAAAGTACGAAAAATCAAGCTTCACCGGACTAGTTAAAATTTTCAAAAGTGAAAAAATAGTCAATAGGCGGCCTTATTGCTGAAGTAGCAATCTCTTCCAGGCAACCTAGCAGGAAATTGCGATCGCACTAACTTAAATAAACTACATACTTAAATCCTACAATATCAGAAATAGTAAGTGGATGTGAGTAGGTAACTTCTTTACACAAAACCACAGAAGAAAATAATAGTACAAAAAATTAAGCAAAATAAAACCAATTCGGCACCTTTCGTCCATTTTCACGTTCATCTACTCGGTCCCCGTACGTCCATTTACAAATTTGTAATTTTCCTTTACGTTATCAATTAGTCATTATTACGCTAATTATAGTCTGACCTGCTTGTCCGATCGATCGAATGACGAAGTTTTTGATCTAGGTACTGCCGAGTCAGTTCAACTTAATGTTAGTAATAAGTTCAAAAGTAATGCTCTTCAGTTTCTGATAAAATTAATAGAAGGAAAATAAATGTAGGCACACGGAGTATTTAATTTTGTTGTCAGTAATATTATTGATTGTTATAATAAATAACACAATCCCACTTCTGATATCAAACTAAACATTTATTAATCAAATATAAACATACTGTACTTTGCTGGAAAGTAAAATGCAATATTCAGGCACTTTAATCCACTTCATGATACAAAACCGTAACTAATTTAAAGTGAACCACAGCTTAACTCTTTCCTAATTTAATGTACTATAGAGAAGCACAATGGGTGTAGCATCCAGGGCGCCAGTGTTTCCTCGCTGAAGACTCGATATTTTCAAAACAGTAGGTTGCTCTTTATTTTACAAGCACAGTAATAAACTTGCTATTCGAAAGTGTCAATCGAAGTGTCACATTGGAGTGCGCTACGCTAAACTGATCTTTATTCGAGGGTCTTGAAAAAGTATAGTATAAAAAAAAATACAATTCTGTCTTTTACGTATTGAGTGTGAATATGCCAGACGGGTCTCTAGAAAATTCTTAGGCAATAGATCAGGTATTGAATTAACGTGTTATCTATCCATTTACGGTGGTGTAATAACATAACGGGAAATATCGAGAAACTAAGCGGCCGGACCTCTAAACATTGAAATATTATAAAACTATGTTTATTTACTATAATGTGGCTATATAGAACAAACAAGAAGCTCTTAATTAATAAAATCAAAAATATTAAATATACAAACACATTTGGATATTTGTACAACCAATAGTGTACTGTTTTTACTAAAACCCGCCATTTTGTCGTGCCTGAAGTTCCATAACAGCATTATGGACCAGCACTCGTTAAAATTAAACAATGGACGCGTCTGTGCTCCGAGCACAATAAAATTGTTTCACTTAAGTTTCGGACATAAATTCGACTGAAAAGTGGAAAACAGTCTGTTAATGGATTTTGACTACAATAGAACAATTGAACAGAGAGTGGGCTGAATAGTGGATTAAATAACAAATTAGGGGTAGTTTGGAATTCGCTTTGTTCAAAGTCTAGATGGAAATTAGATAAATATACCGCTAATGGAAATAAGGGCCTTTATTGGGGGGAAGTGGCTGTTTTGACATTTAAGTAACAATATATTATCTATACAAATATTCTATAGAGGAAAGATTTGATAATAATAATATAATATTAGGGCATGGCATATTACCGCGGGGAAATTCCTTATTCCCACGGAAAAAAAGGCTATTAACGCGGGCGTACTTTTTTTATCGTAATATTTCGTAATCGTAATATTATGCCATCATGACATACATAAGCTACTATTTACCACAAAAAACAGTTCATTTTCACGTGAAATAATAATAACATTGGCGAAGCCGCGAGATAATATTTTTGCACAAAGTTTTTCTATTTGTTTTTTGCTATTAAAACCACAATAATATAAATTATAATAATGTACTAGCTTAAAACGGTCTAATTGGGTACCTGAAGCCACAAAAAAGAGTACTATAAGCCTTGAAATAGTAGTAGGTACATTAAAAAGCGACACATAATTTTCTGAAAACTCTACAAAGCTTCCAAAACAATGAGAAGGAACCCCCAAGTTTAATGAAATTTTTGTTTCGGAAATACGAGTAAGTAGTTCCTTCTTGACAAGTTTGTTAGCAAACAATACGAGAAAGATAATTTGAATCGTCGTTTAGTTAAGTAGAAACACAGGTAAGAAATAAAATGGGAATGATTTTTCAAAGTTTGAAATTATTTTAACAATTTTCCATTTTCATAAGCCCTCCTAACATAGTCGACTTACTAAAAACCGAATCCTTTATAACAACATGCACACACACACTCATACACACACACACACTCACACTCACTCTTACACTCGGTCTTGTCTCCTGTCTGTCTGTTACAGTCGTTGGTAGAAAGGGTTGCCTGGTAGAAGTTAGTAATGAGATGAGGCTACCTTTTTGTACACTATGAATGTTGTGAATGATTAATCTTTCACTGTATTTTTGTGTGCAATAAAGTAAATTCTTATAAGCTATTCAATTTCTCCAAATAAAGTCCATGGGAAAATTGCGTAGTATTACGTATTCTAAAGAAGCAAACCCACAGACACGGGAAAACGCGGGCTGCGGGATGATATTCGAGTTTATATGTAGCCATATGCAGATTGCGCCCGCTTACTATAGAACAGGCTGCATTAAACTCGGACATCATCCCATTTAAAGTTTGAATAATAGTTGATTGATCCTCTCCTTCTTCATCCAGATGTTCCCGAGCGATGTTAGCCAACAGGATCTCGTACTGGCTGGGCGTGACCGGTCCATCCTACACCGTGGACTCAGCCTGTTCCAGCTCGCTGTATGCCATGGAACATGCTTTCCGAGCCATCAGAGACGGCCACTGCGACGCTGCTATCGTCGGGGGCTCCAACTTGTGTCTGCATCCTTATGTGTCACTGCAGTTCTCCAGGTAAGTTATGTTCATATTGATTTTTTTTTACCAGCCACCTTAAAAAGCTTTATGTTGGTAAACTTGATTTTTGGCGTCGGCGGCGCCGCCGGCCCCACGCGCGCCTTTTGGCAGGTTCGGGATAAGGCAGAAACAAAATATGACAGAAACGGATTAGGCAGGATTTTTTTTTTGGCAGAGTACAGTATAAATATCCTAAAGTTAAAAATATATACCTACTTTGACGTTGACTTTTCACTTTGTTGATTCCGAGGAATTCACATTGAAACTGTATTTTCTCATTTCAAAAGGTTACAAAAAATAATAAGTACAGAAGCCAGCACATGCGGTTGGACATTCGCACTACGAAATTCACCCCTACCGCTAAGAAATACGGGCAAAGGTCAAAATATCCAGCCGATTGTGCTGGCTACTTGCAAATATATATTTTTATCATTTTAATTAAAAACTCGACGAGTTAATATATTTGTATAATATTATTAACTGTTTTATTTCAGGTTGGGTGTCCTGTCACCCGACGGCCGCTGCAAGTGCTTCGACAACAGCGCCAATGGGTACGCTCGTTCCGAAGCCATCGCCGTCTGCTTCCTGCAAAAAGCCAAGGATTCCAGAAGGTAATGGAAAAAAATCCTAATAGAAATTGCAGAATAAACTCGTACACTCAGTTCAAATTCAAAGAGTGTATGATTATCCAAAATTTAGTTTATCATCATCATCTCAGCCAGTGGACGCCCACTGCTGGACAAAGGCCTTCCCCAAGGATCTCCACAATGATCGGTCCTGCGCTGCCCGCATCCAGTCGCTTCCCGCGACCCTCACTAGATCACCTCCGGTCAAAATTTTGTTAATAAAATATATTGCAATATTTTTAAAAAATATTGCGATTGTAGGTATTCGTCTCTGAATAAAAATTTTACCGAATTAAATTTCTAGGAATCGATATATTAAACATTTTAATAAGAAGTTTTCTTACCTCAGTAGTATTTCTCTCTGTTTTCTTTTTCATTGATGTGTTTAATAAACACTACAAGTTATACTAATACCTACTTAGTTTAGGCATAACAATACTAATTTATTGTTTAATTTTGGATTTCGATGTTTTGTATTTACTTTAAGTTTTATTGAAATAAAATCTCTATCAAAAATAAAAAAACATACTAATTGCGGTAATGTGTGCACTTAGGAATTTGTATCATAAAATTGTGATCACACTTTTGTTAATAAAAGTAATATATCATCAGCATCATCTAAAAGAGCCGTGCTCTTGTCGGTAGTCCACGCCTTTCTATTCTATTCTCCGTCAGTCGCGTTACTACGCCAACCAATCACGTTATAGACCAGTCCGCGTAGTCCAATCGCATATAGACTAGTTGCGAATTATAGAAGTAGGCCAGTTGCGTTTTAGGCGAGTTGACGTATGACCAGTTGCGTTTTAGACCAAGTCATACTAACCCTTCTGTTCGACCTCCTGATGCGACATTGCACCTATCCCTTCTTTAATTTGGTGTAGTTAACTACTAACTACGTAATCAGTAATCAGATTACAAAAAGTACTTAACTACTGCCCGACTCTGATTTGGTCCACGTATGTTCTTCTTCGTATGTTCGGCAAAACAACTTTACAAAATGCATTCATTTTCGACTTTATGTTGAGGGTATATATAACACTAAATTAAAAATGTTAATAACCCCCGACAGAAAACCGTTACTTGATCCTTTTTAACAACTAGAAAAGAGCTGATAATCTTCAAATGGCTGAAGATATTTTCTTGGATCATCATAGCTAAGAACACTCTCGTTTGTGACACCTTGCAAACAAAAAAAAACTTGTTAAAAATCGGCGCATCCGTTTAGGAGCTACGATGCCACAGACAGACAGTCAGACAGACAGACACACACGTCAAACGTATAACACCCCTTTTTTTGTCGGGGGTTAATAAGGTTAAAATTAAGGTGGCAATATAGTGGCCAATGCCTTGTAAAGGTTCAAACCTCTAGCTAATCAAACGTTGCTGTCCAGGGTATACGCCCAGGTTCTCCACGCGAAGACCAACTGCGACGGCTACAAGGAGCAGGGCATCACGTACCCCGCCGGCCACATCCAGAAGATGCTGCTGAGCGAGTTCTACGAGGAATGCTCCATCCAACCCAACAGCTTGGAGTTCGTTGAAGCTCACGGCACTGGTAAATAAACATCTCACAAAAAAGGGTGCTTATAAAATCTTCAATATCTTCAAAAGTACCTTACCTTGCTTAAAACTAAATCAAAGTAGCTATATTTTGGATCCATTTATATGAAGATAAAAAAAATAATTTTAAGCATTTTATATTTAGTTTAAATATTTGTAGTTTTTCGTAAAGCTAGGTACTTTTGAAGATATTATAAGTGACCCTTTTTACGACACACTAAGTACTAACTGTCGGCTCGCGGCTTCGCCCGCGTTGTGTTTCGACATTTCCCGTAAGAAAAATAAAGAAAGTTAATAGTAACCTATGTCACTGTTCATCCCTCAATCTATCTCTATGCAAACAAAAATAGGTCAATCCATTGCTTTTGTGTGACAGAAGGACAAATAAACAAACACACAATAAAATGCATTTATAAATATGAGTATGGACTAAAAAGAAGGGCATCTACTTTGGAGAGATCTTGAAAGATTGCAGTGGTGGGTTTATGGTTCCTTGGTACACTGTCAAAACTAATTTCCATGCTTGCTAATTTCAACTAATTTTTGACTTTCGCTACAAATGTGTGATTTTTTTATTAGGTACACAAAATTAATTTATCTTAAATGTTTCAAAATTTGATTATATTTAAGTTTATAATTAAAAAGTGGATTCGTAATTAATTATTAAAAGAATATCAATGATTCATTGCTTAAAATCTACTTCATCTCTTCAAATACCAAGGGGATACCATGAAACCTGACAAGGAACCGCAAAGCAATCCATCTTCTACATTAGATGTCCTAAGTTGGACAGTTCAAGAGAATGTTAGCAACTTTTATAAAACAAATCTAAATATTTGTGACCTTAATCTTGATAAATGACTTGTTCTTTTACCTGCACAAATGTAAACACATTGCGTCGACCTATATTTCACTTTTCATAACATACTATTTAAAAAGACCCCCTACAAAAATTAATTGTTATTTGAAACTTCGATCCTATTCACAAACCAACAAGCAAAACAAAAATCCGAACAGCAGTTGAATGTACACGATGATGCGATGTTGTGCGCAGTTATTTCTACTAAATTTTAAATTGAACCTTAAGACGCAACGATGTATAGTAGACATTACGTATCTCCGTAGTCGTCGAGTACCTTATTGAATCTGAACGTAAAAGTTCCAATGACAATTTTTCTCTATTTTCTTCTGAGGAAGTAAACAACTGTTGCCCAAATAAAACTACAAAACAGGCGCTCAGACGGCTTGCAGATGGAAAAAGATTAAAAATAGATGAAGACACTTAACTCTGTCGCTAAAACGAGTAAAAAATGTCAGCAAAATAAAAATATAACTACAAATTCGATCATGTTTCGTTGCAAAAGACGAGAAATTATTTCTTGGGAATCATATTAGGTGCGGTTCAGTGATTGCACCTGTTTAGCACTCTTGGTATTTCTTAATCGCGTAGTTTTCAGAAAGTTCCCGTAGATTTTTTTGCTGTTAAAAATTAGGTACAAATTATTTAGTTCTTTTGACAACGGGTATTGATTAGTTGTTATAATCCACTGGAGTTATTTATAATACTTATTTTTATCATTCTCCTCGCAGTAAATACGACAACGGAATATTATAGGTATACTAGCGACCCGCCCCGGCTCCGCACGGGAAAATGGTTATTGTGGGTTATCCTTCAGTATATTATGCATGTATTATACATATAAACCTTCCTCTTGAATCACTCTATCTACTAAAAAAAACCGCATCAAAATCCGTTGCGTAGTTTAAAAGATTTAAGCGTACAAAGGGACATAGGGACATAGGGACATAGGGACATAGGGACATAGGGACGGAGAAAGCGACTTTATTTTATACTATGTAGTGATGATGTATATGGAAAAGGGAGCGCCCTTGGTATCGGCAAATTAAATGTGTGACACAGAGCACTGGAGCGAAAAACAAATAGAGGCAGTGATGTCACACGCTCGAGTCCCTCTGAAATCAAGAGACCGTATTAACATCGTGTTCTCGTATAAAATGCCTTACACCAACGAATTATTATATCATTATTGTCTTACATTATTGTTTCGTATTAATGTCCTAACTTGTGAAAGACAAAACATTTTTGGACCTCTCGAAATAAATTTTACTTATCTTGAATTGGGCCTTTAGTTCACTCTCCGAATAATGAGGCAAACAGTCTTTTAACACTTGATTGAACTCGTTTAGTGACAGCAAAATCCAACGACAGAATCCAATATTCTTTAGTAAACTTTAATGGAACAAAAACTGTTTTCACCAGGAACTAGAGTCGGTGACCCTGAGGAGTTGGTAGCTATTGACGAGATCTTCTGCACCGGTCGCTCGGAGCCTCTCCTCATTGGTTCCATTAAGTCCAACTTGGGACACAGTGAGCCTTCTTCAGGAATCTGCTCCATCGCCAAGGTCAGTTACTTATTTCAGCATTAACTCAAAATGTTCATTCTACCCTCATTTGCGAATATTTTCCGACTAAATTCCACTAGGTACCCAAAGTTGTCTAGTGAAAGTATATTGAAACTGCTACGCTGCCAATTAGTTGCCCTTTTCTTCTGTGTAAATTAGTTATTTCCTTCTAAATGCTTGATTTGTCGTACTTTTTCAACACAAACATGTATTTTTTATACTTCAGTTAGTTTCGAGAATTCTATTATTTATCAATTACTTTCTAAACTACAGATGCGAGTTTGTGGTTTGAATCATCATGCGTACGTATTCTGCTTTGGGTCTTCAACGAATGGTTGCCTAATGTTGAATATATTTCCAGGTGTGCATAGCATACAATACTGGTTACATCCCACCCAACTTGCACTACCAAACTCCTCGCGAAGGGGTGGAAGCCCTGAAGGAAGGCCGTCTCCAAGTTGTCACCGACAAGATGCCTTGGAAAAGAGGCATGTCTGGAGTCAACTCCTTCGGGTTCGGAGGTGCCAATGCCCACGTGCTGCTGAAGAATGTGGCCCCGAATAAGGTTAGAATTGCAAATTGGAACATTTTTATCTGAACGGTTTTTGATACAGTACAGAATGAAGACCAGTCCTATTCCAAATAAGTATTGTTTTTTTTCTTTAATTGCGACAATAGATACATTCTCGGTAAATTTTTTTTGCAATTTTTCCAAAGAAACTTTTCTCCAAAACAAACAACGAAATTAATAATCCAAACAAAATCCACATAAATAAAAAGAACACTGACCTTCCCAAAAATTGTACTTGGCAAAGTTGGTCTCATCAAGTTAATTGATTAATCATGTCCTTTCAGTTATTCCAAACCGTCACTTACGTCATTACGTTTAGACCTTGTTTAAACCTTGCAAGCGCTAAGAAATAATGACAACACGAGTCATTTTGTCCAATAGGTGAACAATGGCATGCCTTTTGATGACCTGCCCCGTTTAGTCTGCGCATCTGGTCGCACGGAGTCGGCCGTTGCCAAGATCCTGGATGACCTGGAGTCAAGGACTGTTGATGTGGAACTTTGCAGGCTTTGGCATTCAGTCCACGATGACGATATCGGCGGACACGTTGTCAGGGGATATACGCTTTTGGGTAAGTTACCTGGTACTGCAGGTTCAAAAAATACACAAATAGACATTCGCTCATCTTCTGGGTTGTAATTCGAATTAAAACTCAACCTCTAAATCTCTTCAAACCTGAAATAATAAAAAGCATTTCATAGTTTAAGAACTTTAAAACGTTTTAGACATTTATTTTAATCATTGTATCGATCATCATGCTCCTCGGGACTTAATTCTATTCTAGCCTTTATAAATAGCATACTTGATTCCGAGAGGATCGTTTTTTAAAACATGAGAACACTTCTGTTTTTGTTCTGATATTGTAATGCATTTTTTCCAGTATAATTAATTGTCTTTTATTAAATAGAATTGTAATTCAATTGTCTCTTTTAAAAGGTTCCACCCCAACGAAGGCAGTGTCCCTCGCTCGCGACATTCAGTACTTCTCTGGCGTCCGTCGGCCGGTGTGGTTCGTGTACTCCGGGATGGGTTCCCAATGGGCTGGCATGGCCTCCCAGCTCATGAGGATCCCGGTCTTCGCTGCTGCCATCGAAAAGTAAGTCTCCTTTACCAGGTTCCACCCCAACCACTGTTTTTCCGGAATCGTATAACCTAGGTGTCTACAAGTCGAGAGTGAATAGGCATTTTCTGGGTGAGCGTGTTCCATCATCGGCCACGTCGTTGCTTTCCACCAGGTGAGACTGTGGTCAAACGCAATCTCATAGCAAATTGAAAAAATAATTATTATTATTATTGCTATGGAAAACCGAACTTCGATTGCTACTGTATTGAACAGTCAATTTTCTACATATGGCACTTAAAACAAATAAATTCTTCTCAATTCATTGTTTTAGATCGTCAAGTTGTACAATTCAAAAGATCTTATTTTAAAAGCATAAATAATTAGTTCAGAAATTTTTATTTGATTCAAGTAGCCCTGTCCTACCTTATGTGAGGAAACCGAATGTACATAAAAATGGATCAACTTCTTTTTTCATTTGGGATTGGATGGAAGGTCTTCCACCAACTCCATTAACCCTAAAGCCATAAAGCTGAACAAAGTAGGTACAAGGTATAATAATGTCAGATCATGGTATCGCATTTGACTCCTGATAGAGGAGGTGTTGTTTCCTGAAAGAGTATTATAATAATTATTTATTTTGTTAAATAAGATTTACTTATACTTAGGGGTGATACCTCCTTTTAAATCAAACATTTAACTTCTCAAATACTCTAATTACCGAAAGTTCTAAAGTAGCCCGCTGTAACTTTATCTATTGTGTTCAGGTGCCATAAAGCTCTAGCCCCGAAGGGTTTGAACCTCACCAAGCTGATCACGGAGCCCGACCCAAAGATCTACGACAACATCCTGCACTCCTTCGTCGGCATCGCCGCTGTCCAGATCGGTCTCACTGACGTCCTCAAGACCATGGGCATCGAACCTGACTACATCATTGGTGAGTTTACGAAGAACAATGAGGTAAAAAGAGAAAAAAATTTGAAAGAGAGACATTAAAATAAGTAGATACTTTTCAGGAAATAAAAAAAAGAAAGTATATTATCTGATCTGAATGAAGATTAAATAAAAATAACGGTAGATCAACAGTCCCACGCAAAAGCGAATGCAAACTGTGGCACCTCATCAATACATACCCGTTTGTCGACAGTGTTTGCCTACACTTTGTTTTACTCTTTTACTGATCGTCATCGTCAGCAACATGAAGGAAGAAAAAATTTTACGCGCCCATTTTATGGGCGTGGAATTTTTTTTTCCTTCATGGTCAGCAAGAAACTTTGTAACGTCGTGGTTTAAGCCTTGTTTGATGGTTCCATTTTTAATCGACATTAATGGATCTACTAAATCATCGTTCTAATTAATCATTCTTGGATCTTCTGGATATTGGTCTAAATTGTTAGAACATCGATTAGACAAAGCCAATTTATGAAGTCCGGTGATACGTTGATTTTTATCACATACACAAGCATAGATAAATTTGTATACAAACAACTGTATTCATTTTTAAAATTACATGATTATCTATACCAATATTATAAAGAGGAAAGGTTTGATTGTTTGTTTGTTTGCATCGAATAGGCTCCAACTACTGAACCGATTTCAAAAATTCTTTCACCATTAAAAAGCTACATTCAGCCTGAGTAATATATGCTACCTTTTACCGCGGGAAAATGCCTCATTCCCATGGGAAAAACTGTTAACGCAGGCAGAGTCGCGGCGGAAAGCTAGTTGCTAAAAATCAGAATCCTAACCAACAAGTGTTCAGGCCACAGTGTGGGCGAGCTGGGTTGCGCGTACGCCGACGGCTGCTTCACAGCCGAGCAGATGATCCTGTCGGCATACAGCCGCGGGCTGGCCTCCATCGAAACCAAGTTCATCAAAGGCTCCATGGCTGCTGTCGGGCTTGGCTACACTCAGGTAACACATCTTAGAATAGAATATACTTTATTGCACACCAGTAGTACATTAAAAACAATACAGTTACAACAACATACGTGTACAAATAGGCGGCCTCTTTGACGAGTTTTACGAGTAACTATAGATTTTAATGTACTTATTAAATCCAACGCAACGAAGGAGAGGCCTATACTCAGCATGGGTTGAAACGGGTTGACGAAGAAGAAGATTAAATCCATGGTCACACTACTACTTTTGGTAAAAATGTTGTCATTTGAAAAATTTACTTTTGATTTTAGAGGACGATGTATTTGGCCTGATTGAAACTGCCAATGCTAAATGGAGCATAATTTCAAATTTTAATATTACTAAAAGCATCATAAAGACACGCAGATAATTATCCAAAGTACTGTGTACTAACTGTACATTTGATGGCATTTCTACGCAGATCTTTGCTACTGTAGAACAATTTAAAGCCTGACCAGAAAAATTATAGACCTGCTTTGTGGACACCATAATATGTTTTTCAATTGTTTCTAGAAACAATTGCTATTATAAAATTAGTTTCATTGAAATTCTGCAATATGGCAAGGATTTTTCTCTATTCTGGTCGGTCTGTAAAATATTTGTCGATGCTACCACATACATTTGGTACGTTCCGAGGCTTGAACCCGCGAACTTCCGAATGGATCTCAACGGCCCTAGCCACTGGGCTACCGACGCTACATAACGAACGTATTTCACAGATCAAGACCATGTGTCCGCCGGAGATAGAAGTGGCGTGCCACAATGGTCCTGACTCCAGCACCATCTCAGGTCCAGCTGACCTCATGAAGAGCTTCGTCGCCAAGCTCACGGCCCAGGGCATATTCGCCAAGGAAGTGCCTTGCTCGAACATCGCTTACCATTCCAAGTACATCGCTGAGGCTGGTAAGGAATTATATTCTTAACTTGTTAGATGTTTCTCTCTTGAAAACATTGCATTTGTAAAGAAGTGCACTCAAATATATAAAAAATATCCCGTTTGAATGGGGAACTTTTCCACCATAAAAAGTAGTAGGATCTGTCTTATATACGAAACCAAACCTTTTAGTGATTTCATAGTTTTGGCGAGAATCGTGCGGTTCAAGCGCTCAGGCAGACGTTCGGCGCCGCCGCTTTGTCCGTTGTACGTTTGAACGTATGCGAGCGAGTGACGGAGGCCTGCTTATATCTTTGATCTTTAATGAAATCTCCCGTAGGTCCCAAACTACTGAAGTACCTGAAGGAAGTGATCCCGACTCCGGTAGCCCGCTCAGACAAGTGGGTGTCCACCTCGGTGCCGCAGCCGCAGTGGGTGGAGCAGAGGGCCAAGCTCTCCTCTGCTGAGTACCACACCAACAACCTTCTTGTAAGTTTTTGATACCAATAGTTTTGATGGGTCCAATTCTAGGCAGTGAATCAAACGGCTGATGGAAAAGACTCACTTTCTTTTATTTCTCCATCAGAGCTCGGTATACTTCGAAGAGACGTCTCGCCTGATCCACCCGAACGCCATCACGATCGAGATCGCGCCCCACGGCTTGCTGCAGGCGATCCTGCGCAGGTCCCTCAAGAAGGAGGTCATCAATGTGGCGCTCACGCAAAGGGGGCATGAAGATAATGTGCAAGTGCTGTTCAATGCTGTTGGGAAGTAAGTTACCTTCTTTCTGATACTTTCCCCAGTTTACTATTTATAGGAAGAGCGTCGATGGCCAACTGGCCCGTTGAACAAGCTTACGTCATTTTGCGCTGTTCATCCTTGTCTATTACACACATTTGACAAGGATGAATTGGCAAAATGACGTAGAAATGACGTGGGCTCGTGTCACTCACGTGGTCTAAAGGTTAGACCTTGTTTTCTTAGACAATGGAAAAATGTAAGTAGTATTCACTAGCTTATGACGTCACAAGCTTGTATTGTCGTTTTAGTATTTTTTTTTTTATTTGCAATAACATATCAAAAATCGCCCCTACATACTTTATATTAGAGTAATTTCAGATGTTTTATTTCCTACATAATGTAAGATAATTTATTTGAATACAATCAACATCCCTATTGTGTGACTCAGTAATTCGGCTTCTTGATTTGTGAGGTAGTTTAACCTTGAAACCCACAAGGCAAGCAAGCTAGTATTTACACATTGTTTCTCCCGCAGACTGTACGAGGCGGGTCTGAACCCACACTTGGCCAACATCTACCCTGAAGTGAAGTTCCCCGTGTCTGTGGAGACCCCGATGATGTCTCATCTCGTGGAGTGGGAACACAGTGAGGACTGGTAAGCATCTACAAACCCTGAATACGATTTCTAGACCTCATATACCTTGTCCCGAGAGATGTACAAAGAACCAAATGTAGTATTTTATTATGCGCACAAATAATTTCACAGTCACAACGAGAATGTCTCACCAATAACTCAATATTATGTCATATTGTAACCGAAATAGACAGGCACTTCCTGTACCCTATTTTATATAGCTACATACAATTTTTTGTTCAATACGTGGTCAGTTTGTACAAATGTACCTATACCTTATATTTTTTGTCATATCGTCTACGCAATGCACTTGTAATCTACGACTTGTAAAACCTGGGCAATCTAGCCGCTCGGATTTTATCCCAGTATATTCTAAAGACAGGAGTCTAGGTCGTATAAATAAAAACAAAGAGATTGTGTTTTTTGACATGTGAAATGACCCGTTTTAAGTCTCGGTTTTCGAACTTTCTAAAGCCAATTTGTACCAGGAGTAAATAAAAACGAGGAGTATGAAATTTAGCTTACGCAATAGTGCAAACTAGCAAAGTTTAAAAGTCTCGACATCAAGGTTTTCGAACTTTCTAAAGCCAATATGTACCAGGAGTAAATAAAAACGAGGAGCATGAAATTTAGCTCACGCAGTAGTGCAAACTAGCAAAGTGAAACGTATGTCAACGTCAAGAAGTACGCACCGGGGGCTGGCAATAAAGGCGCGTTCAGTATTAATCGCAGGTCGTCCGTCAGCGAACCGCAAACAAATCGCTACGGGCCCGCGGGCTATTCCCGTTGCTCCACAGACTTCGCCCCCGTGAAACATTAGAACTTCTATAGTCAAAAGGCCATCGAGCATTGATAAAAAATTGCGGTCAGACCTAAGAATATTTTAATAAGGACATTAAACATCTACTATGGCTTTAACCCTGTAACTGCGATTTCTGAACAGTCGACAGCAAACTCAGACAGTCTCGGCCCAAAAACCAGCCACACGAATAGCGTCGTCTCAATCTCTCAATCCTTCATCCAGTCCTCTCGCGTGCAGGTGACAGGACAAGATGGGCAGCTAATGAGTTGGTCCATTTTCTGGGGAACCGTACCACATCTACACTCCAAGTTAGAATCACCTATGAAACCCCATCGGTATAAGTTATCTGAATAGTAATTAAGTTATTGTACTGGAGGATTTCAATAGTATTGGAGGATTTCACCCTATGGATCACTTTACTCAGGAAATGCAGTTACAGGGTTAAGAAGTGCATATATTATTTTTAGGTCTCAATATGAACTAGCTATTGGAAAAATCTTGGGTCTGGCCGCTTATTTTTTTGCTTTTTTTTGGACCTTTACCATTATATTTGATGAAAGGCTTAGTCCTTCGGGGGGGTCAAATCTATTGGGCCAGCAGGAATAATCGTTTTTACTCCATCCCAGCTCCGTACTTTCTCTTTCTGCTGCTCATCTATCCAGCTGATTTCTTCAGTAACTCCTTGTTTAACTTTTCTGCTAACTATAACTTCTGATGACTATGACCTATGTACAAAAGATTGGTTAGAGTGGATACCTTTTTTTTTTTCTCAAAAACAAGAGTAACTTTAATAACGCTATTTATTTAATTCATAAAATTATAAATCTTTATGAAGTTCAATTTTGAAAGCAAAATTTTAAACAACGCTGCTACAGAGTACGGCCTTCATATCTGATTTGATTAACAAGTTTAACGAGCATCTCTTTATGGCTCAAAGGTTTCATCGTTTAATCGTACAGATTTTGTCGTTTAAATACACAGAATATTACGTATTGAAATGAAACACAGCTGTTATAATATAGCTGTAAAAAAATACTCCAAAATTTACTACGAAGCGTCTTCGTAGCTATCGCTACGGCGTAGTCAATCAGCTACACATCCGTAGCAGCGTAGCTCCCTCGTAATATAGTGGCTAAATTGATTTGAAAACCAAGTTTGCCGAGGCACGTTCTCAATAAGAACTGCAAATTGGACGGCAGCGCCCGCTTTGAACCGTAGAGCAGAAAAACGGGGAGACATGCTTAGTAAACCGGACAAAACAAAAATGAAAAGAATCATACACAGTAAACGTGCCATTTTTTGCCTTAAAGTAGTTTTCAAGATCATAAATAGTTATATACCTAAATTGAATCAAAAATTTATTGATATGAGCGAACATTTTTAATACATTAAATAAAATTTAAAAATATATTGTTTTGTGCGCAATCCTTACCAAAAGTTTTTAAAAATATTTTTCTGATACAATAGCTACGCAGAGTAGAGGGCAGATAAATACAATACCTACGATGTTACATATCATTTTACTATCTCTGTTTCAACTTTGTAGCCATATTTGCTTAATTACACTCATGACATATCTACCTTGAATTTCTTTATCAATTTTCTGAGCTGAGCTTTCGATTCTCTAGAGCTTTTTCCTTTTAAATGTCTATTCGCCATGTACTAATTGGTGTTGCTTAAAAGTAAAATATTTGTTTATATATAAATACAGCTTACTAGCTACACTTAACTATAGAGTGGTTTTAAAATCAATTACATCTAAACATGTAAGTCACTAACCTCTACTATTGTAGATGCAGTATACGTAGTACGTACTATTTTTTTTTAAACATACCCAGGGAAAGGGAAGAAGCATTCCTCTTTGTAATCAATATAACTGCGGGCAAATTTTCCATCACTACAGTTCTAAAAGTATGAATTAATTAATGAATGATGCATTTATTCGACTTCAATTTATATAGTATTAGGTAGTTGCTTACGCTAACTTATATTCCAAAAGAACGTTGTATGAATCCAAAAGGATTCCAGCTCAGAATAATATCACAACCTAGATTGCGACGCTGATTTTTCGCCACACACAATATCAATCTCGATTTCAACACGAGCATGGGGATTATAACAATACGAATAAATAATAGTAGACTGTTTGTTTATGCTGTACTAGTATAAATGAATTCTACGCAGGTTCGTTTCCCGTCACTGTAATCTGTAAATTTATATTCACTTCCACTTCACCATTGTCGATAAAATTTTCACTGTGTGCGAAAGTCATCACTAGACTTTCTTTGATAAATGGCAGTCTGTTAAGCCCATGTGTACTCGTACCCATATCAAGTCACATTCAGCCAGGAATGATATATATTTGTAGGTAACTTGCTTAACCTGATTTATAGTTTATCATTACTCATTGGAATTTAAGAGTGATTCACACTAAACCGGCACCGAACGAGCACATTCGAATTAGCACTCATTTTCACATAAATTGTGTAAAGTTTTACATTATAATAATGATCAGAATTATATTATTTTTTTACGTTTTTTTAAAAAGGCTTTAAATATGAAGATGTTTAAATGCTATGCTCAAAACAAAGCTCTTACTCGATGTAGTAAATATAACACTAGCTTTCCGCCGTGGTCGCGTTTTTCCCATGGGAATGAGGCATTTTCCCGCGGTATGTTACTCAGAGTGAATGTAGCTTTCTAATGGTGAAAGATTTTTTTAAATCAGCACAGTAGTTTTTGAGTTTATAAATTACATGTAAACACACACAAAAATACAAATCTTTCCTCTTTATAATATTAGTATGATATGATTACTTTAGTCCTTAGTCATGACAAAGTATCTTACTAAAAGATTCTATAATTTAGAAAATAAATGTTTGATAATTTTATTTTACGAATTGAAGAAGTACCAGTGTACAGTACCTTTCAATTAATACAATTTCTAATTCGGAAAGTTTAAAAATGTTACAATTCACACAATATTGTGGTAATTTATAAAGGTCGTGCGCAGCCATTGTGATCGGTGTATGATGTATGATGTTCGGTACATGGCTGTGGACGCACATTAGCCACACAATTTATGGATTCGACTCGCTTTTGAATTATGACGCGAGACAACTCATATTTTCAAACGTTACAAAAATATTGCCAAAAAACATCGTATCTTCATAAAAGGCATAAACAAATAACTGAAAAATGTTTTAAATGACGTCATGTAGCGGCTGTAATTTCATGATGTATTTGTCAGTTTGAGTTGAGGTTCGCTTGATGTATAGAGATAAGACACTAAAAATAAATTGGCAATTATAAAATAAAAATACCTACAGTTAAAAACCAACAAAGCAAATATCATGGTACCATACAATACAAATATTCTTTACTAGCTTTCTGCCCCGCGGCTCCGCCCGCGTTAACCGTTTTTCCCGTGGGAATTAGGTATTTTCCCGCGGTAAAAAGTAGCCTATGTGTTATTCTGGTGTATAAGCTAAATTACTGTAAAGTTTCATTAAAATCCATTCAGTAGTTTTTGCGTGAATGAGTAACAAACATCCAACCATACCGCGTACTTTCGCGTTTATAATATTAGTAGGATTAACACCAATAATAGCGAGCGTTTACAAATTGCCGAAGAATTCCGTAAAATGACGAGTTCTACAATTTCCTGACGACATCCATATAATGCTAATAAGCAATCGTATCCTTTCAAGGTACGTGACATCGTACAAGGCTCAAGAGAAGATGAAGTCAGGAGAGAGGACAGTCAGGATGTCCATCGTGGACGAAGACAGCGAATACATGGCTGGACACGTTGTTGACGGTAAGAGCTTAACAACAAAAAACAAGAACTTTTTTTGAGGACAATTTTACAACGTGTGTCTGCGAAAACCCTCAGCACTGTATGAGATAGATCGTATTTCAGAGCTTTTAAAATTAATTGATGCTTTTGTCTCTAATTCCATGCCAGTAAAAAAAAAAGAGCTGTCAATTTCTATGAAAAGTTTGTTAGGAAAGGTTCGATTCCGATAATAATGTTATCTTTGAGTTATCTACCTTTGATATCTCGTCGTTTGCAGAGCTAGTTTTATATTTCCTTTTTAAAATGCTACCCACTAAAGACAATTTGACTAAAGACACCTGTCTATCTTCATCACACTATATGCTGGTAACTTAATGTTCCTGTAATTTTTAGGGCGTAACCTGTACCCTGCGACTGGCTACTTGGTGCTGGTCTGGGAGACGCTTGGTATGATGATGGGTGAGCTCTACACGGAGGTTTCTGTGGTCTTCGAGAACGTCCGCTTCCAGAGAGCCACCAACATCCCCAAAGAAGGCAACTTGGAGTTCATTATTATGATCCAGAAAGGCAGCGGCAACTTCGAGGTAAGAGTTTCATGCAAAAGAAATCCACATTCTTATGCACTTTTCTTTTTTAATTTTAATAAGTAACGCGCTTATCTGCTGAAACGTTTGGTACAGTAAAGTATGAGAAACTACCGATTGCTTTCATATTTTTAAACATCAACTAAGCTTAACGGTTATCCCAGCCAATATTAAAGAGAAAAATTTCATACCTGAGGATACTGAAGTCCAGACAAAGTGGAGGAAACTTAGGAAAACGATAGGCCGGAAGAATAAGCTTAAACGAATATATAGAACTACCAAAAGGTTTCCGCAATAATGGTTACGAAAGGAACTTAAACAAAAAATAATAAACTAGAATTTAATGTAACGCTCGACCACATACGGAGATTTCGGATTTCTCTATGAAAATCCTCAATTTGTGTCATTCTCTTTTAGATCGTTGAGAGTGGTGCATCTATTGTGACCGGTCGCATCTACGCAAAGAAGAATGTTGGCCAGGAGTACCGTATACTGGCCCCACTGCCCGAAATCACCGGACCCAACATCAAGCACATGCTCACCAAGGATTACTACAAGGAGTTACGTCTTAGAGGATACCAATACAGGTGAATATTTACGAACAAAACTTACTGCAATATGATTACATGGTAAATTATAATAGGGCTAAATATCCGTACATCGTATGGCCAGGCATGTTCACTTCTTGACGTCATTAGTGCTTCATTAAACTATACTAGATAAATCAGTTTTCAATTTTAATTTAACACATATTCCATTAAAGATCGCATTCAAGAGATCACAAATTAAAATTCAGTATCAATCTTTTTTATGTCTTTCCACATCAGCACTTAACTACAGAACAGATTCTGATCAACTCACATAATATAATTCGTCGGTCAACAACACTTCCTCAGATTACGCTTTTAATCTTCTAGTGGTCTTTTCCGCGGCGTACTCGGATGTAACATCGAAGGCACCCGCGGTCGCCTCTCCTGGGTCAACAACTGGGTCACATTCATGGACTGCATGCTGCAGATGAAGATCATCGGCCAAGACTCGCGAGGTCTCTTCGTCCCCACGAGGATTGAGAAGCTCAGCATTGATGCAACGATGCATTACAATGCAATTTCCAAAATGAATCCCGATTCGAGCAGGCAGTCGTTTGAAATCAGGGTATATCCTGATGTAGATGTTATCAGGTAAGCATCATTCAATTTTAGAATATTTATCTTAATTTTCATGTTTCTCAGATATTGTCATCTGTCTCCTTTTTAAATCTAGGGCTGGTGGTGTTGAAATCCGTGGTCTTCACGCCACTCCTATTTCTAAGAAAATCCCTCTGGGAGTTCCAGTCCTCGAGAAGAATGTATTCGTTCCTAACTTTGGAAAGAGCAAGATGAAGGTATGAATTTGTATAATTTTGAAGATAACCACATTTAAATTCTACTTTATACAGCAAATAGGTACAACTAAATTTATTTTTCACAGATTGAAGACATCCTCCGCACCAACATTCAACTGATTCTTGAAAACATTCAGACATTCAAAGTCAAAACAATTGAGCTTATTGATGAAGAATACAAAGCCAATAACTTAGAACCTGTTGTTGAACAAGTAGCTGATATGCTCGGTGACCTACCGTTGGTCCAGGCCGAAAGTTTGGTTCTCAGTGAAGAAACTTTAGAGATGCCTAGCCACATCACCGTTGAGAACAAGAAAGTATCAGCTGAGTCCAATGCTGTCATCTTCATTGGCGCTAACCTATTGAAGAGGCCCGAGGTAAGTTTATAATAACACTTTGTTTGTCATCAATCGAGGACATGGATATAACTGTAATGAGGAAGTGTCCTAAAAAAAACTAATTAGTCCGTCAGTTAGATTACTAAAAAATAATGTACACGTTTTTTTTTTTTCGTCTGGCAAACGAAAAATGCCGACGATACAGCACTTTGAAATTTCCAGTAACGACACGCCGCCATACAAATTGTACGAAACAAGTGACGTCATAGTACCCTTCTCATACATTTTGATTCGGTAAATCTTCGTCAAATTGAAAAAAAAAAAAACGTGTTAAATTTTTTTCGATAATCTAACAAAGGGATTAATTAGAATCGATTACTTTTTTCCGAGGACACTTCCCTCTTCACTACTTTTTTTTCTTCCACAGGTCCTGGCACAAGCTGTTGGAACACTTCGTGATAAGTGCTTTGCCATCAGCCGTGAAAAGGATCGTCCGAATCCTAAAGACTACGCCGACAAATACGATATCGTCACAATCAATGACACCGGTCTAGAATACATAGTCATGCTCAGGAAACGCGTCGGAGCTAGGCCTGCTAAATTCGTGAAGATCCAAGCTTCAGATCTTTCATTCGCTTGGATCGACGTAGTTAAAGAAGAACTTAAAGAAGGAAGAAAGCTCGTTCTTTACACACAAGATGAGCATATTAACGGGTTGCTTGGTCTCGTGAATTGTCTGAGGAAGGAGCCTGGTGGCGAAGTTGTACATGGATTCTTGATTGCTGATCCATCTGCACCCGCATTCAACCCTGATCTGGAACTTTACGAAGAACAACTAGATAAGGACATTGCCATCAATGTGTATATGGATGTAAGTTTATTATCACTCTTTGATTATATCAAAGTTATCACTATTAGTCTCACCATACTTCTCAATGCGGAAAGTCAAGATTGACTTGGTGAAAAATTTATTTTTTACTAACCAACGGTCGATATGGATAATAATTACACCTGAGCTTCCTGAATGAAACTCAATACTCTCTTTTCTTGGTAAAATATACAAAGACTGCTGAAATATTTCAATATTCTTTGTCGCTAAATAGCTCCTATATATGTCCCTACTGAATGGCCTTTGCCTATCCTGAGTCAGGGTGGATAGGCTTTAATTAACCACGTTTGCCCAGTGCGGGATGGTCGACTTTACACACAACATTTCACTTCTTCGTAGATCTGTGCTGATTACCGCACGATGTTTTCTTTCATCGTAAGCGAGTGAATTCGAAAGTCGACCTTTTGGTATGTGCTGCAGAGGCTTGAATAGAAGACAACGGCCTAGCCACTTGGCCATTGACGCTCTTACAACACAATACACATGATTACGTATTTTGTATAACTAAAATGGTTTCCAGGGCCAATGGGGAACGTACCGGCACTTGCTTCTCGGTGACCTGTCCACGGTTCGCACCAACCACGCATTCGTCAACACTCTCACCATCGGAGATCTGTCTTCGATGAACTGGATCGAAGGACCTCTAAGACCGGACCAGAAATTCAAAAATCCTGAAAGGTGCTTAATCCACGTAAGTGAATTCCGTCTCCTTCACTGTTCGTTCATGCTGTCAGGCTGTGGAACTTGCTTCCGCATAATAAGAAACGTGTATTAAAATGAAAAAATATGTATTAGGTAGGTTATGGTATATGACACGTATTATTATATTCATATTTATATGTAAATGTGTAAATATACAGGGCGTCCCACAGCTATGCCACATGGAGGGAAAGTACCTTAAATATTATAGTTAGAACATTTTACTGAAAGAAGACTTTATTTTATTTCTTAAAATTATTAAAACTGCATTCATACATTTTCTAATAATTACATGGTTGAACCGGGAATCGAACCCGCTACACGAGAAAAAAATACACCCTGTAGTTTTATCATACCAATCGAAAGGCTTCATCATAAGGATTATTTTTTGCTAAATAAC
Source organism: Teleiodes luculella (assembly GCA_948473455.1). Taxonomy (NCBI): domain Eukaryota; kingdom Metazoa; phylum Arthropoda; class Insecta; order Lepidoptera; family Gelechiidae; genus Teleiodes; species Teleiodes luculella. The sequence continues at coordinate 7,903,869 of OX419600.1, read as the reverse complement.
ATAGTGTCAGAAATAAAAGGAAGACTATGAATTTTAACATTTGATGTGGCCGCTGAGACCGCCAGATCTAGCCCCGTTCGTTAGATTTTTTTAGGGGGTTATGTAAAAAATTTAGTTTACAAGAACCGGTTTGAAAGTGTCCACGAGCTACAAACAGAATTTAGATGTATTATTCTAAATATCCACCACAACAAGATAAAAAAATCGACAGGGAGTGAAATAATAAAAAAAGTGCGACTTTGTATCCAACAGCAGCGTGGGGTGTGTCATTTTGAGCAGGGGTGGGTCATTTTGAGCATTTGATAAAATTGATGAATTTTGTATTAAAAATGTTAAAATACATAGTCTTCCTTTTATTTCTGACACTATGTTATTTAGCAGAAAATAACCCTCATGATGAAGCCTTTTGATCAGTATGATAAAACTACAAGATATATTTTTTTCTCGTATAGCGGGTTCGATTCCCGGTTCAACCATGTAATTATAAAAAAATGTATGAATGCAGTTTTAATTGTTTTTAGAAATAAAATAATGTCTTCTTTTAGTAAAATGTTCTACCTACAATATTTAAGGTACTTTTCCTCCATGTGGCATAGCCGTGGGACGCCCTGTATATCTAGGCCAGCTGAGATAAGCTGTATGCCCCTGTTGTGTCTACTTTTTTAATACCTGTATTTGTAAAATGTTTGTGTGCAATAAATACTAAAATAAATAAATGAATCAGAGATCGGAAAGTAGGGGGCGATATTATCAAAACTATGGATATGCCCTTGAATTTAAGTTTTTTGTACAATTGCTGAACATGCCCTTTCACTGTCTAAGCTGTTACACCGTGTATAATTAGTACACTTGTAGATGAATGATAAAAATATAAAAGAAATATGAAATGGAATGTTAGTGGCATATTATTTGAATCCAGGTGTACTGTGCGGCTCTGAACTTCCGTGACGTCATGACAGCCACTGGTCGCGTCACAGTGGACGCGGTCGCGCGCGGCCGTCTTGCGCAGGAGTGCGTGCAAGGGTTCGAGGTCGTCGGCAGAAGTGACAAGTAAGTTACTTATCATGCCATTCTAGATTATCCGACCTTACTTGCTTACTTATCAAGTGGGTGAACCCTGGTGTCAGAAATATTGAGCCTAGGGATGGCCTAGGGCTACTAACAGGGTTTCTATAACATCTCTGAGTTATAAAACTCAGTTTATTTTAGTACTTTAGTAACAAACAATGAAAATCAACTTTCTGGTGGAAGCGGAAGCCAGAAACAACGGCTTTACATGCTTTCTGAAGAACAGAATCATCTTCCTTTTCGGACAATCGAAATCGAAAGCCAAAAAATAAATAAAAAAGACTATTACCCAATCACCCTACTCACATCCTACTAAATCACAAAGCGTGTTTATCATTTCTGTTCCTCTGAAACCTACTGTTTTCAAAATTTTCATTCATTTCAACCATGACTTGGACTAGTTTCACTACAATTGGTACGTTTTCTTGTTCAGTGGTTCCCGCGTGATGAGTATGGTCAGGAACTCTGGTATGGCCAACATGGTGGAAGGAGACAGAGCCCTGATGTGGGCTATCCCTGATGAATGGACCTTCGAAGAGGCTGCTACCGTGCCTGTAGCTTACGGCACTGTCTACTACGCTATGGTGAGAATCCGTCATCATTTCAGCTGAAAAACCAGGACAAAGGCCTCCCCCAAAGTTCTCAACAAGGATCCGTCCTGCGCTACTCGCATTCAGCGGCTTCGATATTGTTATAATATAATTTCTTAAAGAAATATTACGTTTTATGTTTTATCAAACCCGGTTTTAGTTTATGCTCCCGTTCGTACTTTCTTTGAATTAGCAGTTATGCTTGAGTAGCAAGAATATCTTTTCCTCTATGGAAACTGGTTACCTACAGATCTCAGTTGCCAATGTGGCCGAAGGGGAAATGCTAGTCTGAAAACCAGTACTTGGTAAAGATGACTAGCATTATTATGCTGAGACTAGTACCCACTGACGTAATAAATTATATATTGGCCACTACCGCTGTGCACCTCACTGAGGTATGCGCGGCGAGGTGGGAGAGCACCGTTCTGCCACAAGTCTTGCCTTAGAAATGTAAATAATTCGTCGTCGTCGTCGTCGTCGTCGTCGTGTCGTGTATTGATCATGTGAACTCATGCTCTTTTTTCCCCGGCTCATTCTATTGTATTATTTCGGTGCAGGTGATGGTAGGTCAGATGCAGCGTGGCGAGTCGATCCTCATCCACGCCGGCTCCGGCGGGGTGGGCCAGGCCGCCATCAATGTGGCCCTCCACTACGGGTGCGAAGTCTTCACCACCGTCGGTACCGCCGAGAAGAGGGCCTTCATTAAGAAGCTCTTCCCACAACTTAAAGGTTTGTACAAAATTGTTATCTTCTTCATTTTATCTTAACTTACTAAGCTGAACTTCCTGGCCAATTATGCTCTAACCGGCTATAAGAAAAGATAAGATAAGATCTTTATTTGCTACTATAATCTTGTCATGAACGAAGTTTTGTTTAAACTCGAAAAATTTTTTCATGTACGGTAATGTAGACAAATAGACGTTACGTAAATTTTTAAAAAATGTAAGAACTTTTACAACTTTTTTTAAACAGAAATATCTCAACATTGTATATTTTCTGTTTGGCTGCCGAACACTGCTTATACCTAAGTATTTTAAAAAAGTGCTTTATTCTACATAACAGCTAAATAAAAAGGCAGGAGAAATTTTCATATTAACTTAAAAATATATTGCCTGTTCTGTTTGTTACATGATTTTGTATAGATAGTTATATCTATAACACTCTACATTAAAAGACACCACATGAAGAATCAATCAATCACAAAGAATCTATTTACTGTCATATCATTACAGATAGTCACATCGGCAACTCTCGTGACGCGTCATTTGAAGACATGATCCGCAGGGAGACCAAGGGAAAGGGTGTCGATCTAGTACTCAACTCCCTATCGGACGAAAAACTGCAGGTATGTATTATATGATACCTTCACAAACAAGTTTTTGATAATGTTTCGAATTTCTTCATTCTTGTACCACCTTAAACCTTCATAGTTAGCAGCTAAAGAAAAAACACATTACGCTACTCCACTCTTCATTATTTATTTCTCCTTTGTAAGTACAAAGTAGTCTGGAAGATATCACCAATAGCGCTAAGACCGACTTTGCGCACATTATTTTTTTAAGGTTTAGGTTAATTATCATTATCATCATTATGTTTATCCGTCTTCGGACATACGAGTACGCTCTTTCATTGTCCTATGCCACTTGCATTCAGTTGGCGCCGACATGTTTCGCTTTGATGGTGTAACGTATAATATTGTTTGCAGGCGTCCGTCCGTTGCCTCGCGTACCGCGGCCGCTTCCTCGAGATCGGCAAGTTCGACATCAGCAACAACACTCCCATCGGCATGTACTTCTTCCTCAAGGAGACATCTTTCCACGGCATCATGCTGGACTACATCTTCGACCAGAGCTGGGACTTCAGGAAGGTTAGTTATCATATTTAGCTCCACGTTGTTTATTATAGATAGATGCTATACCCACCCAACCCATGGATATGATGTATTATAAATACTTTTCTTTTTGTTTGAAGCCTTCCAGGACATTATGTTGAATTTACAAAAATTTTAGCCACTTTCCCAAAAATTAAGTCCCTTATCTTCATTTAAAGTACCTATATCGTAACATAACATTACGTATGTTTCATAAATTCAGTGAATCGAGTTATCGTACCAATAAAAAAAATCAAAATAATGAGATTTAGGTACTCACAACTACTTAGGTAACTCCAAAATACCTAAAGACTAAAGAAACTAAAACAGACCATTGCCCGCTTTGCCCCACTTTGACTACACCATAAATCATTATAATGTTGTGCTTAACCTTGTTATGTTGAACAGAGGCTGCAGGACCTGCTTCTCAGTGGTATCGAGAGTGGAGCGGTCCGTCCTCTCACTTACTGCACGTTCGAGAAGCACGAGGTCGAAACCGCCTTCCGTTACATGGCTGCGGGCAAACACATTGGCAAGGTAATCAATCACACTAAGTAATTTTCATAGTTCATCCATCTCAATCTTTCTATAAAATTTATAAGCATCAAGAGCTCAATTTTCAAAAAGAACCAGGTAAATATGATCATTTTTACAACTATTGCTAAAACTACATGCAGTTTCTTTTAAGTTTCCGAGTTTTTATTAATCTGAGCTGATGTTCTTACTTTTGTTTGCTGTAGGTTATTGTGAAGATCCGTGACGAAGAGCGCACCAACCGACCCGTCAAACCAGCCGTGAATGCCATCGACGCAGTGCCTAGGTATGATTTCACTATCATCATCTTTGCATCCATCATCCTCATCATTCCCTTTTTAGCCAAAAATCAAGGATGGACAATCCAAGAATCTGTAAAATGAGCAGATAAATTAATTGTAGTCTATCCTAATGATATTGTAAAAGCACTACAGATCAAGAGTAACTAAAACGCAACATACTGCTCTTGAATGACTATCCTGAAAGTAACACCATTTTGTGCTTTCAAGACATGTTTTATGCCATTGTTCTACTTTACAGTAAATCATAAATGTTTCATGATTTTCTAGTCCAGATTCTGTTATAAATGTGTCATTTCACATATCAGGTATACCTGCCACGAAGATCACGTATACATCGTCGTGGGTGGTCTTGGTGGTTTCGGTCTGGAGTTGGCTGATTGGCTGATCCTCAGAGGCGCCAGGAAACTACTGCTGACTTCTCGTAGGGGCATTTCCAACGGATACCAGTCCAGCAGGCTTAGGTAAGATTTATTTCCCAAGAATACTTTATTAGATTGGCCAGACAATGCATAGAAAATATACATCTTTGCTGCTAGTACCTAAATATCACACTTCAAAAAATCGAAAATGTAATGATGTACTTTTTGTGAAATAAAACCCTTTAGATATGATTTATCTTGAACTAAGGCAAGTTGCCACTAGCAATTTCTATTATAACAGCTTATAAAATGGTCCACTAACTAGACTAAAGCCCCCTTCTAATCGAAGAATTCAATATATTAATTCAATTCTTTGCATCTTAGGGCATGGGCATCATATGGTGCCGATGTCCAGATCTCCACCCATGACGTCACCACAGAAGAAGGCTGCGAGCAAATGCTGAAGATGGCCAACGCCATGGGAACCGTGGACGCCATCTTTAACCTCGCTGTCATCCTGAAGGATTCCATCTTCCAGAACCAGACGCCTGAGACATTCCAGATCTCGTATGGACCAAAGGCTATGGCTACATTGCACTTAGACAAATTGTCCAAGAAGTTATGCCCAACGCTGAAGTAAGTAGATCTAATGTAACATGTAACTATTCGTTACATTACAGCCAGTAAGCTATTAGAGCTGCTATGCAAGTTATATGCAAGTTTTGAAGTACTTTCACCTGTAATGTCATGTTACAGAGTTGAACATTACATCAGTGGTTGAGAAAAATCTATCATTACATTACAGTTCGCAGCCGGTATTTCACTATGTCTATCTATCTACTACTATCACGTATTTCAGCTTACTCTAAGGCTCACTATAAGGATCTTTGTTTTAGTTTGGAAAATAATATTCTTTCTATTTTACATAACAAAATTACTAAAATTCCGACAAGGTTCGGAAATTTAGTACGTTCGGTTAGGTTAGGTTTGGACCTTTAAGAATTTTATTCGATAGTTTATTATTTCAGTAAGGTAGATTCATTACAATCCTTTTAATTGTTACTAATAATTGAACAGGAACTTCGTATGTTTCTCGTCCGTATCCTGCGGCCGTGGTAACGCTGGCCAGACCAACTACGGTCTCTCCAACTCCGTCATGGAGAGGATCTGCGAGTGGAGACACAAGCTCGGCCTGCCTGCTCTGGCCGTCCAGTGGGGCGCTGTTGGTGATGTAAGTCAAATGTTAATAATCTATCATTATGCTATGATACAATCATCATCATCATCATTATCAGTTCACTGCTGGACATGGTCTCTCCCAAGGCGCGCCATTTAGCCCTCACTTTGGCCGCACGCATCCACCTGCTGCCAGCCACTTTCCGCAGATCGTCACTCCATCTTCATTCATCATGTTACAATCAAGCAATAGGAATCACGTAGTTAGCGAGCTGATAGAAGAACTGTGAGAGTTTCCAAACCGTGTGCTTTTTCACAACATGTGTTATGGAAACTCACATTTTAGGGTACTCACATTGTTCTCCGGAGGGTAAGAGTCTGCATGTCCTTTAATCAAAGGTAAGTTGTTTACACCAGCCAGTTAGGATAACATGAGGTTTCATGAGTGACAAAACATAGCGTTTCTTAGGACTTTTTGACCGTCAAATGTGGAATAATCTCGTAACCCAGTGCTTCGTGCTACGCTACCGTGGATGTACGGGACAAAAGAAACTAAAAATTGAAGTAACAAGTAAATTTTGTGGTCACCTTCCATTGAAAGTAACCGTAACCAAACTCATTTATCATCGTAGGTCGGTTTGGTAGCTGACATGCAAGACGACGACGTGCAACTGGAGATCGGTGGAACCTTGCAGCAGAGGATCTCATCCTGTCTGCTGTCCTTGGACAAGTTCATGAAGCAGGACTCTCCTATTGTATCCTCGATCGTGGTCGCCGAGAAGAAGGCCGGAGGATCTGGGTGTGGAAGCATCGTAGACGCTGTTGCTCAGATTATGGGTGAGTGTTTTGAAATCCCACTAGCAGTAACAACGCTCAAATGTGTTTCATAAATCCTTGTATGTGATATTATTACAAATCAACTGCTCTTAACCTGGCTTCATTTGTTCTGGGTAGAAATTGTAAAATTCATAACTACCTAACCTACGTGACCTTTCTTGTTCTTTTTTATACCATACTTCAAAATGTCTTAATCAGGTCACCCCTGTAACAAGTAATTTTTTCCTAAATTGGTTAACTGGAAGAAATCCCTTTTGAATTTTCGCAAATGTCCTATATGTTGTCTTTTTTGTATTTTATGTGCAATAAATTGTATACAAACCACGATGCTAATGATGATAATTGCGTTTGACCAGGTATCAAGGACTTGAAGACAGTGTCCCAACAAGTGTCGCTCGCCGAGCTGGGTATGGACAGTATGATGGCTGTGGAGATCAAACAGACCCTGGAGCGAGAGTTCGAGATCTTCCTCACAGCGCAGGACATCCGTACGCTGACATTCGCCAAGTAAGAATCACTTGCAATCTCTTCAGCTTTTATTTAGACATCTCTGGAAAACTAGAAATAGTTGCTTCATCTTTAATTTATCTATTCCCAATGGCTGCGTTCTAGTTGGATACAAATTCTTGTAATTTCATTTATTTTCTCGCCATATTGTCTTATTTCTTACCCTACCAGAACGTGTAATTGTTTGCCACGTTCTGTAGATAAAACAGCTTCATGGATTTTGACTTGTGAGTTATCCTTTGATTATTTTTAGTAGTGAGAGTGACACTGTGTCTATTTAGGTATTTTAAATTGCGCCATGACTAATCATTTCTTGACTTTCTGAGAAACGGACCTAGCTCGCCAAAACGTGTCCTTCAGGAGAAGAAATCTAAAAAGTTCGTTGTTAGATATGCCTACGTGACCATTAACCAAAACCGTTCAATGGTTTGATCAGTCAGTGACATGAGTTTAAAACTGTTCTCCGACAATCGTTTCTCCTTTGAATAGTTAGCCGACAAAACGTTTAGCCAATGAATGTTTCTCCAAAAAAATTTACATCTGTGAATGGTTGTCCAGCATTATCTTTCGCCAACGAACGTTTCGCTGCCATCACTTCACCGGCGATCGTTTCAACGGAAATAGTATTAGATATATTATGGTACCGGCAAGGGCAAGTCAAGCTTAACGCAATTAATAAACGAAAGAAGGGAGCAAATCCCAAACTGTTAAGCTTGGCCTAGTCAAGAGCAAGGAGAAACGATTGTCAGAGAACAGTTTCAAACTCCGGTTTCCTTTGATACACAGGTTGGTGGAACTGACAGCCCAACGCGAAGCGGCCGCGTCCACCACGGCAGCTCGTCCCGTAGCTCAGGATGCTACCGCTGGCTTCCGAGTGCTCATGAGGAACTTGGGCGATGAGAAGCACATCAACGAACCCATCGTCTACATGCCTACCATGGTCAGCGACGGATCCGAGGTAAGACAATTAACTTCTTTAGTTTAACAGGATTGGCAAGTTGATATCAGATGTCATGGTCACGGTGTGGTTGGTTAACAGCTTAGGTTTAGAATTTAACCAACTTTTTCTGTCGTATAAGACGACTAATTTTAAACAATTTTCACCTGTAAAGAACAAATACTACAACTAGTAACTAGTAACTTGAATTGCTTAATTTTTGGCAACACCTCCTCCAAGTGGAACTCTAGCTGGTTGTTTTGTTCCAATATCAACATACCTACATCGATCGGTGTCGTAATCTTTTGATGAAGTGTTGTCCAGTATGACAATGATGACTGATGGCTGATATAATTTGTTAGAGCGCTGACAATATTATTTACATTTAGCAATGGCATTCTTGAACGATCTAACCTCAAAGTTTCGTCCTCAGGGTGAGATAGTGGAAGACGTGGACAATACGATGTTCATGCTGCCGGGTCTGGAGGGGGCGGCGGCGGCGCTGGAGCCCCTGTGCCGCCGGCTGAAGACCAAGGCGGCCGTGCTGCAGCTCGGCACCGAACACAAGAACGAGAACATCGAGCAGATGGTCAACAGGCTTTACGAGGTAACCATTCCATTACCACAGAAGAAAATAATAGTACTAACCCGTGCAGAAAGGACACTCACCCCCCCGCGCCAAAATGAGTTCCCCGCCCGATATAGCCGCCGCCGGGGGTTTTCGCGGGGGGCGATTCCGCAACCGTTCTTCTAACAACGATTCGTCATTGGACTGTAATCTTTTGATATATCTCATACTTAGGTAGAACATTATTACTTTCGCTGGATGATAATTTGGTAACTTGATATTTGACAGACTGCAAGAAGTCGTTTGACCCCGGGAGCTCCATTCACGCTGCTGGGATACAGTTTCGGCTCCTTCCCCATATTGGAACTGGCTGCTAAGATGGAAAGTGAAGGTACGATCAATTTGAAATCATTCTATTTTTGTACTTCTTATCACAGGGTAACCTTTTATCTCCAAGCGGAATGGCAAAACAGATCGCTAAAATGGCAGCGCTAAATGCTTTTACTTAAAAATTGTTTTAGTTCGTAAGCTGTAAAGAATATCCATAAAAAAACAGCGTGATCAAAAAATTCCAAAATCCAGAAAACAGCTTTTTCTCAGTTCAATAATTTTACACATAGTCCCTTTTACTGGTTACATTACGCGTTACGCATTCAATTTAAGACTTCGATCTTCTCTGTATATGAAATATAATCCAAAACTATTGTACTTTTTATTGTTTGTTATTTTTCCTCAGGCCACACAGGTATAGTGTTCTGTATCGATGGTGCCCCAGAGTTCCTGTATGCCATCCTCACCATGACCATTGGCTTCCGCAACGACACCCAACTGCAGAACAGTCTGATCTGCCACATGGTGGACCTGGTCGCTCCCGGCAACGACATCACCAAGGAACTCTTAGAAAAACTCAACACCATCGAGTCTTACGATGAGAGAATCAACACCGCCGTCGCTATGAGCCCCGTCCAGACTCAGTACACCAAAGACTTCATCGCATCAATGGCCGCCGTCAGCTACGACAGGCTCAAAACTATACTGAACTTTAACAGCAAGAATGTGAAGAAGCTCAAATCTCCGGTCATCCTCTTGCGTCCCAAAGAGAATCCCCCATTCATGGTCATTGAAGAGAACTACGGACTGGACAAGTATACTGATAACTTGACTGTGCATTACTTGGAAGGAACCCACGTTAGTATCCTAGAAAATAAGGATTGTGCCAACATCATCAATAGAGTTCTTCTAGACAAGGATGGGCAGGGCAAACCCACTCAGAATGTAGTCGCCAGCATGGTTGAAGGACAAAGGGAGATCAAAGCTTAAGCGTTTTAAATTCTCTTCTCTCTGTTATAATTTATTATTCTTGGTATGAAGCTTTGATATGTTATTTAAGTTGGTTGTTGAAAAAGATTTTGGTACGGGTGGATTTATATTTCGTAAGTAAAATTAAGTAATTTAGCTATATTTTTGATTATTTACGTTAACACTTTGAGTGCTACGAAAGCGACTAGAAAATTCGTACGTTTTAGTAGTCTATCTAGTACCAAGATTGGTTACGATTTATGATCGCTAATCTCGCTACTGCATAGTCTGACCTAGCATTTAAAGTGTTAACGTATGTGTGTAATTTATATAAAAATAATTTATTGTTAAATTAATGCTAGAATAAGTGGCCGTATTAAATTAAATATTTTTAAGTAATACTTTTGTTATTTTAAGTGTACGATATAATAATATAAATGTTATTTTACTTAGCTTTTAATTTTTAGCTCTATTTAATATGCCCAAAGGGCACCAGTACCGAATAAAATATTCACTAAACTAATTTTATTCTCTAACTATTTTTTAACGTTTTTGTTAATTTTTAATCGGTGCATGGAATGTCGTAGGTACTTTGTATTTTTATATTTTTTATGGTTATTTAGTGCGGTTAATGAATAAAATTATGAAATGTTAGCATTTATTCTGATGACAAAATATACACATAATGATTTGTCTTCTGAAATTTGTTTTCTTTACTCACCCATCACATAGAAGAATGTCAATTCAAAATACTTATCAAGTTCCAAAAAGCGTTCTCAGTACCTACACTAATGCAGCAACCGATCTTAGTTGATCATGAAAGTTCAGCACCCCCGTCAGTCATTGCTTAAACTAACTTAAAGTGACTATTTATTTAATCGAGAGCGTCTGTGGCCAAATGGCTAGGGCCGTTGACTTATATTTAGAAGTTCGCGGGTTCAAGCCTCGGCACTACCAACGTGTTTTCGAGTTTCGAATTTATATACGAGTACGATTTTAAACTCTTACTGTGAAGAAAAACATCGTGAGGAAACCTGCACACTCCTGCGAAGAAATCTATAAGTTATTTGATGAATACCTACCGTCACCCACCAGTCAAGTCATTGAAGTTACATGATACCATGGTCTAAGAAACCAAGTTCTAACCATTAGACCACGTGACTGACACAAACCTACGTCATCTTGCGCTGTTCATTATTGTCGAATGCGCGTTAATCAAGGATGAACAGTGCAAAATGATGTAGGCTTGTGTCAGTCACGTGGTCTAACGGTTAGACCTTGTTTTCTTAGAGCATGCATGATACCAAGCTTAGAATCGATCAGACATGTACGTAGTATGGGACTCGTAAAAATCACTCAGATCTCTTTGTCAACTAGAAAACCGTTGATAATCTTCAAATCTTCTTCAGAAAATAATAGTACTAACCCGTACAGAAAGGACACTCACCCCCTCGCGCCAAAATGAGTTCCCCGCCCGACATAGCGCCCCACGCCCCGCACCCCGCAGGCACCGCGGGACTCCGCTGGTGGTGTTCCGCCTAGCGCCATTGACTTGTAGGTTGATATTCAGTTGTTATTCAAAAAGATGTAGGTTGTCAAAATGCGTTTTCTGTATAGAGTGACCGCCTAATGCTACTACAATAAAACTGAAGAATCGGCGGGTCTGCACATTAATTTGTTTTTCAAAAAACTGATTGTATGTGATAAGGGTAACAGTAGCTGAATACAAAAATACAAGTTTTGAAAAAAATATCTGTCTGTCTGTCTGTTTGTACACGCTAATCTCTAGAACCATTGGATCGATTTAAATAACATTTTGCATGGTGGTACCTTACATACCCGGTCAACATCTTAGATACTTTTTACCATGGGAAATAAAAGACAAAAATAACGCGGGCGTAACCGTGGGCGGACTGCTAGTGGTTAAATATTTTCTTGAAATATATCTAAACAAAGTTAATAGAGTCACCTTTAAACCAAAAAATCTAGATCGTAATGAGTTCCTCCGTTCGAAAGCCAGAATACTACAGACAGACAGACACACACGTCTAACTTATAACACCCTTATTTTTGGGTTGGGGGTTAAAAAGAAACATATACAAAGCGTATTACCAATAAACGGTTTCTAATGCGTTCAAATACCGAAGTGATCAAAGACCACCGGTTTGACGGCAAAGCGCTTATTCGCGTTTTTGTTCATAAAATATTGCGTTTGATGTTTTTCTAAGCTTCCTTTCCAGCGATTGGCTTTTTTGATGGCGTGTTATAACGAGCCGTCTGTAACGAACGTAATTTTAATCTTGTGGAATATTGATGCTGATGCTGTTTAAAGGAAATGAACGCGGGCCTTTATAACTGGAATGAGGTATTTCGTGAAACATTTCTTTATGAAAATGTAATCAAGCGGATGATTAATACTGAAAGAACATTAAGAATTTCAGGAAGAAATATTATGTACTTTTATTTAGAGGCTGAGTGAGCCGTGAGGAAAATGTTTGGGAATATTTTTCTAATGAAAGCCTAAGTAGATAAGTACCTTATAAGTAACAAAATGCTTTCAAAACCAAAATAGACCATATCTTTCTATAGGTACTATAATAAAACTGAAGAATCGGCGTGTCTGTAGATTGATTTATTTTTCAAATAACTGACTGTGGGTGATAAAGCCCGATAAAGGGAGTGTAGCTGAACACAAAAATACAAGTTTTGAAAAAAAATACCGTCTCTCTGTCTGTTGGTATACGCTAATCTCTGGAACCGTTTGACCGATTTAAATGAAATTTTGCATGGTTGTACTACCTCATATCCCCGGTCAACATCTTAGATATTTTTTACCAAAGGAAATAAAAAAAAACGCGGGCGTAGCCATGGGCGGACAGCTGTCAGTAAAAAAGTCAACTAACTAAGATTTTACTTTGATTTTTAACAATATTCTGCAATTGTATATCTTTTTTTGTGTGGTTACATACATACATACATGAAGGCAAGAAGATTCAAAATAAATGAACTACGATTATTCGTGAACAACTAAAATACTTTTACATTTTAGTATTAGTAGCATAACAATAACAAGTGACTCGGTCGCTTTTCTAGAGGGCGCCCTTCTACGCGTGACAAACATAATTTTGCCGTGCGTATTCTCTTATCCTATTGGAGGATATTTCAAAATGGCGGTTTTTATAGAAACTTTCTGACAGTTAAACGTGCGACAAACATTTGTCATAGCACTTCATGTTACGGGGGTAGAAAGACATGAGGAGACAAGAAAGACTGAACTTGGAAAAAGTATAGGTTTACAACTCAGTCGCCGTTTGGGTCAGGCAGCTTTAAATAACTGTATGCCTGGCGCCACTTATTCACAAATATTAAATAAAGTGTTGTCAGAACGGTTTCTAGAACCAACAATATTAATTATAATGATTGGAAGAAGGGAAAACGCTTCAAAAAAAGATATCATAAAATATTTCTCTGGTTTAAATTCTATACAAAATGTAACTAAAGTTATTTTATTCGCATTTCCCTTCAGCCAGACATTATCTCAAAATGAGAATAATAAAAGACACTGTTTAAATAATTTTATTCACACATTGACATGTCGTCATTGTGACAAATTTAACTTTATTGATACCAATGTATGCATTGGAAAATATTTATATTTGACTAAGGATAGGTATTATCTATCTAAGTTTTTTACAAGACAGATAGCAGAGTTACTATCTTATTTTATTTTAAAGTTTAGTCATCATAATATGACTAACCGGACATCTGCTTCTATTGAGCAGAGTAGTAGCATAAATAACCAATACTTGGAATCTATTCCTAGTATTTTAAACTAAACCACACGACAAAAGAGAGTATCTCTGGCACTGACTTGGGAAACAGTAGTGTAAATAATGTTAATTCAAATTACCCAAGCTTTAATATTTTTCCAAAAAATATATCACGCAGTAAAAGTAAATGTATTTTAAACGTGGTGCATCAAAATATTCAGGGAATGTTAGGTAAAGATTTAGAAATTGAGTTGTTCGTTAACTGTAATAAAATTCATATTTTGTGTATAACAGAGCATTGGCTTAGAAAGCATCAGTTAATGTTCAACTTTAGCAATCACCACGTTGCAAGTTCGTTCAACAGAGAAAAAGCAAAATGTGGCGGCTCCTTAATACTCATTGACAATACTTATACTTTTAAAGAACGAGTAGATATAGTGAGCCTATCTGTTGAACAAACTATTGAAATTGCCTGTATAGAACTCGAGCGGCTTGTTGTTATGAGCGTATACAGACCCCCTGCGTCATCATTTGATTTATTTGAAAAGAAAATGGACGAAGCTTTGTCTAAAATTAGTGATAAAAATAAAGGGATCATTGTTTGCGGGGATTTTAATGTAGATCTGTTGGAGGTAAATAGCCTAAGTAATAGAATTAAATCGTTATTTTTGTGTCACGATCTTGTGAATCTTTTCTTGGAGCCTACTCGGATTACCGCTACGTCTAAAACGTGTATTGACAATATTTATTCGAATGTTCCTTACACTTACAAGTCAGTTTTAAATAAATTGGGTTCAGATCACTCCGGTGTGGTGGGATCCTTCAATATCGAGATTAAAAAGGAGCAAAGGAAAGATGTCACATGCGTGCCTATTACTGAAAACAGGCTTATGCGTTATAGGGAAAATATTATAGAAAAGTTGCCGAAACTACTTTATTGTGAGGATCCAAATCAATTATATAACTCGGTATTTAGTTTAGCAAAAGACGAATATGATGCTGTGTTTAAACCAAAATTATTAAAAGTCGGTAATAAAATGTCATTTAAAGATTGGGCTACAGTGGGAATTCACAGAAGCAGACGAAAATTGTATGATCTTTATGAGGAAAGATCATATAACAAAAATACTGCTTTTCTTGATTATGTTAAAAACTATTCAAAATTATTTAAACGTATTTGTGCCGTAGCTCAGGCGCGGTCCGAAGGGGGGGGTCACAGGGGACATGACCCCCCCCAAAATCTAAGGTGAAATTGATAAATCTCAAAAATTTGCCAAATAATAAAGAAAATTTCTAGCTACCCCTAACAGCGATAAATTTATAGAAGAAAGTATCTGAAATAATCTGAATTCTATACTAACCATTGGATCTCAGTTATCTTAAATAAAACTATTATTATTATTCCCATTTTTAAAATAATCCTCCTGCCACTATCGTTACAGAGTATCAGCTATGAATTACAAAGTGGAAATGGGAGGTCACAGAAAATGCTGATACGAAACTTCCTAAGTGTGTAGTTTCTACCATCGAAGTTTGTGATGATGATTTATCCCCAAATATAAAGACATTTCTCAAAATTCTGGCAACTCTTCCTATAAGTGGTGCGACAGCAGAGCGATACTTTTCTACGCTTAGGCGTGTAAAAACGTGGTTGAGGGCTAACATGTACCCGGAAATAGTACCAGACGACGTATCAAATATTATCACCCGATTTGCAAATACAAAAAAAAGCTGCCAAGTGCGAGTCGGACTCGCCCATGAAGGGTTCCGTAAGTGTGCTTCAAGGTATAATCTTCCCCTATGAAACCTTTATGAAATTCAGTTTTGACTATGCTAAAAAATGCTATTGAAATAGTAGTAAATAGTATCATTGTCAGGAAATTATTATCATTATGATTCTGAAGATATAGCTATAGTTTGGGGAGGATTATAGCTGGATGTTCAAGCCAGAATCCTCCCCTCTCGTACAGCCAAACGGTGAGGTCTTTCGACTTAGATTATATTAAAAAAAAATAGACACGAAATAATATTCATTGCTCACTAAAGAAAGAAAATTAGACGTGCTGTAATTCCGAAGATATAGCTACTGGTTGGGGAGGATTATGGCTTGAGCATTTTAATTTTGCTCATTTCTGCACAACGCTTTGTTATTTCATCCTAAAATTGGTATCAAAAATTGAAATTGAAATAGTATTGTCAAACTACATTCGATTTATTACAAAAAACATCTTATAAGTACTTTTAAAATGCATGTAAAGTTCTACATGCAAATTAGTTTTGAGTCCCTATAATGCACAGTACGATTATGCACAGCCAGCAAAGGCAATGGCAAAAAACGGAACCCTTATAGATTCGTCATGTCTGTCTGTCTGTCTGTCCGTCCGTATATCACAGCCAGTTTTTTCAGAATCTATAAGAACTATACTGTTGAAACTTAGTAAGTAGATGTATTTTGTGAACCGCATTAAGATTTTCACACAAAAATAGAAAAAAAAAACAATAAATTTTGGGGGTTTCCCATACATAGAACTAAAACTTAAAAAGAAAAATTCATCAAACCCATACGTGTGGGGTATCTATGGATAGGTCTTCAAAAATGGTATTGAGGTTTCTAATATCATTTTTTTCTAAAGGATGATAAAACTAAAAAATATATATAATGCACATTACCATGCAAACTTCCACCGAAAATTGGTTTGAACGAGATCTAGTAAGTAGTTTTTTTTAATAGGTACGTCATAAATCGTAAACCGCAATTTAACTTCCACTATTATTAAAACATCGATCAAAGTTACAACGAACTACAAGAACTTTTAAATTATATTACTTGCTGTTACGGAACCCTTCATTAGCGAGTCCAACTCGCACTTGGCCGCTTTTTTTATTAGTGTAGTGAGTGACCCCCTCCAAAATTTCAGGCTGCGACCGCGCCTGCCGTAGCTAAATCAAATTTTATTAACAATAAAATTAAATCGAGTCAAAACATAATGAAAACTACTTGGCAAATTATAAATAGTGAAACTGGAAAATCCAGGCAAACAAATAATAATTTTAAGCTAAAAATAGATAATCAAGTTTTGAGTACAGACTTAGACGTAGCAAAAGCTTTTGAAAATTTCTTTGCGGATATTCCTGTTTCAACTACCAATTGTTTAAACTCGTCTCCTACTGCAGCTGAATCTACTCAAAAAAATAATGTAGATAAATGTACAAATCATTTTAAATTTAGGCACGTCACTAGTGCGGATGTTATAAAAGCATTCAAGTCTTTAAAAATGAAAAAGACTCCCGATGTCCATGGCCTTTCAGTAAAAATTGTAAGTTCTGTAATAGACTGTATAGCACCTCACCTGAGTTTTATATTCAATCAATGTATAGATAGTGGCGTGTTTCCTGACATGATGAAGCTAAGTAAAGTCATACCTTTGTTTAAAGCCGGCAGCACATCAGACCCCACTAATTTCAGACCCATTTCGATACTGCCGACTCTTAGTAAAATATTTGAAAAGCTTGTGTTAAACCAGTTGCAGGGTCATTTTTATCGTAATAATTTGATGCATGTAAATCAGTTTGGATTTACACGGGGTCGCTCAACAGCCGATGCTGGTGTTGAGCTTATTGATAAAATTTTTGATGCCTGGGAAGACTCAATGGATGCTATAGGTGTCTTTTGCGACTTATCCAAGGCTTTCGATTGTGTCGATCATGACACCCTTGTCAGGAAGCTAAGTCACTATGGTGTGAAGGATCAGGCACTCGGTCTTCTGAAGTCTTATCTTACGGATAGGGTTCAGATGGTCGATGTTAACGGACAAAGGTCTCCGGGGTCTAAAATAGGTATGGGTGTCCCGCAGAGTTCCATTCTTGGTCCTTTTCTATTTTTAGTATATATAAATGATTTACCGTATCTTATAAAGGCAAAACATGGGTTAGTATTGTTTGCGGATGATACATCTTTGATTTTTAAAGTTAAAAGGCAACAGTTAGACTATGACGACGTAAACCATGCTATCCATGACGTAGTTAACTGGTTCACAATTAATAATTTGCTTCTTAATGGAAATAAAACTAAATGCGTGAAATTTGTACTACCAAATGTTACTCCAGTAACAACTGATATATTAGTGAAGGGACAGAGATTGGACCTTGTGGCTTCCACTGTGTTTCTAGGATTTACTTTGGATTCTAAACTACAATGGGATCCTCATATAACTAAATTGTCGAACAGACTGAGTTCAGCAGCGTTTGCAGTAAAGAAAATTAGGTCTCTTACAGACATAGACACTGCAAGATTAGTGTACTTTAGTTATTTTCACAGTTTAATGACCTATGGTATTCTCTTATGGGGTCATGCTGCAAATGTAAACGATATATTTACTCTGCAGAAACGGGCTGTTCGAGCAATTTACAGATTAAAGCCTAAAATGTCATTAAGAGAAAAATTTAAACATATCGGTATTTTGACATTTGCATCGGAGTATACATATATATAATAATCTTCTGCATGTGAAGAAAAATGTATGTAAATTTAAAAAAAATAGTGACGTACATAACTTAAATACTAGAAATAAAGACAAATTGGCTTCTTATGATAGTAGACTGCAGAAAATTAAAAATTCTTTCAAGGGCAACTGTATACGCTTTTACAATAGGGTCCCAACTGATATACAAAATTTAACACTAGAGAAATTCAAAATTATTGTTAAGGAGAAATTGATTAAGAAAGCCTATTATAAAATAACAGATTACTTAGAGGATAAACATCCATGGGAATAGTTGCTTGGGTGACAGGCTTTTTCAATCGTACTTTACAAAACATTGTTATTTATTTGTAATTATTATCATAATAACTGTAAAAATATGTTTAAAAGATGCAACGCCTGTGGAGTTTCTTCGGCGAGCTCTTCTCCACAGAAGACAGCCAAATTTTTGAACTCGCCAGAAAAGATAATTTAAATGACATAACTAAGTGATGTAATAATGTCCAAAAGTTAAAAAATAAATTCTTTGAACTCTTTGAACATTGGTTTCAGTTTAATTATTTCCCCAAACTGGTAATTTTCTGTTTTCCCTGTATTAATGGGACCGTCAAAGACTCCTTGCGTTCCGCCAGTCTTTTATTTCCCTGAATGGGAGGTGAAATCCAATTTTATTTGATGAATGTCCCTTGTCGAAGCTTTGACGCAAAATAAAGAAACAAAGTAAACATGATTAATGATTGTTCGTTGTTGGATAAAAAATATGTCTTTATAAACTGAATAGGGAATGATAAAGGTGGGGTGGTGAAAATATTTGACTTGGCTTTTTTGAACTGAGGGGCCGCAGCTAAGTAAGTATATTCTGTGGAAAGTAATGCGTTTCGTACTGGAACTTTTCCTGTTTAAAGTTTGTTTTGTTACGCAGCCAATTAATCATTAGTGACATATAATTTAGCTATATATTTTGCATTTTCAATCATTGAAGCGCAGCTTTCCATCCTCTCTGCTTACGATACAGGGAATTCGAGTCCGAATATTGGCCAAATAACTGATAACCATAGAGTGAATAAGTCACATTTAATTTTTTTAGATAAACTAATAGAAAAGTCTACTTTTATCTATCCTGTGTTCAGCACTTTAAGGCACGTTGCTATGCTGAAATCGCCATCTTATTTAAGTAATGTAGATTGCCCAAAAGATAAAAATAATCAATGTTCCCTTTGATTTTGTAAGAATCGTTAAACAAGCTTATTAGCATTGACAATATTCAGGAGTGTCTCGACACAGCTGAAACCTGAAAGTTAATCCCTAGGAGCCTCGCCGGCGCGTTTCAATTACAATTTCAGCTGATGTATATTCTGATTCTCGGGATTACTCAGTCACATTGAAAACAGGTATGGATTCAGGGTAACACTAAAAAATATTAATTATTTAGGGTTAGAAACAGCCTCCGTGGTCAAGGCAAAACGTTCGATTACGGAGAATTCGGGTTCGAGTTCGTGTGGGGCTTTCGTCGTACAAATATCACTGTGTGAGACTTCCCCCAGTTTGTTTAAGACATTGCAGGCTGAACTATCCCTGTATGTTTGTTGCCTTATTAAAAAAACTTCTCTTTAATTCTTAATCCATCCCTGTAACTCCGTGACGCGACTGTATCGCAATAACAAGTAATAACTCTGGAAACTTCGAATTCCACGTGTAAAACAAATTATTTGTTTATATTGCATGGTGATGAGTTTATCTACTGAAAAAGTCTGATGTTGGTATGATGTTACTAAGTTCATGGATGTTTGAGACTTTGACATTGAAAGTCTATCTGGAGGAAATTTCAAAAATAATGCCGCTTTTTTGGTTAGCGCTTTCAATATTATCATTTGAAGATAATTTAATTAATTTGTATAAAAATGGAAACATTTTGCCTGAAATAAATTGTTTTGAAGGATAACATAAGGCCATGCCCTTTTCACTTTTTATGTGTATTAGGTATAAACGAAAAAAATCTTAAAGGAAATTCAATTTGCGGTGACAATGGACCCCAATTGAGGCGATTGATTTCTGCCAAGCGCAATTTATGGGTTGAAATTTAGAAAATTGGTTTAAATATCTATAAAAACTCTTTTCACAACCATCAGCTGACCAATATGTCCTCTCCGAGGGGCTCGTACCTTTCCCAAATCAGTGTGATTAAGCCTTATTTACACACAACCTTTGAATTACTTCGCTGAAGTTTCTTCAAGATGTTTTCCTTCACCGTAAGAGTGTCAAATAAACGTACTTACATATGATTTCAAAAATTAAAAATACACTGGTACTTGTCGAAACTTGAATCAACGAACTTCCGAATGAAAGTCAACGGCCCTTGCCACTTGGCTACCGACACTCTCCACCTATAGAAAACTATAATAATTATTACGAATAGGTAGTACAATGAAGAGAAATACGAATGGCAACAAAAGTTGAGTATAACTCCAAACCACTTGTGCGCGCAAAGAAACGGACCCGCCATTTATAATCAAAGTTCAGCCAACATGCTTTTATTGGAAATGAAGAGGGTTCTATACTGCGACACACGGCTAAGAACAATTGATAACCTCAACACTTAAGAGTAAGACATTTACGATATTTTTCCTACAAATCTGCTAGCGACCGCAAACGTAACTAATAAATATTAAGTATATTTCTGAACGTCACTAAAACTCCTTTCGTGGGTATCATACAAGGTAATTTAAGCCACATACATTTAATAGAATGGGCAGAAACATTCTCCTTTGAAATGAGAATTTCAAATGAGAAATTCATAATTATTGTTAAGGATAAATTGATTAAGAAAGCCTATTATAAAATAACAAATTACTTAGTTAGAGGATAAACATCCATGGGAATAGTTGCTTGGGTGACAGGCTTTTTCAATCGTACTTTACAAAACATTATTATTAGTAATTATTATCATAATAATTGTAAAAAATATGTTTAAAAGATGCAACGCCTGTGGAGTTTCTTCGGCGAGCTCTTCTCCACAGAAGACAGCCAAGTTTTTGAACTCGCCAGAAAAGATAATTTAAATGACTTAACTAAGTGATGTAACATCCAAAAGTTAAAAAATAAATTCTTTGAACTCTCTTTAAACTTTGAAATCAACAACAATTACAATCCCTAACCTTTCTGCTAAGTACCTATGGGGATTAGAGCTGTTATGTCCCTCTAACTTTCAGTCCAGCAAACACTGGGCTGTTATAGCCCACTTACTATTATAGTAAAAGCACAGAATACCAAATAGTAATCCTTAAGTAACATAATCTTGTAAAGTTGTAGAAACAGCAAAAGTGTAACTAACTTTCGTCTTGAAAGAAGCAAAAACTAAACGTCTCACATCCGGGTTCCGTATGTAGTTTCGAATACCGTTCTGCTTATTTCTTGACAATCGTATCATTATCTTGCTCTCCATTCTGTCTGTCCATGTGTCACAGGAACATAGTTTCTGGTGGGAACCGCTGCGATAAATCTCCATGAGTAAGTTTTGGCTTATTTGTGGTTATTCAACGTCCTGAACTAAAGTCAAAGTCATCATTCAATGGAATCCTGACATTTCATAATATGTTGCCAATTAAAAATCTGTCCCAACACATTGTAGTAAAATCAAATAGATACGTTAATTATTTTCAGATTTTCAATGAGAAAATATAGGGCATCCACATGTGTGATATAATAACATGGCTATTTAATTTTAAACTAAACAAATTAACTGAGTTACGTTTTGCACGACATTTAATTTATTTTAGTAATGGTATCATTTCAGATGTATGAAACCTCTTTGTCCATAGTAAAAAAAAAACGAAAATGCTACGTCATGTCATGTCAAATTATTTATTCATTCGGCTTCTATGAATGCTTGAATGTGCTCCTCTTTCGCTGCTGTCGAAATTCGTTGAGTTTTTCTATAGAAATGAAAAGAAATGAAATAAAAAAAAACTATTCTCAGTTGCTTTGTTGTAGGTATTTATATGTTTTTTACCTATTATACTTAAGAGATAATTATAGCTAAAGAAGTTAAAAATCTTGTCTAAGTAAACATAATATACTATGACTCGAAGATTAACTTTATCGAAGTTTAATTTCACGGTATGTTTGCTTTGGTTAATGCTGCAATCATTAATATATTACCAAAACGTAGAAATAATAATACATCTTTATTCCCAATTTTTCAAATCTATTCAGTAAATAAGGCGAAAAGTTTGAGGTGTCAGAACGCGACAGAGTCCATAGTTTTTAATTATATAAATTTACGATTGTCGTAATAAAGGTTTGTGGCACCTGGAATGTCAAAATTTGACAGCTGTCAGAATTCCATGGAATGATGACTTTGATTTTAAAAGTAAGTAATGAACTCACGCTGTTGCCAATATCGAAGGTCCTAATAGTGTTACGTTACGTAATTAGCCACAAAGACTTAGGAATAGATAGGTGTTAAGTACATACATTATATACGAATTTTTGACATGCAAATCCAAGAATTTCTTATAGTGAAACAATGTAACATCTTCTTGCGAAGGAAACAAAGAAAATAAAACTTTAACACGCAAAAAGGGAGTAAGTCGATTTTATCAACGTTTATAATTCTAATCTAAAACTACTTAATTTGTTTCTTTTAGATACTGATGAAACAATATCGCTAAAGCAACCAAAGTACAGAAAAGACAAAATATTTCAAAGACTTTTGAACGTATAACAATACAAGTCATAATAAATTGCAGTTCATAAGCTTCAACGCCTTAGCCGAATAAACCAGAAACTCAACATTTCTTCGAACCAGTGATCTCTTAAACTGTTAAGCCGGTGAAAACACCGACTTGCAAACTGAGTTAGCAGTTCAACAGTCACGTAGCTGTTTTATGTGCAAACTTCTCGCTAAAAATTCCCGAGTTCCACTCTAAACTCTAAATTCTTGATACATTCTCCCGACTTTGATTTATATTGCCAAATGTAGTTGGAATAGAATGAATGCGGTGAAATTCCAGTCTTACTGTCTACTTTAAAAGAGTTATATTTTAATGTAATGTGCCAAGTGAAGTGCGGGCGCTCCTTCATGCACTTTAAGTAAAATGTATGTATTTTCTCGAATAATACTGTATTAAAAATGTCCAATACCTAAACCAAAAAAAAACATATAAATAGATTCGATATTAAAAATTAAATAGACCAGCAAACAATTAAATGATGATGATCAAATGACTTGTACGTTTACGGCAGATTCGTATTAGGACAGAAACTGTCTACTAAACATAAGCTACACTACTGTACGTCTGTCTACAGTACTGTCTGCACTTCTATTGTATGTATTTAATTTGTTTGTTTTTTATTTGAAATGCAAGTTAGTCAATTAGACAACTTCTGAAAATCTTCGTAAGTAAATGTGGACCGGGCATGCCAGATTTCTTATGAAAATTTTCTTCGTTATGAGATCGTCAAGAACATCAATATGAATTAGCAAATCAAAAGACATTGTGTTTTTCCGTAACAAACCTACACTTTCTCATTTATAACATTAGTGAAATAAGCCCACACAAGACACCTATCGTCACTCAGCGCTCTTCCAACATCCCAGTCAATACCCAAGAGATTTTAAAATAAATGGAATAAGAATAAGGCATATAAATCTAAAAACAGCCAACACCACTCCCTGGGGAGCTCACATCCAATTCCCGAAATAACGAGCCGACTGAAAACACATTATATCATTTCGCTCACGATTGTCAACAAATTGAATGTCTGCCGCAATCGCATCAGCGTGTGAGGCTGCCGCGAAATAATACCTTAATGTAGGTAATACGTAAACGTAATACCACTGAGTGTACCCACAACTCTGAGGGTAATTTGTTTATTTTGTATAGATACTAAAATCTACTTTTCTGATCTACTCTACCCTACTAATATTATAAACGCGAAAGGTTTTCAGTATGGATGTTTGTTACTCTTTCACGAAAAAACTACTACACATAATTGATAAATTATACAAATAATACAGTAAAATGCTTTAAAAATTGTCTAACCACGATGTTGCCTCGTATTATTATTCTGTGCCTTGGTGCAAAATAAATAAATAAATAAAAAATAAATATGTGGGACATCTCACACACGGCCATCTGACCCAAACTAGGCAGAGCCTGTACTATGGGTGTCAGATAGCTTTGCCCTGGGCGGGATACGAACCCGCGACCTTGTGCTTCATAGGCAGACGTACTACCAACTAGGCTGCCGCAAGTCGCAAATGCCGCAAATGTTTGCTGTTTTTAGCATACCACAAGCTTCGCATGCCAAAATTATGTCTCATGCCACACTCTTGCATGTCGTTTGCCTATGAAAATTCGTCATTGTCCTCATAACCTGTAAATTCCGTGAGAGCGTGATGCATGTTACACCGTACTCACCGAACCCTCAAAACCCATTAAACCCTCTCAATAACCAATAGAAGCTCACGTGAAACTGGCAGGCAGCACTTGGTCATTCTACTCCTGCGTCACATTCCTATAATCACATCAGAAGCTCAGAACCGCTCTATAATTCAATAACTTCGCTTGGAAAAACATAGGCGGGTATGAAAATCAATTGGAAGAGATTCCACCGTACTTTGTAAGTGAAATAGTCCCAAGTGCCAAGTCCGAAGGGTTCAGTATAGCGTGTGCTTTACTGGACTACAGCTCAAGAAATAACGAAGTGTTATAAAAATATATTTTCTGTGGTACAAACTAATCAATATGTTTTAGACTAGCGACCCGCCCCGGCTCCGCACGGGAAAATGGTTATTGTGGGTTATCCTTCAGTATATTATGCATGTATTATACATATAAACCTTCCTCTTGAATCACTCTATCTATTAAAAAAAACCGCATCAAAATCCGTTGCGTAGTTTTAAAGATTTAAGCGTACAAAGGGACATAGGGACATAGGGACGGAGAAAGCGACTTTATTTTATACTATGTAGTGATGTAGCATTCAAAGATTAAATGAGTGAGAACCACACGAAGGCAGATATTTTAATAATATGCTTTTGGTATATTAATAAAATCTGCCTGCCTATGTAATATAGAAAGGTATACAGCTAGCTCTCTCTATCACTATTTTTTACGACAACAAACAGAAATAAAAAAGCATTAAAGAGTTATTGAAATCTTTAAAAAATACTTAACTACTTGGCGATTCGATATAACACGCCACAATAACAAAGTGTCTCCGGATTTAAATGAAAAGCCTCAATATCAATTTAAAACTTAATTAAATCCCACATTCCACCCCATTTTCACATATTCAATTTAGTCGATTCTCTTTTAATCTTCCCCAACGCTGACCGCATACAAAAAGCAAAAAAAAGTGGGCGGGCAAAGCCGCAGGTGACCAGTAGTCTTTTGTGCAAAATGCATTGTTTCTGCAATCTGTGTGCAAGAGTGATTCAACTCGCCCCAAAATAAACTCGTCCTATTGGGTTACTGTAATAGCCTATAGCAGTACATTATATGAATTACTGATATAAATAAATTAAATAAATAATATGCGGGGATATCAATACACGGCAATATGACCCAAAACTAGGCAGAGCTTGTACTACGGGTGTCGGTGTCAGACAGTTGGCAGTTAAAAGACACAAGGCAAACACAAGTGCTCATCAAATCTGCAACCCTTTGCTTCGAAGGTTGACTTTTTAACCGACTAGGCTACGGGGCCGTCAAGATCCAGAAGTTAAATTAAAAAATGAACTCTTTTAACAGTCCTCTACCTTGAAAACGAGATGTTACCATAATTCCCACGGAATCGTAGTTGTTAAGTGAACGCTGCCAGCTGCCCGTACCTGGATGTTCCTTTAGTGTTTATATTTTGTTTACTCTTAGATATCACTATCACTACATAGTATAAAACAAAGTCGCTTTCTCTGTCCCTATGTCCCTCCCTATGTCCCTTTGTATGCTTAAATCTTTAAAACTACGCAACGGATTTTGATGCGGTTTTTTTTAATAGATAGAGTAATTCAAGAGTAAGGTTTATATGTATAATATATGCATAATATACTTAAAGATAACCCACAATAACCATTTCCCCGTGCGGAGCCGGGGCGGGTCGCTAGTTTTAAATAAATCGTGCCCCCGTCCGCAGTCTTATGATATGACATTTTTACAGTTGGGTTAATATTATTTGAGGCCGGTGTCCTTTTCCAATTATTTTCAATGAATTTTGTTTTTTAAATCTTGTGATGTTTTGAAATTTGTTTTGAAGCTTGTGAATTAGTAAATAAATACTTACAGTTTTATATAAGTGTAATGTTTTGATTTATTCAACTATTAAGCTAGTCGTCACCTGCTACAAATCAAATTCACACTCGTAGTAATTACTGAAACTTGGATCACAACACATCACTTGTAATGGACCTGTCAGCAAAGCTTGCCTCCAACTCGGATGTAATATCTGAGATATTTGAACGCATGGGGAGCTTTGAGGAACGCCTCCAGTCAGCCACTGCCTCTTCACCACCTTCACCAGCCCAAGTGGACTTAACAACGCTTGTCCGTGAGTTTGCTGAGTTTAAAACTGCAGTGTGGCGGGCCCTGACCCGTCTGAAGTCTCAAACGGATCTACTTGCACTGGGTCTTGATCGTCATGAGACTTTTTTGCGGCGGAAGATCCTTTTATTTCATGGAGTTGCTGAAAGTAAAGAAGAGAAGTCTAATGAGGTGATTCTTAACATTTTAACTGACAAACTGAATATACCGGACCTCACCTTAAATGATCTGCAAGCCTGTCATCGACTGGGATCATCCTCCACAAAGCCTCGTCCAATCCTTGCCAGATTCAAAGACCTTGAATGCCGTCGCTTAGCCTGGGATAGTAAGACTGAGCTTAAGGGCTCTGGTATTATCGTTTCAGAGTTCTTGACTAAATCAAGACATGATGTTTTCATGGAGGCTCGAAAACACTTTGGAGTAGGTAATTGCTGGTCATCTGAGGGCAAGATCATCGTCCTGTTGCCCAACAAAACGCGCCATAAGATTGAGATCCGAAGCGAATTGCAGAGCCTGATCGAGTCGCATCCAGTCGCTAGGGTATCTCCTGGCGCATCCGAAACACCGCGGCCAGTCACATCTGCAGCGAAATCGGACTCATCCCAGCCGGTGAAACCGAAAACCAAGCCCTCTACCTTTAGAGCTCCAATTAAACTTAGAAATAGGCGTTAAAGTTTTCTTACTCCTTGTTGACAATTTTTTCTCTAGTATTTTACACTTCCTTCTTTGTAGGGTGAACTACACATTTCTTTTTAAGTTTGATTACAGGTAGAATCGTTTTAATTTATATTCATAGCATAATTTCAATGCAAAGGTATATTGTATATTTTGTTTTTTCCGAGTGCATGAATGAATTTGTAGGTTAATTTAAAATGTCATATGTCAAAATAAAAATGAGCATAAGAAGGGAAAGGCAGAGTAAATGTGACTTACAGCCTAATCATACTTACTACATAATCTACACTCAATTTTACAGGCGGACTGTGTTTTTCTTTGGGTAAATTAAATGGGTGTTTATTCTGTTTTCCTGTCTTGTAACCCTGCTCTCCCCGATTGTTTTTTTTTTTTAATAGGTATGACTTTTTATTCAATTTTTTACTTTTCAGATTGAGTTAATTTTTTTTATATGTTTAGATCGTCCCTAGTTTTCTTTATTATTTTTGTAAACGTACAGATCACACTTTTTCTCTTTTTTGTGGTGTATTCTACCAAATAAGTAATTGAAAGAGCGTTCACGCCTTTTTATAGATAGGTATATGTATTATGTTTCAACTTTTTATTTGTGGCTTGTGACGACTCAGCTGTTCATAGATTAGTGCTTACATTTTTGTTTTTTTTTGTTTTTTATTATTATTGTATTATTATTATATATATATATATATATATATATATATATATTATTTCTTGTATTATTTATTTTTATGGATAATTTGTCCGATCTACATGATAATTTTTTTTCGTGCTCCTCCTCGTCTGATGAATTTATTAGCGCTGCTGAAAGCGACAGTGATGGTTCTTCTTTTCATTCTGTGCATGATCAGCTGTGTTCAACTCTCTCCCTATTTTCTAATAACTTTAATGTTGTTCACATTAACGCTCAGAGTATTCCTGCCCATTATTCCGATCTTCTAGCGTCCTTTAGTAATACGCCCATTGATGCTATCCTTATTTCGGAATCCTGGTTAAAGCCCTCTCTTTCTTCGTACCAATACCCACTTCCTGGATTTAAGCTTATCCGAAACGATCGCTCTGGCGCTCGTGGTGGTGGCGTGGCTATCTATCTGCGGGCCGAAATTGTACACACTGTAATTAGTGTGTCACCCAGTGTTTACTCTGGCTCTGCTGAACATTTATTCATAGAGGTCACACTGCACCATAAAAAAATACTGCTTGCAGTGTTTTATAGCCCGTCTCTTCAAATTGAATATTTTGACGCCCTCGAAAATCTATTGAGCTCTCACTGTCCCAACTATGATTTTACGCTTTTGCTTGGTGATTTTAATACGTGTCTACTTAAAAACGATAGCCGTAGCAGTAAACTTCAGTCTCTTTTGTCGTCGGTTAATCTCCACTTACTCCCACTTTCTGCTACGCATCACACTCCTAACTGTACTCCCTCTCTTCTTGATCTCATTATAACATCCTCTCCTAACAATATTGCTGTTCACGGCCAATTTCCTGCCAACTTTTCGAACCACGATCTAATTTATTTATCTTTTAAAATTCGTCCCCCTCGGCGTAAGTCAAAATTTCTTCTCTTGCGTAGTTTTAGGGGTATAAACTTGGAGGCTCTAAGAAGGGATGCGGCCAATATTGACTGGACACCAATTCTGTTTACAGATGATATTGATGTGAAGGTTCGAGAACTCGAAGCCATCTTAATCAGGCTTTATGATGTCCATGCTCCAGTTAAGAGGGTCAAGGTAAAACATGATCCTGCTCCCTGGCTCTCTGATGGCATTAAATGCATGATGGCCAAACGTGACAGAGCTAAGCTGCGGTATAGGCGTAGCCCTACCGACCTGAACCTGTCTCGGTACAAATATCTTCGAAATCACTGTAGTCGTTTGTGTAGAGATGCTAAGCGCCGCTACATCCATGAAACCGTTGAAAACTCTAATCCCACTCAAGTATGGAAATTCCTAAAATCGCTTGGCATTGGCAAAATTTCTAATTCTCCAGAAAGTTCTATAGATCTTAATTCACTCAATGATCATTTCTCTGCTCCACCTGTTACCCTGGATGCTAATGTTAAATCTAACACTATCTCTTTTCTTCAATGCCAAAGTTTGCCAGCTTGCTCTCCGTTTAATTTTACCACTCTTTCCGAGGGAGATGTTAAGAAGCACATTCATGCTATTACTTCTACTGCTGTGGGCAGTGATAACCTTTGTTCCCGAATGATAACTTTCATCCTACCCGAACTCTTGCCAATACTTACTCATATTTTCAACCACTCCCTGGTAATGAGTTCTTTTCCTGCCGCATGGAAACGTGCAAATGTTATTCCTTTGCCCAAAATTTCCAACCCTACATCTTTTTCTCACTTTCGACCTATTTCCATTCTCCCTTTCCTCTCCAAAGTACTTGAACACATTGTCCACAAGCAGTTAACTGAGTATATAACTTCAAATAGTCTACTTTCTCCTTACCAATCTGGTTTTCGTACTGGACATAGTACTGTGACAGCGCTACTGAAAGTCACAGAGGATATTCGTTTAGCGATGGACAACAAACATTTAACCATTCTTACTCTGCTTGACTTCAGCAGCGCCTTCAATTCTGTAGACTTTGATGTCCTCGTTTCTATTCTTCGCTCATTTAACATCTCCCCCTCGGCTATAGTTTGGTTCGATTCCTATCTTCGGGGTCGCTCGCAGAGGGTCCGCTTTGGTGAGGCTTCCTCAAATTGGTGTGACCTAGTTGCGGGCGTTCCTCAGGGTGGCGTTCTTTCTCCTCTCTTATTTTCTATCTTCATCAACACTGTTACTTCTATTCTGAATTCCAATTTCCATCTCTATGCAGACGATTTACAGTTATATCACCACTTCAGTGTCAATGATATTGACAGCGCCATTGACTTCGTGAATGCTGACCTTAAGCGAATCGCTGAATGGGCTGAATCGTTTGGTCTTTTAGTGAATCCGAGGAAGTCACAGGCCATGCTGATTGGTAGTCCATATATGTGTCGTCAGTTGAACTCTGCAACAATTCCACCTTTATTGTACAACAGCACCATTATCGAGTTCACTAAGACTGCTAAAAATCTAGGTGTGACTATGGACTGCCATCTCTCGTGGACTTCCCACATTAACGAAGTCAGCAAAAAGGTTCATTTTTCCTTTCATTCTCTTCGTCGTCTCCAAAGTTTTTTGCCCCTAAAAACCAAGATTTCATTAGCTCAGACTATTCTTTTCCCCATTTTTGACTACGCCGATACATGTTACTTGGACGCTACAGAGGAGCTACTGAATAAACTTGAGCGCCTTCAAAATCTCTGCATTCGTTTCATCTTTGGTTTACGTAAGTATGATCGTGTCTCACATTTCCGTGCGCAGCTCAAGTGGCTCCCAATCCGACTTCGCAGGAATACTCACATTCTCTCCACACTTTATAATGTTCTGCATAATCCATCTTCTCCTTCCTATCTGCGTGAGCGTTTTAATTTCTCTCGTCCCCAGGACAAACCCTGTCGACCACACACCAGAACACTTCTTTCTTTTCCTTCTTGTCGTACAGGTTTATATTCTAACTCTTTTACCGCTCATGCGGTTAGGTTGTGGAACTCTCTTCCCCATACTGTACGTGATAGTCCCACTATCGCTGTATTTAAGAAACGGATTAAGGAGCACTATCTTTCAACTTAATTAGCTGTAGGTATGTATTTATGTGTATTGTATGGTATAATATTTATGTAGGTACATATAAGTAAATATATTATTTATTCGTATATTCTTTATTTATGGTATATTATGTATTATATCTATATTTATGTATTTTTGTGTGTAATATATGTATATTGCTATATGTGTATTAGGTATAGGTCTTTTAAGTAGTTAGTTTCTGTTTTTTGTATCTATTGTGCACGTCTTACCTCTGTATTTTATTCCTTATCTCTTCCTCTAGGTCTACTGGAAGACATTTCTTTAGAAATAAGTAGTACCTGTTGTGTCGTCGTTCTCTATGTTTGTAATTATGTAATTTTCTTGTGTACAATAAATGTAAATAAATAAATAAAATAAAATGTTTTATTGAAATAAAATGCATGAAAAAAATGCAAAATAATTTTACTGATTCGTCCCAACAAAAACGGGTCAAGTCTCCAAAGCCCTTGTGTGCATTTGCTGGCGGGTCACATTGTAATAAATGCATTATAATAAGAGTTGCGGTTAGTGCAGCGACAGTGCAGCGGCGGTGCAGGTCTGCAGGTGGGATGTTGGGACAATGCTCCTCAATTATTTAGGAACAGCGCAGTGCAGTTCTACAACAAGCTAATGGACTTTACGTGAACTTCAAAATGTTCTACTTTTTAATATATGATTACAGTGCAGTGTTAAGAAAGTGTGTCAGTGTGTTAGTAATACGTGGTAATTCTGTGGAAGTAACAGATTAAAACGCAGAATTACATTCTCTCTATATGGGTAGTACATAATATTAATCTAAGTTGTGCATTTTGTTGTGCAATAAAGTATTTGTATTATAATATAACGAATTCCCACTAAAACTTTTAAAAACTTGTGGCCCATCGTGAACAGCCCATAATTTTCCACCAAGGGGCTCTACCCTACCCTTAGAGTTAATAGGAATATTGGGGTATTGGGTTTGTCAACTTCACACACAACCTTAGAATTTCTTCGCAGATTTCCTCACAATGTCTTCCTTCATCATAGGAGCACGTAGGAGCGACGAATAAACGTACAAATGAATAAAATTAAAAAAGCGATGTTTCGCTCAATGTGTGCCGAGGCACGCCGAGGGTTGAACAAATATGAAAATGTGCTGATATCTAGCGCTCAAACCAAATAACATTCATGTCGTCATGTTTTTTCGCCTACCCATTCTAATAAAGTACTAAAACAGATAATAAATACTGCCGTATTAAGAAAAAAAGGGCACATCTAACATATTTTTGCAAAATTTGCTGAAAACACCGTTATACTGAGGAAACAATCCTGTGTAATTTACTAAATTTCAGATGTGCCCTTTTGCGTTATGACGGTATAATAGCTACCCACGAAAACCCTTAGGGCATCTATTTATCTCTGCAAACAGTACACAACATCAAAGGTTTCCAAACGCGTGAATACAAGACAAAACAAACAAACAAACAAAATAAACTCGTGTTCTCGAGTATCCGATGTTCCGTGCGAATGGTTCGCCAACAAGTTAGCCGGGTTTGTAGCTCCGCCGATACAACTCATCATTAGGCTGCGGACACAGATCAGACCAGCGCAGATGTTGCTGTAGGCATTTGAGTGGTTAAAAGTTTTTATTATTATTATTAGATTTAAATAAGATTTTCTTGTTTCAGAACGTTTATAAATGACATAGTCAACAAAAAAATGTAGGATTTTTATTGTTAATTTGATGCCACTCGTGCGTGCATTAACTAAAACTATGAATTTAATTAGTACTAATAGAGTGCTAGCACTCGTCTTTAATCGTGCTAAAATCTTGAACCCATTTAATTAAACAATACCAAACTCAGTTATTCTTATCTATCAGTTATCGCTAAAATCAATGACTGTTTATTTTTGAAACGGGTACAGGATAATATTATTCTTATCTTATAACTTACTTATTTAATTGAAGGGACAAATTTATTGAAGGGCTTTTGTAAGTGCGACGTTGGACTGGAGTTTTTGGTTTTTTTTTAAATAAAAACGTCATATAAAAACAGTAACACAGTAACGTTATATTATAAAAAAAAACAGTTAGGTACGTGAAACTTGAGTGAAACTTACTTATTATTCTTACTTCTATTATTCTTCACTTATAGTATCCATTTCAGTGTAATGTGTGTTTTAGCGTTTTGGGAATGGGCAACCCCGTGTTGTAAGTAAGTAAAAGTAATTAACTTACGTCGTTCCACCTTCATAATCTATGAAACGAAGAAGATGGAGCTCACCAAAGTTCCAAATTGTCGTTATTTGCTCGCGCCGCTCGCGCCGGCATCTCGACGCCGACACTTTGCAGAGCTGTGCAGTGCAGTGCAGTTCAGTGCAGTTCAGGTGTGTTAACGAGATATTAATGAACTGAAACTGTGCTCGGGGCACGATGTTCGGCGAAACGTGAAGGGAAATAGCATGTATGGGAAATACACGATTGGACCGAAGAAGGTTATTATTTTGTGTTTGTTGTTTTATAAGTACGAGTACCTAACATTAAAAGAGTAAAAAATAAATAAAGGGTAATTTACGTTTATATATTTCAATAGTTATTTTTTTATGTTTCAGTCCCTGTACATACACGAAAACTTGATAAACCTTTGAACAAGTCCGGTGAAGCTTGATCCGTCGTACTTTTCGACTCAAGCATAGGTCAATTAAAAAAAACCTTTGAATATTTTTTATTTCTTCACAAATGTGTGCATATTTCGAATAGTAAAAGCAAGAGCAATACTTTACATGAAAAACACAAATATGCCCACCCACGTTTCGGGATTCAAACTGGAGTCTCCCAAATAAAGAAATCAAATCAGCAATTTGCTAGGTAACATAAATTATTGAATTGGTATCTCCTAAATATACAAAAAAAAAGTTAAAAAGTTTGTAATAAAAAAAGTTTATTAGTTACAGAATACGAAACATCGATTGTGTACTCTATAACAAGGGCGGAAGGTGTAAAATGCATTCAGTCACACTCGGCTTCGTGTAGCAGTATGGCTCTGCGCACATACCTGAAGTGGTAGAAGCTGAACACCACCAGGAAGGAGAAGAAGTACAGGACTGGAGAAGAAGAAGAAAGTTGCCATAATATTCTCTGGTTTTATCAATTTTTTTACTGGTCTTGCTAAGGCTTAGCACATTGGTTACTTTTACCAGCTAAGGTATTATTTTGATGAAAAAGCTATTGTAATGTAAAATTTCAAACCATCCAATCGAAAAAAAAGGTGGCAAACATGAAAAGTAAGAAAAATAAATGATGAAAATTACGTCATCATCATCAGCCGAAAGACGTCCACTGCTGGACAAAAACGAACGAAAATTACGTACTGCAATATAATGGTAAATGATAGTGGTAAATGTATGTTGTGTTTTGTCAAATAATTTATGTACTGCCTTTGTCTAAATAATGTCACTTACTTGCACCAAAGAAAGTGAACAGCCCGCTGACACACGCTAAATTGGCCAGTCTGTGCTGCTCGTCTTTGATTTTCGGAGCTGAAGAAACAACAAGGACATAAAACATGAAATAGAACATTTCAAAACTCCCGCCAAAGTCAGATAACTCGTAGAAATCCCCCAGATTTCTAAATTATCTATCAAAGAAGTGATGATCATTAAATGACTGAAGACATTTTCTTGAAACCTAGCTAAGAACATTCCCATTCAAACTTTTAAAAAAAATAGATCAAACTATAACACACCACTCTTTGTGTCGGGAGTTAAAAACCAACCAAATAATGTGACGAGTTGAAGGACCTTATTGTCGACATGGATCGTGACGTTACCGTAATCTACCTGCACACATCTAGTTAATCAACAAAGTCTTATTTCATATAGATAAGATAAAAAAAAAAAACAATACGGACTTCTTACCATCATTGAAACGTATGCACGCCCGACTGATCTTAGCAATGGCCAGCGAGAATATTCCTATCCAGACCATGGTTGCCACCAGCAGGTAGATCTGAACCAAAATAATGAGAAAATGCCTTGTTTGATGTCTCTACCACTCACATAGACTGACACGGCAAAAATTCTATGTTAACTTTACCTAAATAGAGAGCATTTGGAAGACACGGCTGCAAGCCTTGGCGCGGGCCTATGTATTTTCGAATTAACTTTAAATTAGCATAATACGCACGTTTATTGGACGCTCTTATTGATAAAAAACGTCGTGAGGAAACCTGACACCTGCGAAGTAATTCAAAGATTGTGTGTGAAGTTGAACAACACACTGGGCCAGTGAGGCGTATGTATACACCATGATTCAGAGTAAACCTCAGTGGAGATATGAGCTTTTAACAAATTTAATGAACATCAATGTTTGTATGTTTGTCCTAAACCATTGGTCAGAATGTAGTGAAATTTTGTTAAGGTGTTCAGAGAACTACCGAGAGGGTTTCTGGCCAAAAATTTATCTATCCAAGTAAAAAAAGTATCCGTGGCGGACGGCGCGGCGGCGGTACTAAGTTTGCCGAGTCAGCTTTATTTTAAAAATAAACTTGTCCAATGGTGAACGTTTTTAAGCACAATTATTGTATCAAATACTTATTAAATAATACCTAACAATTTACTCACCATCATAGCTCGGCAGTTCTCAGTGAGAGCAACAACGATCAGCAACACCCCAGCTCCCGTCACCCCGCTCAGCACTGCCCCTGTGGCCAAACTGACGTCTGCAATACAAAATTAACACATTCTTAATTATCGAAAGGGCGCGAATCCTCTCCCTCCTTCACGTTGTTTTTCCATATCAACGAGCTAGGCCTAGGTTCAAGGCTCCCTCGAGCCGCCCCTGGACACGCTGGGGTAGAGCCTTCCGCCCCCCCGCAAGTCCGATGAAGCTTGATTCGTCGTACTTTTTACAAACAAGTATAAAGTATAGGTCAATTCGAAAAAAAGACGCCTTTCTCTTCTATCTTAAGCAAAAATGCTTACGTATGTTCAGCTGTCTGTCTGTCCTCTACAGGTTGCATTTCTCAATTGATTCTCGCAAAGTTTTGTTAGCAGGTTGAAATTAAGATATTTTTTTTCATTGAGTCAACTTTTAGATTGGATTTAGGTGAAGACGAATCTGATAAAAAGTGCGTTATGAGGTCCTTGCCTTCCAACATAAAGGCATTCAATGCACGAAAATTAACGACAAGTAGTGCCTAGGACTACGATGAGCAAGTAGCCTAGGACTAAAAATAATTTAACCTCGAGTTGGTTTGGCGACGGCAAAAACAAAAACTCACATCGCGTGGTCGGAGTCTGGTGCATCTCGTCATATTGCTTCTCGTGCGTCAGTATCAGCGTCAGCAGGATCGACCCGACGAGCACCTGAGAGAAAGCCACCAGAAGGACTCCTGGGAACAGGTTGCACACTCCGCAGCAGCTTTCTAGCTGGCACCCTGGCTTGTGGACTGCGAAGTGCAAGGGAACCCTGGGCGATCCACTAGAACTCCTCGACTTTCTTCCGGTAGACTTGGTCTCTATGTCCAAAGTCATCGTTTTCGGCATTATTCTTAAATATTTTGTACGAAAAGTCGAAAGAATTCAATATTTTTGTAGTAAGTCAGTAAAAACGTCTTTTGGAGTTGACAGTATCAAAATAACCCATCAAAGAATTACCCATCAAATACAAAGAGAAAAGTAACTTTAATGTCAAATAGATAAAGAAATATTTTTTTTAGTTCAAAGCCCAGCGAAGTATGGTAATCTCACCATCCTGCAAATAGGGAAGATAATTAAAATATGAGAATTTCATTCTGACGTCTTGACTATTTTCAAAAAGGTTATGCTACAGGGCGAATCCTTAACCCGATCTTCTTTGTTTTAGGGTCAAATTGTAGCTGGCTAAAAATTGTCCAAAGGAGATTTATCTCGAATTTTTAAAATCATTCCTTGTTGCCATGAAGGAAGAAAAAATTTTACGCGCCCAAATGGAGTAGTAATCAAAACGTACTATGGGTGCCGGCTGAGACAATACATATTTTTTGGACTCACACACACATTCACACTTTTCTTTTAAATAGTCGTTCACGACCGTGATGTTCTGTCATATCATAAAATACAGGGCGTCCCACGGCTATGCCACATGGAGGGAAAGTACCTTAAATATTGTAGATAGAAAATTTTACTTAAAGAAGACATTATTTTATTTCTAAAAACTATTAAATCTGCATTCATAATTTTTTTAATAATTGCATGTAATGGTTGAACCGGGAATCGAACCCGCTATACGAGAAAAAAAAATACCCTGTAGTTTTATCATACCGATCGAAAGGCTTTATCATAAGGATTATTTTTTGCTATTTAACATAGTGTCAGAAATAAATGGAAGACTATGTATTTTAACATTTTTAATACAAAATTAATCAATTTATCAAAGGCTCAAAATGACTCCCATGCTATTGAATACAAAGTCGCACTCTTTTGATTTTTTCACGCCCTGTCGATTTTTTGATCTTGTTGTGGTGGATATTTAGAATAATACGTCTAAGTTCTGTTTGTAGTTCGTGCATACTTTCATACAGGTTCTTGTAAACTAAATTTTTTACATAACCCCATAAAAAAATCTAACGGGGTTAAATCTGGCGATCTCGGCGGCCACATCAAATGTTAAAATTAATAGTCTTCCTTTTATTTCTGACACTATGGTATTTAGCAAAAAGTAATCCTTATGGTGAAGCCTTTCGATCGGTATGATAAAACTACAGGGTGCTTTTTTTTTCTCGTGTAGCGGGTTCGATTCCCGGTTCAACCATGCAATTATTAAAAAATGTATGAATGCAGTTTTAATAGTTTTTAGAAATAAAATAAAGTCTTCTTTCAGTAAAATGTTCTATCTATAATATTTAAGGTACTTTCCCTCCATGTGGCATAGCCGTGGGACGCCCTATATAAAAAATTAAATAAATAACACAAAAAGGTTAATTGTGCGGTGAAATTGTGCCGAAACCATGTCGCAAGCAAAACTACAAAGCTTGCTGGTATCACATTTTTCTGGTGAGTAGTAAACCGCTTGGTTTTTACAATTTTCGTGGTCAATTTTGTAGCAGAAAATTGTGTTGTTGATTTTTAGTGATTGAAGTATTCGATAAAAAATAATATAGAATCGAGTCGTCCGCTTATTATTTTTTTATTTTATTTATTTATCGCAATTTTCCGAAAGATCCGAATATTAAAAATATTGTTTTAAAATTTGTGACAGTGACCACTAACCATCAGGTGCCGTCTGTCCTTGTGCCTAGGTAAAGTTCGCAGCGCTCTAGGAAATGGTTACCTATCATAAATCCGAAAACTTTAATACCGAATATATTTTTAAGTACCGAAAACGGATAGCATTTTTTTTTACTTTCCATATTATTGTTTTACCGAAATCAGTTTTACCAGATTTTCATTTTCCAGAGTTTCATTTCTCTTTTTAATTTATTTACAAAACTAGATCCATTATAAATTATGGGAAAAGTAAATTCTGTTTAATAAATCTCCAGGATAATTAATATGTATGAAGTAAAACAGTTGGTAAAACCAAAAATTACATTTCGATAATATGGTTGTAGTTTTTCTGGAAAATGATACTCCTGTTTAACATATTTTATGGTATAATGAAGTTATGTTAAAAGAAACATATTGGAACTAAATATTCTATGAACCGTTTTCGGTCAATTAAGTTTCGGTTAAGAAGAATTCGGAAGTACGAAATGTTACCAATATTATTGCAAGTTGATCGCCATTGTTTATGAGAGGCTCGATAAATAAATCCAGTAGCCATGTGATAAAATGTACGAAAACAATCGATAAATAAACGTTACGCTTCTTACGTAACGGATCACATCACTATTTTCAAATTCAGCAACCAATAAGTTTCATGTTTTTTACATGCCAAATAAAGACTAATAAATGTCATACTTTATTGATATTTTGTTTTTCATTGGGCATGTCATAACATGAATGTCTCTATCTTTTTCTAACGTACCGTAATAAAGATTTGTGTTAGAGACTGATAGAGTTAAAAGACAAACCCCGTCTCCCGCTTCCACCTACCCTCCCCCCCTCTGAGCGGCCGCATTGGTTTCGATGCAAAATAGGCATGATTACTACTCCATATGGGCGTGGATTTTTTTTTCCTTCATGCTTATTGCACTAATACACATTTTCACGGGTTTTCTCCACGATTTAGTTATAAATTGAGCTTATCGATATTTCGACCGAGTTACACCGATCATGGTCACGGCAGAACTGGTGAAACGGCGGGTAGGACTGCAGAAACTTACTTCTTCTAAGGGCAAACATATCTGTCTACACTTTTTCAATTTAAAATTAAATCGTGGAGAAAACCCGTGAAAATGTGTGTTAGTGCAATTAAAAGCCACGAAAATCTAAGAATCGTTCCTTGTTTCCAAAACATCGAGCATCAAAATAAAAAAATCTCTTTTCAAGTCCGAAGAAAGTTTATTTGAGAGAGGTGCTCAAAACCATTGGCTGAGCATTTCCTTTTAGTATTATTATACCCTGTATAGATAAGATAGTTAGTTATGATATAGTAGGTATACACTTCTGTGAATCGGTGATGTATCGCACGCACATCTGTGACTTTTCTTTATTGACTTTGATAAATCTGGGCCCGCGAGAGTGCTCTTAGCTGAGTCGTGCAAAAGAAGGAAGGCAAAGGCTATGACCAAATTTTTTTAAATCCATAGTTGCTTTAGGTAAGTATAGAATATATTTTATTGTACATATAAATTTAAATACAGCCAAAGAATTACAATGAATAACAACTAAAGTGAACAAAAAGGCGGTCTCGTTACTGAGGTAGCAATTTCTACTAGGCAACTATATTTTCTAACCCCTTCTTTCTGGTCAGGCAATGTGATGTAACTAAGTCACGCAAGAATTCAAGCAAATTCCAAGCGGATACCTTTGGTTAAAATTCTATTAATCTCCTTTGGTCCTTTTTAAAGTACAATTTATTTTATTTAATAACGGGAAAAATATTGTAAATTATTACAATAAAAAATGTTGTTTAAATTTAATCCAAATGAATAGTGTTCATAAAACAAAAATGGCGGCAGTAAAAACGGCGGCAAACACATGTTTGGTGGATTGTTTATGAGTCGTAAACCTGCGGCCGTAATGGCGTCGCTTTCAGCTTCAGCGGTAAATTTTTGATATAACCGCCCATTGTGCGGCTGAAATTAGTTCTAGAGGCTTATATTGTGGAAATTATCGGCTGAATTCAAAGGCTTATGACAGGGATTGAATAACCATAGCTTTATAAGTATTTCGACATGATATTTCTCTTCTCATAACTATTGTTCGGATTTTAAATGTCAGCTTATGGTGTAAGTTTTGAGGTTAATTTTGTGAGGTGAGTAATCATCAGAATTAATTTAAACCTGGTATCAGAATTATTGAAGGCTTCTGACACGGCTTGTGTAACGCTACTAGCCGCGATAGTAGCCGGGACCAACGGCTTTTAAGTGCCTTCCGAAACACGGAATTATTTTTCTTTTCGAACAATCAGGAGATTTAGCCTGCAGTGTCGAGAGAGTCCAATCCAAACTGGCTGGCTGACCAAACTGGGGAAAGTCTTACAAAATGATAATATGTTTGACGGGATTCGAACCTGGAACTTCCGTAATGCGATTTATCACTAGACCACGGATGTGTTCACGAAATTTAAGAATTTGACTTTCATGAACCTATTCTAGTTTAATAATACCTTTGAGTATTAATGATACTGTTGTTATCACCTTTACTATTTCTTTATTTTACA
Source organism: Teleiodes luculella (assembly GCA_948473455.1). NCBI lineage: Eukaryota > Metazoa > Arthropoda > Insecta > Lepidoptera > Gelechiidae > Teleiodes > Teleiodes luculella. The sequence continues at coordinate 7,862,877 of OX419600.1, read as the reverse complement.
CTTTTATCAATTTATTTATGCATAGTGGTTGTTGTTAGAACTACAAAAATATTGTAATTACATTTAGTAAATTTGAGAAGTGTTGGGATTTTTTACCCGATTACGCAAAGCGCGCTATTTAAAAGCTTGTATTATTAGGTCCTTACCTACCTATGAAATTGCCGTTCAGTATCAAAAAAGTGAAACAAGTTTTTTTTAATGAAATTATTATTTAATCAATCGAAGTATGCGCCGTTGTTACCGATACACTTCCGCCATTTTATAGGCAGATCATTGATACCTTTGGAAAAAAAATTCTGGGAGCGAGAGTCTATGAACTGTTTGAAGGCGGTTTTGACTGCCTCATCAGATTTGAAATTTTTTCCTTGTAAAAAGTTATCCAAATTTTGAAAAAAGTGGTAATCGGTTGGGGCAAGATCTGCGCCACCCACCATACTCTCCAGATTTTGCCCTAACCGATTACCCCTTTTTTCAAAATTTGGATAACTTTTTACAAGGAAAAAATTTCAAATCTGATGAGGCAGTCAAAACCGCCTTCAAACAGTTCATAGACTCTCGCTCCCAGGATTTTTTTTCCAAAGGTATCAATGATCTGCCTATAAAATGGCGGAAGTGTATCGATAACAACGGCGCATACTTCGATTGATTAAATAATAATTTCATTAAAAAAAACTTGTTTCACTTTTTTGATACTGAACGGCAATTTCATAGGTAAGGACCTAATATTTTCCAGTAAATGAGTAAAAATGTTATGTAGGTATACGTTCTAATATAGTTCCAGGTCAGTGCCAGGTTCAGAATAATATAGATATTTATTTTATAAATCAAACTCGCAATTCCCAAATAATAGAAGAAAATATAAGTAAAATAACATAATGGTATTATTAAAATGTAGGTAGAAAGCTATTCTCGTTCTTTGGCGACCGGGTCGGGTCATAAATCATTGGGCCGATAAAGATTTGTGCTTTCTCGCCCTTGTATTGATAAATGTGCATTATTCGATTATTCGCTTTTTCCTCCCCTAGTTTCATACATTCCTGGTACCTGCGAAACGAAAATATAGTGATGTTGGCTATCTTAACCATTTTTAGGTACCAGTCACATATTTAGTTCATTAAATATAGTTTTCGATTTTTGTTGTGTAGAAACAATTTCTTTGTGGAGGATACTCATTTCATTCCGAAAGATAATCGGCTTAGAAATCTTCCAATTTAATATTTCCTGTGTCGTAGACGAGGCGAAATATAATAAGTATTCCATTATTTGGATACTTCTTGAAGGAAACGAATTTTCACAAACCAATACATTATATTATTTTAAAAATAACTTTAAAGCTATCCACTTTAAGAAGTTGTACAATATATGAAATGCTTAAAATATTTAATCATGTACAAAAATATCGCAACATAGATAAGTAAAATAAAACACTTATGAACAATGTAGAGATTTTTTTTTATAATTCAATTGTAAATATTTTTTTATACTTGGATCGAAAATTTATGCCTTTTGAACCTATGGACACTTTTATCGCTGTAAGGTTTTCAGCAAAGAATGCTTCTACAGCTTTCAAATACTTATTCTAATAGTTTATTCTGCTGACGTCAACATATGAATGAATAAAAATAAAACTGTGGTACGCCAAACAGATGTGAAAGGCCGAGAAAAAAAACCGGTCAAGTGCGAGCCAGCGAAGTAAGTAAGTGCGAGTTGAACTCGCCTGGAGAGGGTTCCGTATAAACGAAGTTCTTTATCATCAGCCGAAACAACTGGAATAATTGAGTTCAAATTACAATCGGTCCAGTATACTTTCAGTAGAAATAGGCGCTGACTGACGTACGAACGGACAGACACCCGAGTAATCCTATAGGGGTTCAGTGTTTCGTTTTTGAGGTACGGAATACCCTAAAAAAAGCGCCCGTTTGGCACACTTCCTTTTAGATCCAAAGCCCATAATAATTGGATATCCACAATTTCAAATATCGCAAATGGAATTTGGAATTCAGAAGATAATCCTCAATCAACTGTCCTGCGCAGATTTGGGATTGAATTTTGTATGTGATACCGATTGTCGGCATTATGAAAACGGTTAACCGTGATAAAAATGGAAATGTAAATAGATACGGGCCAAAGCGATGCATAACGGAAACTGGGAGATTTCAAATAATATTATAAACTCTCAATCTAACGTAAAGAATGAGTATTTTATTATATGTATGTATGATCTTCATAAATAACTAAACGAGTACTGTATGGACTTGTTTCTCCAAGGATGTTATAAGTACTTAGTACGTACGTAGTACTTACAACATCCTTGCGTAGCTCCTAAACGGATGCGCCGATTTTGATCTAGTTTTTTTTCGTTTGCAAGTTGTCACAATCGAGTGTGTTCTAGCTATGATCTAAGAAAATTTAGCCATTTGAAGATTATCAGCTCATTTCTAGTTGTTGAAAGGATCAAGTAACGGTTTTGTGGCGGGGGTTATTAAAATTTTCAATTTAATGTTATTAATATTTTGGTAAAGTTGCAAATCTATTGACTAAGCCCGTCCTGTCAGTATTTGCTTAGCCGGCATCAACACCCTGTATATCACAGGTCGCTGCGTTCGCGCTCTAAGGCTATCAGACTTTGGCATTTATCCAAGTTTCATACGTGATGGCCGCAATATGACTAAAGGCAAAGCAGGCTCAAATATTTACAGTATTTATTTACAGTGTACTGGACTACTGGTACTGCTGTGTCTGGAGAAATGTAAAAAAATATATATGCATGTTTTAGGAATATTTCAACTGGAGGTAAAGATTATATAACTAGGTGGAAACCACGCAAAATTATATTGTATGTAATTATGGTATTAGACGTTGTGTGGAAACAGTGAGGCCGACGGATATAGAAGTTTTAGAACATAATTATTCATTATGGCACTAGCTAGAATTCTTTGTGCCAACTTCAAGTTATATTACAGATTCATTTCCAATATGCTCGTGTGAAGCACGAATCCTGTGATTTTTTTTCCGAACATTTTTAGATAACTCATCTTCTGAATATGGTAAAGTACAGGCGATTTATCACTTGACCACGGACTCTGTTTATATATTATGTGTATTTCTAATGAGTGCGAAAAAGACTTTGTTCACGAAATTTAATAATTTGAATTTCATGATTTGGATACATTCCTCATCTATATTGAAATTTAACTGTATCAATAATGGTAAATTGTAGTACAATCAATCCTATCTCGAATTATCAAGGCATATCCTCTTAGTCACTGGGGGGTGATACATAACACCGCCTGAACCGCCTCTCGGTATCCAAGGGTGCTCTGTCTTATCAAGTATACTTTGACAGTTTACAAATCTTATCACGACCGAAGCTACACTGGAGCAATGGAGGCTAGTTCGCAATTAATGAGCTAGGAAACAAAGGGAGAGGTACTGGCTTTTGTTATTGACAAGAAAACTTAATATATTAGTGTATGTGTTACTTTGAAGTGCTGTTCGATTTAGTTTTAGCCGGCTAGAGTTTTTTTTTGCATTTGCGGCACATGCGGTTGGTGGGTTTGAGACTCGTATTACAAAATTCGCCCCTATTGCTACGTAATAACGGCGCTCTCAAGGTCACAGTGTGCCGCCGCCGCATGTGCTGACTACTGTACCTTAGTTGAAATCGTAAAATTAAAGATCGTTTTCAGAATGCTAAAGAGTTTGAGCTGTAAGTAATTCAGTTTTCCTTATTGAAATTATTTTTATTTCTGTACAGAAAAGCAAACTGTTGCTTGCGGTATTCTTTACTTCAGAAAGACGTCCACTGCTGGACAAAGATCTCCATAGCTAACGATAGTTCTTAGCAATCTCTGCCCATGCTTAGCCTTCGTATAAACGCGATCATTTTTAATACGAGTAAGTATATTTTACCAATATACCTTTAAGAACCTTTCTGCACTACAATAGCCGTTGTTTTTTTTTCTATGAGTAATTTATCCTAATTACTTACTACATATTATATTATCTCTGCATTTTGTAATCTATCTTTGTAATCGGATAGTACAACAAGATTTTGTGCACTGAAGTTCAGCGAAGCCTCACAAACTAACTTAATGTAATAAATAAACAAATCCGAATTGAATTTGTCTCACTATTCGTAGAGCTGACAAAGTGTTGCCAGGTCCAATAAGCTTTCTGATTCAAGTAGGAAGCCCGCCACAAGACTGATTTATCTGCCCTAGAAAACTATTTCTGCCAATATATTATGTTTGCTTAGTTAGATCATCGTATGGTCAATCACTAGGTACAGTCTGCATGGTTTTTTTTAATTGACCTATGCTTGAATCGAAAAAGTACAACGGATCAAGCTTCACCGGACTTGCGGGGGAGCGGAAGATTCTACCCCAAAAAAAGTCATATACCGACGCGTCTAGGGGCGGCTCAAGGGAGCCTCGGACCTAGGCCTAGCTAGCGCGTTGATAAAGAAAAACATCGAGAAGGAGACGACGCCTGAGGGGCTCCATCTCTGATTATCAATTTTGATTTTGGTTTTGGCCGCGCCCCCGCCGGCAGGTACGGGCGTTTTTACCTGAAGGGTAATTGTTACCTGAAGGGTATATTATTTTCGTATAGTTAGATCATCGCATGGTTTAGTATGTATGGTTCTATGTGGTACTCATGTATTTGGTATCAAAATATGATAAGTAAATCTCTGTAACTACGCCATTGTTCAAGAAAATCCTAATTAAGCTAAAATAATGAGTTAATTATACCAGGGCCTAATTAAGCAGGTCCAGTATAGCTGGTGCTAATTACAATATACGTAATGAATCCCCAGCCGCGGCTGTGTAGTGCGGTTGAAACTTTATTAACACGATCCTACGGGCTGTTATGGAGTAACTCTTGTAAAGTTATGATTATGACCCTCTATGTAATATACTATAGGCATATACGGTGTGTATGTACATTATTTTATACTTATAGGAAAGTTTTTCTTTTGTTCTTTAAAGAAGTATAATTAAATCAATGAAATAATACACACTTTGGTTAGGGAGTAAGGTATTTATTACAATTTTCCCATTTTTATTCAATTCAGAAAACGTCTTTGATAAACAACCTAAAAAGAACGACTTCGTCCTCCAGCCCCTGACAAGACCTTTTTATAATATACACGTTAATTTACAATAATAGTATATTATGTACGTATAAATCAATATGCGTGTACAAAATCTGTCTATATATGAAACCTATCGATGCATATTTAAATAATCATTATGTACGCGACGTTAGTTTTAATTAACTTTGTAGAATAGAATAAAATACAATATACTTTATTGCACACAAGAGAATACAACAAACATAATTAAAGCAACACAGGTGTACAAAAGGTGGCCTTATTGCTAAGGTAGCAATTTCTACCAGGCAACCCTTATATATCAAAGATACTAACAAAATAACAAATATAAAATTTTATCATCCTACCCACGTTCTGCAATAAAATTAAACGTCCTGCAATCAAACAGCCATAAATAATGCAATCATTATAAAGAGTAGAATTCAAGCGATAAAACGTTTGATTCTTGTCCCAAATGGAGAGGCGGGAGGGTTTCTAAGTTACAATCCTGATGGGACACTGATATATAAATAAATACCTTACCCTGCCTGTACGTACATGTACTATTATTTATTCTGTGCCCTCACCACTTAGGCAGGTATTTCACTGGCGACAGCGACAAAAGACGAAAGGGACGCAGTTATGCGCAAGAGTGAACGCGGTGTATTTGTATCTCATTCTAACGCATAACTGCGTCCCTTTCGTCTTTGTCTTTGTCGCCACTGAAATAGGCGCCTTACTTTTAGATACGTCACGAATCTCACTTGAAACAGTTCATCTCCCCGCTACTCTCACGCGGTGGCGGCGCTAGCATCGATCTACAGAAATTTACAAAATACCAAATCATATTTTCACTAGCGAATCCACGCGTGACTTTTGAGTTCGTCTTTACAGAATAGCATTGCTGAGCTAGAATCACCTGAAAGTCACCAAATTTCAGTCTGTAAGTAGCATCGAGGTATTTTTTTCGTATGGCCACTGTTGAGGCGTTTGACTTAATCACACTCAACTATCAACTTAGGATTTCCACAACCATACTCGTACCCACGTACCACTGGCCACAGTTACGTAACAGCGATAAAAAGACTTAATAAAAAGTTTCACATTTTCCAATCAAACATTTTGTACATATTTATTTATTGCACCCAAAAGGTACAAACAATTTATAACAATACGAGTATACGATTTCTTTATTGCTAAGGTAGCAAATTTTACCAGGCAACACTTTAATACATTGTGTGTGTGTGGGTGTATAACCGCCATCTTTTCATCAAATAGGTGTTATTTACCAAGCGCTGTTATATTTAACTTTATAGTGTGATGTGGTTGTAGACCTGCATGCCCTTTACAAGGGTCATCCAGCCAACAATGTAATTAGATGAACCGCTGTAAATCCTAAACACACATGCGCCAGGGGATCCACCTTAACTAACAACTTTTTGGTGCAGGCGGTAGGATTGTGTAGGAAGGAAACTTTGCGAGCACATTCCTTGTAAAATGTGTTACAAATATAAATGAAATGTATGTAAGACATCAAATTTACAATAAAAACATTCTCCTCTACTACCTAATCATTTTGGTAGCAACTTCAAACCTGTACAAGTTGTATAGATATTATTTATTTATATATTTACAAGTTAATCACGTTTATTAGCCCGAATTTCATAAGATATATTAAAACCGACCTGTTACCGATATTAAATTCGACCTGTCATCCATTTCAGCGGATTTCAGGCGATTGTCAATCGTTATTCGCTTGGTATGTTCTGAAACATTGATTCGATTAAGGTGCTTTACAGACGAAGCTTTATTTGATTAATGTACCTACTGATGATTTCTAAATGTTGAATATTGGGTTCATACTCTATTGTAATAATGATGTGTTGGTAATAGGCTTCGCAATAGGTACATACATACTTTATTATATACTTACATTTAATTCTCAAGTGGTCTTTGCCAAATAATTAACTTGATTCTACAACGGCATAAAAAAATACAACAGTAACTTAGTGTACAATATTAAAATCGCAGCTAAAGAAAACAGGCGACACTTAGCATGGTCCTAGAATGCATATATACTTCTGTGACCTTCTGTCTTCGTGATCGAGTAGTAAAAAGTTGTATTATTCAGATTCTAGTACCCATAACGTACTGTCCCAGTGTGCGCAGCCCCTGCGGCCGGTGTGCGAATCAGCAATAATTTAAGCGTAGTGTCACGCCTGTGGCTCGCGTAAAGGTGGGCACATCCATCATTCGAGCCCGCGGCTCATGGTTCGGCGGTGTGCACACTGAACCACGTAACCAGGGCTTTGGAACACCAAATTTAAAATTGTTTCTAACAAATTCCAAAAACTTCAATCGTTCCTAGCTTTGTCTTTGTTTCTATGAATGAATCAATATAATACAAATATACTTTGTTGATAACAAAATAAACAGTACACAAAAAAAACAATACTAAAGTCAAAAGCCTTATTGCTAAAGTATCAATCTATACCAGGCAACCTTAGGGTAAAAAATTGTGCAGAGAAAACATGGTGTGGGTTAAGGGTTTCAATAGAGTTCTGGAGCATCTAAGTACCTAAGTATGCTCTATTTAGGTACAGAAGTATATAAGAGTAACTACGTTTAGTAGTTTGGCTGTTTGGCTAACCTTTTAAGAGACTGGCCAACCTGAGACGGAGCTTAGACACACGGTTCAGGCGCCGCCGCCGCTATACGTAATTTGTGGTTCAGTCATGAGTCAAGCGCAGCGATAAAGACGTGCAAACTTAATCAAAAGTGTCTCTTGTCTAAAAACAAATAGGAACAGATCCAGAAACCAATTGGAAGGTAGTTCGTTTTAGCACTGAATCCGAACGGCTGATGGAGCACCGTAATCCTATTACCCAGGGCTCCAAACTTCGCCCGATTATACGCTTCTAATTAGGCTTAACGACTCTAGACAAGCTTCAGAATACACTTAATGCCTAACTACTTACTTACTTATATTTATCGTCGTGATCTACTTACTTGGACTTAGGGGTGCTAACAGACGAACTGCACGACTGCAGTTTGTCTGTAAACACCCTAAGTAGTCATAGAAATACCAAGATGTACTCAAAATTCTCTCAGCCAGAACAGCTTATAAATTATTTAGTCATGGTCTAAGAAAACGAGATTATGCATTCGGACCACGTGACTTGACACAAGCCTACGTCATCATGCTGTTCATCCTTGTCGAATGCGCATGCATGCAGCATGATGACGTACGCTTGTGTCAAGTAATGTGGTCCGAATGCAAGACATTGTTTTCTTAGACCATGTTATTTAATAAAGCTCTGATCTCTAAAACAACTCCTTCTTAGTCATTTGCTCAAGTGATCCTCAAATTTTAGATCCATTGCCTTCGTAAGACTGTCAAACAAAATATTTATTCAGTAATAAACACATGTAGCGAGAATATCTGCATTATTTTTTTTATCTCCCTACACGTCAAAAAGCAGTAAGATTTAGCATAAAACAGTTAGATTAAGTAAAGGTCACAAAGTTTTTAACTAATAACAGATGATTTAAAATCACGATCCAATGGTTCCAACCAACAAAATTTCTTTTAAAAATCATATTTAATCTAGTAATTTAGAGACAGGTGTGCCCGGAGCTTTTTAGATAAAATGTACTTATCTCAAAAAACATTACCTACACATAAAAAACAGAGTGCTCTGCAATTACAGGGCTAGAAGAGGGTCTTTTTAGGCCTCATGTTTATCAAATTAGGGCACAGTGTAGTAGTGTGAGCGCCGCCTAACAAAATCAGAGTACGGTGAACACATGAAGGATGCCCACAAAGATTTATCAGGCGCTTGCTTCGGTTGACAGGTGTCTTAAACGTCTAAAACGTCTAAAATGTCTAAACCGCGTCCGGTGAACGCGCCCTTAGGTAGAAGGGTTTAGATTAATTTGTACGTGTAATGAGACAAGACGTATCTAATGGTCTGGAAGGGACTTCAAGATGTGATAATGTTGTATCATGTTTGACTGACTGGTAGATGTTATGTTGATCAGCAAACACTGTTGTACACGAATACAGTTGGCTATATTGGTTGACAGGTTAAACAACTCAATACCTTTATTTATTTAAAACTTAGATTTAAAAACTAAAATAAACTATTTTGTTCTTTGGGAGAGTCGGTCTTGGTTTGAGTAAAGCTTTTCAGATTCTTATATGACGTCATTAAGCGTTCTTAGCCTATAACGAATAATACATATATTTTTGAATTATGATTTTTGAATTTTTTGTATGTCAATCAGATTCATCGACTCAGTTTCGACTACGCAGAATAATATATTTATTAACATAGGTAGGTATTCAATAAATTACGAGTAACAGTAATTAAAAAAATAAAATTATGGATTAGGTCTCTTCGTCGCGTCGCTTCTTTAAAAAACATTAAGAGAGAATTTCTCGTCTTATTAAAATAGATTGCAAAAAAACTTCAGTTAATAACTCGTTTCCTTCTATAAGCTCTTCAGCCTCAAAGCAATAGAACTGCATTTCTTTCATTAGCAAAGGGGTCTTGTTTAACACTGTAGCTGCCGAGGACTTGCCACAAATGGTCATTAGCAATTTAGTACTTTACAATATTAAAAAAAAAAAACTAATTTACTGTTTCTTATAAGTTTTTCAGTGAGTGAAACAGGTACCTTTTTAGATATTTTAACAGTTTTGGAGAAAAACCCAGTTTGCATCTCTCACAATCATTTTGTCTTTTCACATCATACAGTAATATATTTATTAATAATTATATTAATTGTCTGATTTACTTATTGTCAAACTTGGCACTGTTTTTAACCTAATCTCAGCTTAGAGCCAAAGAGTTCAAAGAGTTCAAAGAATTCATTTTTTAACTTTTGGATGTTACATCACTTAGTTAAGTCATTTCAATTATTATACCTTTTGTAGTACAAAAAACGTAATAAATATAAATCTAGCTTTCCAATGCGCTTTCCCGCGAAAATAACGTAGCCTATATCCTTCTCCAAGGTGTATTCTATCCCAACTCTTTACCACGTTTCCTCAAAATCGGTTCAGTGGTTCTGTCATGAAAACGTAACAAACAGACAGTTATTTTCGCACTTAAATATAAGTAGGGATTTGCGTACTGCATGCAAGCAAACTAACTCCATATGTGTTGGGGTATTGAAAGAGTTAAATAAAGAGTTACTCCAAGCTCTAAGTCTGTAGCCAGCGCGGCGCAAGAGCATGAAAGCAAAGGGTATACAGTACAAACAGCCATACAGCGACTTCCTCGTTAGTGGGGTAGACCAGAATCGTTCCTGACTAATTACTAATTAGAGATCGGGGTACTATGGGTTTTATAGGATTCCTTGTTTTGAAGTTTTAGAAAACACACACAGCTCAGCCACGGACTCGAACTTTGGTCGCTCGTTGGCAGATACTACAATTTGGATTTCTTTATTTCTGACAGTAACAGTTCGTATTAATTATTGTTCTCTTAAGTCAAGTTATTATATGACCTAAAAATTTACAAATAGGTAGTCTTCTGGTAAGTTCTTTGTTCTTCAAACATCAATATTTATTTAGTAATTTAATTATCATAAAATAACGCCTTCTAGTCTAGAAGTAGGTTGACTTAGCTTAGGTATTTATTTATAGGAAAATAAACCCAGTAACATGGCGATAAAAAATAAATATGTGGGGACATCTTACACACGGCTATCTGACCCCAAACCCTGTGCTCCGAAGGCAGACGTAATACCAATGGGGCCGTCAAGTGGTTCAAAAATATTCTTAAAAGGATTCATATTTCTTGAGAACATTATTACACTCACATCAATGTTTACGTCATCAATTGCGTGTGATCCACTTTGATAGATCTTATCAAGGAGATGCATAGAAAAACCGGGACAAATAATCACGTAAGGTATTTAACTGCATTAGTCATTTTAACGGAACTTTACCTATTACAACAATTAAAACCCAAACGATTGGTAGATGCGACACGGCAAGCAACCGGATATTATTTTCAATTTAGCTACATCAAACTAAGTTTTTGTTGCACTTAATTCGTTCTTAATCGTTTTGTCATCAACAATAACAAGTTTACTTCTGCTCTGCACCTCTCGATATCGTCAGTGAAAAAGTAAAAAGACTGAACCACCAATATGCAACTTTACAGGAGAGAATTTTAAAGTTTTTTTTTTAAGAAAAAAAATCATTGTGGCTTTCCTTTTCAGTGCATTTTAATGAAACCTTGATACAAATATTTTGTGATTTTTTTGCTATTCTTTTATAATATTACTAAACTTGTAACTGCGCTGGTTTGCAAGATAAGTGTCGCTTTAGACAATATTCACTCATGTTTTTGAAATATACTAAAAGGTAAAAAGAGTAATCAACCAAAAAAGCTTTCCCTTCTGCGCTCGAAAATTACTAACAAGCTATTAATCACTGGTCAAGAGGAAACAAAATATACTTATAGCAATATGATTTTTAGTCTAGTCGCAGTAAAATTACTAGTTAACGTTATCACTTACAGATAAAGACGGATAGAACTACTAAAGCCCAAAATTCATATCCCAAAAATGGTGACAACTTACTAAAGAACAAAACGAAACACAGTTTGAAACTAAAATTTTTACTAAACACTTGAATTTTTTACCAACTCCGGCCCTTCTAGAAACAAAACTTGAGCATCTTCAAGCGGAAGCTGAAACGATGGGCCTTCGAATTAACAGACGCAAAACAGTCGACATGCGGATAAGGTCAAATATAACGGACCCATTGGCGCTGAGAGGAAAAAACCTGGACTTCGTCACCAAGTTTGTGCACCTTGGTAGGTAGTGTGATAACATGCCAAGGTGGGACGGAGGAAGACGTTGACAGCAGGATCAAAAAGGCTAAGGCTGCTTTCGCACAACTTAATACTGTTTGGAAGTCAAATGTGCTCACGCGACGCATCAAGATTTCCCCCTTCGTGTCCATCGTCAAGTCGGTACTGCTTTTTGGCTATGAAACGTGGAGAGTGACTAAGGGCTTGACAAATAAAACACAAGTCTTTGTTAAGTCCCTCAGGTCGATCCTTCGCATATTTTGGCCAAGAACAATACGGAACGAAGACTTGTGGAAGATATGTCATCAGTCTCCTATTGAGATAGCGATGCGCAAATGGAAATGGATCGGCCATACTATTCGTAGAGGAGAAATGAACAACGCAAGTGTTGCTTTAGAATGGCAGCCGCCGCCGGGCGGAAGGCGAAATCGCGGGCGCCCTGTACACACATGGCGGCGAACCGTCGAGAGCGAGCTTCGAGCCGTTGGAGTGAGCTGGAGTGAAGCGAGAAGACAGGATTCTGTTCTTATACAAAAAATCACTATCACAATCGCCTGCAAACTCAAAAATCCTTTCATGCAAAAACATACTTGTACACAACCATTATTCATTGGATTCACATTTGGAGTCGTTTTCTCTTGTTCTACCTAATTGCCAAAGTTGAGCAGAGGCAGGCGGACCCACCGACCAGAGTACATTACGAAAGTTCCATGGCTTATTTTTTAATGAGGAATGGGTTTGCGTTGGACCACAGCTTGGCCACTGACTACTTTCTCTGATGGGAAGTGGCGAATACGTTTGCTTACTCTTTTTTTGAATACACCAGAGTTCTACAATTTCGAATAAAGAGACGCAAGATCGTAACAGCCAGACAGTATACGCTATACTGTCTGGCTGATACGCATTAGAAATATTGTTTTATCTACGTATAAGAAGATGGAGAATCTCTTGTCTTAAGTTTTTATTTACAAGTTGCTTATTATACCAGTGTTTGATACCATGATCGTGGTAATATTGGCGGCAAGCTGACAGTGAGAGAAAGAGCTGAAGATTGTCCTGCAATAGCGAGACTCACTTATGCTTAAAAGGGTATTAAGTAGAGCTTTAGATTACCCTCCGTGCCAATAGCACAAACCCAGTAACTTTGAAAGCTACAGGCAGGTTACTGGACCTGTTATAAGCACCTTGGCCACTTATAATCACGTCATCATTGATAAAAGGCTGCGGCAGTCCGCAGACAAGGCCTATCTTCACTCAAGGGGTGCCACTTGGTCCAGTGTTCAGCTCTTTGCCGAGAGCTTCCAACCCATTGAATAAGCTTGCACGAAGCGCGAAGCTTCCAATACATTTAAAACGCTTGCACAAAACGCAGACCTTCTAATAAAACAAACACGTTCATAAAGCGTGAAGCTTTTAATGGCACAACGAAACTTGCATGAAGCTTCCATGTCAGGAAAACACAATCATGAAGTGCGAAGCCTCCAATGTTAAGAAAAAACAAGCATGAAGCGCGAAGTTTCCAATGTCTTCTTGACCAGCTTCTGCTAGCTAGTTTACACAGATCGTCATTTTATACAGCTGGGAAGCTTCCAGGTTTCTTGATTGCTGGGTCAAGCGATTATAAGTTCTACGATGAAATAAACCCACTGCCACTTCAGCTTGCTTATTTAAGTTAGCTCGCTTCTCCAATAGAGTCCATTAGATTCAGAGCATTAGCCCTTTCCATATAGCTTGCTGAGCAACTCGAACTTGTAAACAAGTCCTACGGTCAATCAATAGAATTTACGAAAAGATGCACTCCTTTTACCGGTTTCCCATTGAAGAATACCTATAAAACCTCCTATTTTCTGCGTTAGTTTTGCTTTAAATAAGTTCAGAACTTACATTTTCCTTCTCAAACTGACATTCGTGCTTCTAATTACAACACCTACAAGGTGTTTCAAATACTTATTATGTGTCAGATTAATCAGTGGCAGGGGCCTGAGAATGGGTTGTCGAAGTTGCAAGCTACACCATTACCCTTGTAGAGTTTTAGACGATGTGGCTGGTCACCATGAGCTTAGTTGCGTTAAGTAGGCAGGTGAATGCCACTGACATCACGTTTTAAATGTCATAAATTATCGGTCTGTAAACATTAAATTATGCCTTGGATTCCCTGAATCTTAAAGACACAAATAGAAATCAGCAGAGAAAGATTTTATTCTAACCTCTCACCAAACAAATCGAGCTTGACCTCAGAGGTCTCAATTAAAAAACACACGATAAATACTCTGTGCTTGTGATATACTTCAAACTTTTTCAGCAGAGACTAATAAACATGGGAGAAGAAACAAAATTTATTAACTTGCCCGAAACCCAAGGGATTGTAACTGTTTTGGCAACATACCCTTGCTGCCCACAGCTCAGAAACATGACCAGCGCGATTGGATGGGATTGAAACTCGATGGGGTAGCCTAGACCCATGGCTACCCCATCGAGTTTCAATCCTATCACTCATCTTATTGGAAGAAATATCAAGGTTTTTCACGGCACTTTGACTTAAAAGTTGGATAATCTCTTATAATCTTTGACTAGTTTTGTTTTGCTTATTGATAGTTGCTTTTTTCGAGGTTTTATTTTTATTTCTTATATTTGGTAGGATAATCATTTCTAAGAATATCTTATAAGTATTATTTAATTTAGATTGCATAAAAATGTTGGTTCTGTGCTAATTACTAGCATTATTTTGTGGTTTTCACTGTTTTTTTTATTTATTTGTATTATGGGGTTAGCCATTTTCAGTGTAAAAAAAATTACATAATTACTGAATCGTAATCGTTATTTGTAACTAACGCAACATTTTTCAATTTTGTTTATAGATCAAATGTTACTTAACCGCCATTTAGTATAAAAATATATACAGCAATTTTTACTAAAACGCCAATGATAAAGGTAACACTTCAGTGAAAATTGACTAATAAACGACTAATACGGACTTAAAAAGACACAAAAGTTACTTATATGCATGAAACTGACTATCCCTAGAAGTCAAAGAATACTTTTAGACCACGGGTAAGAAATGTTGAGTAGGAAAGAATGATTAAGGGAACAGAATCTCAAAAAACACCAAAAAACCGTCGCTTCAGTCATCAAAAATAAAATATGACCCTAAATTTTGGATGGCTAAAGCGACATCAAAAGTGCTCAAATCAACAAAAGAGATGGACTGAACGACGCAGAAAAAATAATGCAATCGAACTGTATATATAACTCATTTTGGCTAAGATGGCGCTTTAGTCTTTTTTCCTTTCCACTGACGATATGATCTTTTGTCTCTGTCGTTCTTGAGGTCATTTTGTGGCTGTCCCTCTCGGATGGCTATCGTAAACTTGACCTTACAGAGCATTGAACAACTGCCTCCTGTCATTCTAGTAGTCACTTGCGCACACGCTGCGCGTCGCGAAATTTTCCTTTTTCAAACGGTTTTTTTAATCGTTAAGTTTCTGTGATAGTTTCTCGACTTAGGCCTTTAAAAATGGTAAGATTGGCTGCATTATTTTATAGTGTTTTAGGGACAATAGAGTTGTTTTTAAATGCTTTAATTAAAGCATATTAATTAGTGTAATATTTTAATCGTTGTTCTCGAGATCATGAGGAAGTTTACGTGGTTAAATGTTCTGTGAAGTGTTTGTGTCTGTGGCTACGTCTGTGGTTATTTTGTTAAAAGATGCCTTGCAAAATCTTGGCGGACCGGTTTCGGAAGGTAGACGGAATGACACGTCCTCGAGGTATGGATAATATGGAGATACATTTAATTACCCTCGTTAACGTTATATAAGAAAGGCAAGTACGTTTTCTTACTGCGTTATTAGGAACATCACATAAGTTTCTGGTGCTTTCCAATCACTAATTTATCACATCGAAGACTTCCGCTTTATTCTGTATTCTAATCTAAGCCTACAATAAGCCAACGAACACAGTTGAATAGCTTATAATGTTTATTCGCAAACAATATTTTTTATACATTATCATATTCATGATCTTCCTTGTTTTATTATTAGAATATCTCAACGCATGACAAAGCTACTCGTAAGATAGTACAAACTAAGTTTGTACGAAAATAGGCAAGGTAATATAATAGATACAACTTTGCTAGTTCATAAACTACAACACTAAATTAAAAAAAAAACCCTGCTCCAAAACAGTTACTTGATCCTTTTAACAACTAGAAAAGAGCTGATAATCTTTAAATAGCTATCTTTCTTGGATCGTAGCTAAGAACACTCTCGATTGTGACACCTTGCAAGCAAAAAAAAAACTAGATCAAAATCGGCGCATCCGTTCAGTAGCTACGATGCCACAGACAGACAGACAGACAAACTGTCTGTGTATTATATCCAATGTATATAGAATTATCTATTCTATACCTGAAGACGTGCTTCCTGAAAAGCAAAAAAATATCTTAATGTATTTCACTTAAACTTCATTACATAATGAAAATCATCTAACCAAAATTATATATTAAAGCTAAAAACGTCATTTGTCCCCCTGACAAACCCTTGTTTTTGGAACACATCATGCGAATATCATATCAACATTAAATATGGAATTATTTAACCCTCAGCTTTAAAAAAAACTCAATAAAAGCACTAGACCCGCATCCCGACTCAAAAACAACCAAAATAGAATTTAGTACGAAGCATTTGTAGCGAATGCTAACACAATCTTGAAAAAAGTCAACAACCCACTGCTTGATTACGGGAAAACCGCATCGCGTAAGACTTGTTTTTACAAAAGTAGTTCCAAGTAAAACCTGTTTACGTATAATATAAATAGATATATAGTGCATTGATCCAGATCCAGACTGGTCGTTGTAAGTCAATGACTGGTAGCTGCTTTTACAAAAATACAAAAATGTTTTTGAGTAGAATCAGAGTAAAGGGCCCGATGCGAATTGGACATTGCACACGGACAGAACTTTCAAAGGTTCTCTATTGTATTCCCTAAAATTTTTTATCCTACTTTTTATTTTCCTTAGCATTTTATACCTAAGTATCGAATGTCTTAATGATCCTAGTCCTATTTTTTTTAACTCCTACTGTTCATTGCCCTATTTATTTTCATCCAAATGATGGTAAGCCCTATTGTCCATAGTTATAATCGTTTATATTCCTAAAATGTATACTCCTAAATAAATCAAAGTCTCTAGCAAAACAGGTTAGTAAAAATGCAACTATCATTTGGGACATATAATATACCGTCAAATTCAGAAAAAAGGATACCAAACGTTATATGAAACAGATATTGTCTTTGCCACTTCCCTTTCATCTTATGATATAGTCAGCTATTTTGATGAATGGCGTGGAACTATATCAACTGAAACCCATTCACGTAATTTATGCTAAACCATTCAGGAATTTCATAGGGAGTATCAGAAAAAAAGGAAGTATGTGGACAAAATTAAGATAATTGAAACTATTATTGAAAATCAATGTCAGTATACAAAATGCGAATTTTTAACAGCTATTGCTGCAAATTTAAAATTATAATAATTTTGCAAATTTAAAATTATCTTTGGTTAATACCTACCTAATTAGTAAAATTACTTCCGAGTAAAATATTTTTATTTTGCATGTTCGATCACTTTTGTAAGTTTTGACTTTCTCTCTTAAAAATTTATAAATTAGTAGAATTTGCCAACGACTCAAACATAGGTGTTTAAAAATGTTCGGAAGTAAATGTAAGGAAATAAGTTGCTCGAGGTAGACCGGTGGCGAGAAACCATGTCAAGATTTACGCAATAGTTGTCTTAACGAATGTGTATTTTTTCAATAATCATTATTAATTTGTATATGTATTTGAAATCTGTTAATATTGTTTTTGAACATAATACTAATCCAAAGTTTTGATTTGATACTAAAATATATTTTCGATTGTCTTTTTTCCTAAAAAAATATTTCACTCTTAATCCAACACCAAAACTTGCATACAAATATTCTAGAAGCCCTTGACTTAAAATGAAATCTTCAGTCCATCTTTAAAATGCATCCACAATTTTGTTGAAGATAAAGTTTAACGACTAGAAATCGTAGCCAACTCTTCCCTCGCAAATTTATCGGGACTCGGTAGAGAGCCGCCACTCTAGAGGGTGTTTGCTTGTTAAAATTGTTCAAAACTTCGCTATCCAACATTTAAAACGACCTTTTCAATAACTTTCATCATTAACGGACAATATGCACAATACTAACCCATTCCTGTTGTATTCGACTCACAAATTTTTTGACACCAGGGTAAATAAGGTCAGTCGATGACTTTAGAACCCACACTAAAAGAAAAAAGGATATCTTGACCATCGTCATAGTGCAGGCCTTCATGACGATAATACCTACCAAGATATTATTATCAAAAATCTGTTACCAGGTATTATATTAGCAACCGGCTTCTCTCGACGATAGACTATAAAAATATATCAACTTTACTGTACGTACGAGTACATACCCTTTTTTTTACCATGAAACGTCCCTGGTAAAAAAAGGGTAAGTACTGATGGTACTTTTTAACGACAATAAAAATAAAACCACTTACAGACAACCCGACATAAAAACTTCCGTTCTTAATAAATCTATTTAAATAATACAGGTATTTTAGAGTTTAAAGGGAGTAGAGCAGTGAGCATTGAACATCTTCCTTTATCTCTGAAATCATTCGTATACATAGGAAATACGATGTGGCCCAAATAGCGCCTTGTATAACACCTCCGCAAGAATCAGAAGTACCTACTTACTCGTAGTTCCTCTCAAACTGTGACAGTCTGTAATACACTTAGCGAACTTCGGTGGTTCGGAAATTTTAAGAAGAGTTAATGTGAGAAGTTCTTAACTTGCTTGCCTTGTTAGTTAAAGTACCTACCTAACTCGTTGTTTGGATACGACATTTTCAGGCACCCTGAGTTCGTAATTCAGTTTTCTTCATTCAGAAACGTAGGCACGTACTTATTTCAGAAGTGCTATGTCACTTTGATCTAAATTAATAGACATGACATGAAATTTATATTCAGAACGCACATTAGAATAAAAAAAAACTACTTAAATGTTAGTAGGTAACTAAACGTAAAGAAGCAAAGAAATAGCTCATTCTCTAATGTTGTAACAATAATAAATCGTTAATTCTACGACAGTTAGAATCCTCACGATTATCAGGCGGATTGGGTAGTGGGTATTAGCAGTTGATTGTTGTTACATTGGTGAACGCGCAAATTAGTCGCTTCATATGACACCCACGGAATAAGTTCGGATGAATGAGTTCTAAGGGCCTTATTTCACTGGCGCATGGCGATAGAAGCCAGAAGACGAAAGGGGCGAAGGTATGCGTTAGAATAAGATACGAATACACCACTCACTCTAGCGCATAACTGCGTCCCCTTCGTTTTTTTGTCTTTGTCGCCAGTGAAATATCAGAAATTCTAAGTCTAACACAATTTCCTCTTTCTTCGTAACACTACCTACTTCCTCTTTCGTACAAGGTTAGTTCTCCAAACGCTAGATTTGAGGTGGCGGGCTGGAGAACTAATCTTCAAAATATGAATTTTGCACAAAAATATTTTTTTCTTAAGAGTTTGGACCCTAAGCTATCTAGGACAGTTTGAATTGTTTCTATAACTTTATTACAACTATGTTAAAAAAATTTACAAAGTTGTAAATCTTGATCGCCGTGGTGTGTCCGGATTGAACTTTGGTTAAAAAAAGGGCTTGTAACTTTTTTATGAAATACGCTATCAACTCCAATGCTTATTAATAAAATTATGAGTATATTCATCTTGATAATAGTATGTATTAATGTACCGAGTTGTAAATAGTTTAACTTTTATAAACAAATTAATGAATGTCCGCCGGTTTTGGTTGATCGCTGTGGGACAGCACTAAATCACTCTCACAGCCCTAGTGCAACATTTTAGAAGCCATGCATCCCGCGTTGGGTTTGTCTCCTGTAGCATTCTAACTGCTGCGGGACACCTACTTGCGCGGCTGTGGTTTGTTTCGGAGATAATGAGGAAAATGTTTGATCGACGTGTCTTTGGTTTTCAAAAATTTTGATGAATGTGTCTTAATTTTCTCGTGCAATATTCAGTTTTCAAATGCATTAATTAGCTAAACAGTAGAGTAATTGAGATTATTATTTGACATAAAAATAACTATTGTCTAAACTTTATACTTTTTTCAGTATCATTAAATTTGTAACTTTTTTTGATCGATACGGTGTTGATTGATATGGTCAAATAGCCCACGTCGATCAATATGTATTGAAAGTCTACAGCATTTGTAAGAGACTTAACTTAGATTTAAAGACACCTTTCAATGGGCTGATTATAAATCATAAATAAAGAATTGCTTCTATATATCTATCTATTTATATGGGGGACGTCTGCAAGTAGCGCAGATGGGTGATCAGATCATCTCTCAATATAAGGACTATTTCACCCCTAATCGAAGCCTGATGATGCCTCCCAGCCCTATGTAGTAGGCTTCCCTTCCTATCTACACGCGTCACCTTCAAGAATGTGTCGCGTGGCCAGCTTCCCTGGGCCCCAATCGCAGGCACAGGAACCGGGGATGCGCAGACGAGTGAGTCACGGGTGGAGGTATTAGCTTAGTTCTTCTGCCAAACCCCCGCCTCCAAGCCTGCCGCGCATATGAGGGATTTGGGAGCTTGCCCCACAGTTTTGTCACCTCTTCCGGGTTCGCAAAGACTAGTGGTTCTGCCTATACTCAGCATCATGGCACCACCTAGGTTTTACTGCTAACCCAGTCCCCTTAAACCTACCGGTAGCCCTACAGAATCTTAAATATTTCCTAACGTCAGTTCTGCCAATTCATCCATTTCCATCCTGTCTGTGCCTAATATCTCCCATCTGGGCATCGAGAACATTGGACACTCAGTAAGGTCAGTTTCCTTTTCGTCACATTCTGAGCGTCCTGGCTCCATGATTCTCTTCATTGTGATTGTGAAGAGGTGTCTCTTCAGTGAACAGTGTCCGGTCACTATGCCTGTGATGGTTCTGACGTCTCGCTTGTTCTGTTGCACCAAGATTATCTGTTTATTGATCAGGTCGTTGCTGGCCAAGGCCAGACCAAAACATCTTCTCTACGAACTTTTTCTTGACTGTCATGTGTCCTGTATGTTTAATTGTTTGGTATTGTTGACCCAGAGTCCACATGACTTTATTCTGTGATATTTTTCTAAAGCTGTCTTCTTGGCCGCCAGGTCCAATGGATAGTCCCAGAATCATATCCAGTGCTGCGGTTGGAGTTGATTTTATGGCTTCCGTGGTCATTAGATCAGTTAGCCTTTGGATTTGTGTTAATTCCTTGTAGTTGTTACTGATCTTTGTTCTGTGCCACCATACAATGGTTCCTTATCTATCTGGGGAGAATAATCGCTTCGTAGATCCAGCTTCGCATACTCGCTGTTTTTGTCCCCAGATTCTTCCAATTGCTCTGGTGCTTTGCATCAAGCTTATTATTGCTCTTGCGTGCTGTAACTTTATGTGAGAGTGAAAGACAGAATTGCTTTGTAGATACATTTAAAACGTTCCATTTAACAAAATGCTATTTTCGGCCACGTTGTTCGCAACAAAGTCTCCATGGAGCGACTCGTCCAGGGACAAGTGGAGGAGAAGAGGTCGTGCGGGCGCTCACCTATGCGTCGGACCAACCTCATTAGAGCTGCAACACAAAGCTCTACAGTCCAGAATTCCCGAGACGCGGTAAACCGTGACAAGTAGAGACGCATCGCAGGAGCTTCACTCGCCAACAAAAATGCTACATCGCTAACCACGACCACTCTGTCAAGACTTCAAGAGTGAACGACTAAGGAGGAGGAAATGCTATTTCTGATTCTTTATTTTCAATTTCATGGCAAATTGAAAAAACGACTTATTGCGACCAACCAATGTATAAATAGGTACTAAATTACATTTTATTTTCAGATCAATTCATATTTTTTTCAAAATGCCCCGAAAGAAGATCTACTAAACATGTTTTTCATTTCTCTCATAATGATGCAAGTAATAATTCTAAACTGAAATGACATGATATATTTTTGTTTAAATTAAACACAATAATTCGTTTTTTCCCTTATTATCATTTTTTGACCTCCAAATTAAAGTATATATTGATCGACGTGGCCCTGAAATTGATCACCGTGGACACAAAAATTTTGACCATCAATAACTTGTAAACCGTTTGAAAAAAATTGAGGCCAATAAAAAATATTGCTTACTTAAAAGCAATACTAACTATTTCTTGACAAAAAATTCAATAAATATTGGAAATAAAAAAGTACCACGTCGATCAACCGGAGAACCAAATTTTGAAGAACTAACCACAAAAGTCAAACCAGAGAGGGAACATGTAAAAGCGTTGCCGGTAAAACTTAGTGTTCGGAATGAATCTTTAGTCAGAAGTTTGTCTGTTTCTTAGATGACTTCGTTAGTCCTTTAGGTAGAGCTAAACTTTTGCGATCGGAAACGAAATCTATCAGTCACCAATTATAAGATGAGCTCTTAAATACTTAGGTATTATAATAATTTGCTGCCTAAAAGGGCGAACAAAAGCTAAGTATTTTCCTCAACATCCAAAATGACTAAAGTAGCTAATCATTTTTCGAAGCTATAATCTGCACAACAGTGAAAATATGTACTACACCGTCTGTCTATAGTCTACACCTAGGCGTGCCTAAGATCTAAACCTTTTAAGACCAATAAAAACATCCGATCAAATCTAGTTTGTTTTTTTTTATGTGCAGATTTTTACCACTACAGTTTTATTATAGGTATAGAATAGATACTAGCTTTCCGCCGCGGCTCCGCCCGCGTTAATTGGTTTTTCTGGGAATGAGGAATTTTCTCGCCCGCGGTCAAATGTAACCTATATTCTTTCCCAAGGTCTATTCTATCTTTGTACCAAGTTTCATTAAAATCGGTTCAGTAGTTTCGGAGCCTATTCAATTACAAGGAATATTTTTTTTGGTATTTTTTTTTACACCTTGGTTTACATTATTGGAGTTTTAGTAAAGGATCCCTAATTATTATTTTAAATATATGTATGTTACCCGGGGATAATGAAGCTTCCTAACTCTAAAAGAATTAATTAAATCGGTTCAGTAGTTTCGGAGACTATTCAGTGCAAACAAACAAACAATCAAATCTTTCCTCTTTATAATATTAGTATAGATAAGTGAACCTCCTTATATAAACTAAGTGCCAAAATGTTGAAGTGTTTCAATTTCTCAACAAACGTGTTAACACAATATTGTCCCATTAATAAGCTAACAGATCGGATAGTTGCATAAAGTTATTAACTAGTGCATAGTTAGTGCTAATATGCGTTAATTTACTGCAAAGCGGGGTTTGCACTAGATTGAATAGTTATTAGTTACATGATCAGTAAATCGAATGAGAATATGCATGTTAGGGATTAATTAGAATAGCAAAGGTTAAGTATAAACCAATGGAGATATTTACTAAAGCTATTTATTTTCTTGTGATAACCTATCTAGACATGAAAAGGGACATCTGTGTTTCAGTCAGTATAATTATTGTGTTTTGACTGAGTTACTTTATTAATCTATATAATACTAGCGACCCGCCCCGGCTCCGCACGGGAAAATGGTTATTGTGGGTTATCCTTCAGTATATTATGCATGTATTATACATATAAACCTTCCTCTTGAATCACTCTATCTATTAAAAAAAACCGCATCAAAATCCGTTGCGTAGTTTTAAAGATTTAAGCGTACAAAGGGACATAGGGACATAGGGACATAGGGACATAGGGACGGAGAAAGCGACTTTATTTTATACTATGTAGTGATAATACAACTGTATAGGAGGTCAAATAAAACACTGTACAAAGGTACATAGAAAAAAAAACTAAAAACTGAGACAGGTGTAAGAGTGTAAATAGAACAAATCAATTATTTTTTTGTTTATTTGTACGGGCTGATCCCCAAAACTGCTGAATCAATTTGAATGAAATTTTTGCATGATAAAAATATCTATCTATCTTATATCCCCGTTCAACATCTTGAATACTTTTTACTACGGGAAAATATTTCATTCCTACGGGAAACTATGCAAGGAAAAGTCGAAAAACAACGCGGGCGTAGCCGCGGGCGGACAACTAGTGAGTATATAAATACCAACAAAAGTGATTAAGCTCTGAATTCGCCTCTTTGGTGCGAACCATTAGACCACGTGACTTGACACAAGCCTACGTCATCATGCTGTTCATCCTTGTCGAATGCGTGTTAATAGACAAGATGATCAGCATGATGACGTAGGCTTGTGTCAAGTCACGTGATCTAACGGTTAGACCTTGTTTTCTTAGACCGTGGTGCGAACAAAGGCCGCTGTCCAAGTGTAAAGTAATACCACAATAGATATTATTATTGTGGTAATAAAGTTAGCCGATAGAGTATGTCTTTTTTTTTAATTGATCTATGCTTGTGTCGAAAAGGTACGACCAATTAAGCTTCACCGGACTAACATAAGAAATAACTCAGTGGCGTTCCTGAGGAACGGGTGCAGACATAGGGTTGCCAGGTGGTTTCCAAAAAGAGGACATGTCCTCCTTTTCGCTAAACGACGTCGTTTAAAATTTGGCGCTGATTAATACTCAGTAGTGAAGCAAATAGAGGAACATATTATGTGTTCAGTCTGTTAAATCTTTAATTCTTACATAGCATGTGCAGATTTTAATAATCATTTGTTGAAAAACCTAGAACGTCCTGCAAAGATTTGCAGCTGAGCTAAATATGGTTAAATTAAAGTAAAATATAAAAAATGGTTTAATTGTTATTGTCAGAAAATCCTCTTTTTCAGACCCATCTGCTCTCCTTTATCAAATTATCATCTGGCAACCTTCAGACTTTTCTGCTGTTGACCATATTCCACTTTTCTCTACTATAACTCCACCTTTGGACGCACGACTTTACGATAAAGGCTCCAGTAGACCGGATGCGTATGCGTTAGCGTATACGTGCACGTACCATTGAGTTGTAATGTATGGAATTGTATAAGACCTATCAGACCGCTTGCGTAACGACGCGTACTATGCGTGCCAAATAAGAATAGGATCGCGTTTGCAGCTAACGTCACGAGGCAAATGTCACCA
This sequence comes from Teleiodes luculella, assembly GCA_948473455.1. Classification (NCBI taxonomy): domain Eukaryota; kingdom Metazoa; phylum Arthropoda; class Insecta; order Lepidoptera; family Gelechiidae; genus Teleiodes; species Teleiodes luculella. The sequence goes on along the minus strand of OX419600.1, from coordinate 7,837,801 downwards.
AATGTCTTTGTACAGTCTGCAAGAAAATGTAATAATTTTTATATATAATAATTAATTTCAATAAATTAAATCTTATAGATAACGCAACAATAAGCAAAATAGTAATATTATTACTACACCAACAGACGCGTCCGTGTTGCTAGATTATGTGAATTTTCGTGTTTTTTATGCATAGCTGCATACCTAAATTATTAAGTAACATAATCAAAATGATTATATTAGAATCATATTAGGAATTTTCAGTGGGGCCAACTCTCTTCGAGGTAACCTAAATCACAAAAATCCACATAATCTGGAAACACAGACGCGTCTCTTGGTGCGACCAGTAATAATATTACTATTTTGCTGTTTGTTGTGCTTGTGTTATCTCTATCATTTAATTCAAATTAATTATTATATATTCATATAATAAGATTTTTTTGTAGACCGTACTTTTCTGTCGTATTTTGACATCTGTCTCGTGACGTTAGCTGCAAACGCGATCCTATTCTTATTTGGCACGCATAGTACATCTACGTTACTCAAGCGCTATCAATACAATTCCATACATTACAACTCAATGGTACGTGCACGTCTACGCATACGCTAACGCATACGCATCCGGTCTGCTGGAGCCTTAAAGGTGCCTATATAATTACGCTGATCAAAAATCGAAGACATATTGGTACTTGCCGAGCACTAAACCCAATCCCCCGAATGGAAGAAACGGCTCTAGCCACTAGACCGCGTTCTCAACGCTTTGGTTACTCAATCTTAAGGCCCAGAAAACGGGTGGACTTAAGTTTACTTTTAAGCACAGTAGGCCTACTCCGAGGCGTTCATCATACCAAATAAGTCCCTACTTTTAGAGTAAATCTTCAGTCAGGGTCAATTCGACACCAAATGTTGTTTTACTATTTGCACCTTTCTTCATTATTATTATTATTGTTATTGACCTACACTTGTGTCTAAAGGTACGACCAATCAAGCTTCACCGGACTTGCGTATTAAGCTCATCTCACTACTTAAACGTAAACTTATAAACGCAAGAACTCTACGAATTGACTCTTTTCTTACAGGTTCTTCGGATTTTAAGCTTGGTACAACTGGTTTCTGATTTATTATTAGATATAATACTAAATGTGTAGGTGAGACCGCAAGTTGACCCTTTAACTAAAGATCAACGACCTCTAAACAGGAAAAACATTATCAGCGATTCTAAAGGACCAAAGTCGACCCAACGCGACCCGGTCACTTTGTAAACAAAGTTTTCACCTTCACGCCATCCATGGTGATACGGACCCTTAACTTAACTATGCCCTTAGTGTGCCTCTACCCTTACTTTATCTATTTGGTTCGGAACCAATGCAGGTAAATTTACTAAGGAATATTCAGAGTGTCGTCTGTTAACCCAAAAGTTATATAGGTAGCAGATAAGTTCGAGCCGTTAAGGGTGAAATAACGATAATAAAAAACTATACTAGGTAGGTATTCCTTGAATACTTTTCCTTTATCTCCTGCCTGTCATTTCCCGTAAGAATGTAAATATATTTCTATAGTGCGATAAATACAAAAAATAAGTTAATGGTAAGACTAGGCATGTTGACTGGCTATAACCCTGTTAAAGCAAAAGTGAGTGTATTTAATGAATTAATGAATGAAAATTCTTCATTGCACAAAAATGCACAAAGGTGAACACAGAGCCGCCTAGTATACCTGTATACCTATACTATAGATATTTCATCCAATAAGAAATCTAACCATTTTTCAAACTGAATAAATGTATAAATACACCAATTTTCAAAATAAAATGAAAATTGGTTAGATTGTAAGATATTGGATGAAAATCCATACCCGGCGGCTCTAAAGTAACGCGAGTTACCGAGAAAAGACCTATAAAAGGTAACAGTGAACATTCAAATTGAATTACAAGAATGACGCGCGAATTTAAAGTTGATTTTCTTAGAAACGCAATAGCGTACTTATGTTTATAAATAGATATACGATATAATAAGATATAATCATTTTATTGCATAATATCCTATAGTCATGGTTTCACGAATCAGAATTGATGATTCTACAACATCTACATAATCATTATTATTCACGAGTAACCTACCTACTCCTTCCTCATCTTGCTAGATATAGAAAAATATCCGGTTTGTACGATTGTTTGTAATAAAGCGTGCGCAGGTTAATTATTACTACCTAGTTAACAATTAACGTTACTTCATACTGACACGTAGGTAACCAAAAATTTACTAACTACAAAAATGTCACGTTTCTAAATTTAAGATAGAATGTAACCAAGATTTTGCAAGTGGGACAAAAGTCAAAACGATTCCATCTACTTCCGCAGACACAATCTAGAAAGCATTTTACTATCATCTTTGCTATTTGTTATGAAATCCCATAAAAAGGGAATAATCACAGTATTACAGAAAATCTGCGCAATAATATCCTCTAAGGTCCTGGTCTCATTTTCATCGTCGTCTCGTTGATCTGACCCAGTTTATTACCAGGTCCGGCGAAACTGTACAACGTGTTAATCAAATAACTTCGCTATTATAATTTTTTACTTTTAATACAAATTGATCAGCTCGCCAAGTCAATTTCTATGAAAAAAATTGCGATTTCAGAAAACTTCCAGAATAAAAGTGGTTCATTTTCATGAGCTGAGTTATCGCCCGAGAGGTTTTGCGTTGTTTGATTAACACGTTGTGTACATTCATAACGTATAGATCAATAGAAAGCCTTTAATTTCCAGATCAGGGCGCTCAGCACCCTCCTAGTCATAAGTATCTCAGGGTTATCAGCTCAGCAGCAGCAGCAGCAGGTAGCTACTCCTGTCTCGCCTTGTACGAACGTGTTCGAGTATGAACCCTCGGGAACAGAGCCGGGGAGGTGGTATGGGGTCGTGCATCTGTCCACAGACAGCACTCTGCACTCCTTATGGCTGAACATTGTGCTGGATGGGAAGGCGGACATACTAGGGGTAAGCAACATTTATTTGGACAAGTAGTTTAACTGGTTAACTAAAAATACACTAAAAAATTTACTGGGCTGGTTTATAAACACACCAAAAAAAACTGTTTAACTTTTGATTGACAGTTTGTTCAATCAAGATTACAGTTGTTAGTTCGAGGCACCAACTGCTAGATACGGATTTTCCAGTGGTAAATTCCATTATAGGTTAGGTATTTAATTTAAATAATCATTGAAGGAGAAACTAACAAATTCATCAAAATATGTAACATATTTCCACTAACAATGACATAATTACATTTCAGAACTGGGTGGGGGACGTAACCACAACAGACAATATTGATTTCAAAATAGAGAACACGAAAATGAAGATCAATCCTGGTCCGGCGCAACCAGTCAGGTTCTTCGTCCAGTATAATCCTCTGAACAAGCCACCTAAACTCTTAGCCATAAGACTGAATGGGCGGGAGATATGCAACGCTAACATCAGACAGCCGTCCGTGGACAGGCCTGATGTCAGCGGCGAAAGATTAGACAGAGACAGAACTACGAGAAAACCAGACACAACTAGACCACAGAGTAGACCTGAGAAAAGACCAGAAACAAGGCCAGAGACGAGACCAGAGACGAGACCTGAAAACAGTAGAACAGAGGAGCCTGTGATCAGGCCAGAAGACAGGCCGCAAACCAGGCCAGTGTTTGGACGACCATCGGGCGAAGGACCAGTGTACGTGCCAACCCAAAACCCTCCAATAAGCCAAGTCAATATCAACCCTAACAGTATGTAAGTAACGCTTTGCTGAATGCTAATAAAACATAATACAGACCGATAAAGAACTTCATGAACGTAGCCGAAACGTCAGACGAAACGCCATATTTGACAGTCTCTTTGAACGCTTTTTCATCTTCATCCTCGTCCTTAAGATCCTTAACGGACTGTATTTTGATTTCATCGTTGCTCTCTACCAACTTCAAATGCTCTTCTATAGGTAGAATGGACTGTATATAATAGGTTCCCGTATTGTAATATACTTACTTACGCGCTTATTAATAACTAGCGACCCGCCCCGGCTCCGCACGGGAAAATGGTTATTGTGGCTTATCCTTAAGTATATTACGCATGTATTATACATATAAACCTTCCTCTTGAATCACTCTATCTATTAAAAAAAACCGCATCAAAATCCGTTGCGTAGTTTTAAAGATTTAAGCGCACAAAGGGACATAGGGACATAGGGACGGAGAAAGCGACTTTGTTTTATAATATGTAGTGATAATAATATTAAATTATTAATTAATTATTACATAATCTCTTTTGAATTTGTAAATAGTGTACTCTTTTACAGTTTTATAAAATTTGAAATGTCTTGTTTAATCTTAGTAGAAAAATAGCTTTAGACAGGCCTTTTACTTTAAATGAGTATAAAATTTTCCTCGAAGCGAACAGTGTCTACATAACGATATTTTGATAGCGTACTCCATTAGTATTTCGGAACCAGTACAGACTTTCCAGAAAAAAACCAGACACTTAAGTAATATTGCCTTTTACTGTTACGATGCTGTAATGGGCAATACAAAATAATTTGTTATTATGAATAATAATGATAGGCGTAAAATATTAAACAGAAAACTTGCGATAAACATATAAGCAAATTTTAAGTTTGCAAATAGGCGAACATAGAAAATATGTCTTTATAAACAAAGATTTAACCAATTTGCTCGTGACTTCAACACATCAGTCAATATAATAATCATTAATCAAAGTAATCAAATCATATCTGAGTTAAACTTTTGAAATAACAATATCACATAGGTAAATAAATAAATAAATATGTGGGACATCTCACACACGACTATCTGATCCCAAATTATGCAGAGCCTGTACGTACGTACTGTATGGGTGTCAGAGAGCTGATAGATATAAATATATAAATATACAACATCCAGACACAAGGCAAACACAAGTGCTCATCACACGAATATTTGCCCTGGGCGGGATTCGAACCCGCGACCTTGTGCTTCGTAGGCAGACGTACTACCAACTAGGCTACGAGGCCGTCCCGACAGGTACCTAATTTATGTCAAAATATAATATTCATATCATAATATTTATATTTTAGTTACGCTTGACGTTTAAGCAAAACAAAACGTGAAAAATATTTTCCTTTGCGCGAATTATGTACGGTCTGGTAAAAACGCAGGAAAAGCATAAATCGGTCAAATATTTCTTGGAATCATTAAATTTGTTGTGTTGAAATCGTTTCATAATGACCCAAATCGATTGAGTGCCCTTTCTTATCATTACTAACCTCTCTAGAAGTAATTATGTGACTATCTATTTACTAACAGACATAAACATTTAAACGTAAATCATTTATATTCTTCATACATGAACTTGTAGTCTAAAACTGTAAAAACTTACTAAAGTGCACTGCACATTAATCTCCATAAATTTTCTAATAACTTTCTACTCTTGTAAACATCCTTTAGATGAAACTAAATTATTTAGATAGAAAAATGTTTAATATTACGTAAACATAAATTTATTCAGAATACAAATAAAAACTTTTTAACAAAAGAATGAACCGCCGAAAATACTGAAAAGCAAAAACCTCTTTTTGTCTGTCTGTTTGTTACGCTTTCTGCCATAAACCACTAAACTGATTTTGATTAAACGTGGTACACCTTATAGAAGGTCATAATATGCTACCTTTTATAGCGGGATAATACATACAGTTCCCACTGAAAAATATACATTCGGTAATCCCCTGTTTTCTTACCCTTAGGGTGGGATTTATTATTCCAAGTTTATATCGTACCAAATTCGGAGTATTCTTATAAATAAATAATTACTAAAATCGGAATACATAAAAAAAAATACGCGTCGACTTGAAAACCCCCTCCGTCGGTTAAAAAGTGACGTGTTCCTCCTCTTCAGATTCGTCAGACCGGAAAATAAACGTTCATGTACAGTTATAGGTACTTGCTAGAATACAAAAGTCAAAGCAAGACGATTTATGTCAGTCTGCTAGCTATAAAACCACTGCTAAATTGATTGAGATTAAAACACTTCCTACTTTATTATTAGGTATCTACTTGTTGTAAATAAACAAACCAGCCTAAGTAGCATTAGGCGTCCTTTACATTAAATGACCAGAATCGTTTACCCTCATCTTATTGGAGAGAATTTCAATATGGCGGGTTTCTCGACGAAAGATCTCTTGTCCAGTGCTTCATGCTACCATGACTTTTCTTCTTCACACCCCACTAGCTTGAGTAGCTGCCTTCCAGCAGTACATATAACTAAAGTAGTGTAGTCTAGTCACCAGCATGTAATAACCTCACTGTAATGTAACAGAGGTGGTGGGCAGATTCCTGTGCAGAACGTGGGGTCACCGACCTCTTCCAGACCTATATACCAGGTCACGCCGTCTCCTTCTGGCCGTGGAACCACCAAGAAGAGAAACGATGATGACTTCGACAGTGACAGGTGAGTAGAAGAAGGGTAAGAGAAGATAAAGACTATTTAAGGCACTAATGATTGCAAGATAGAAGCTGCATTGATTTTTCAAAAGATTTTTTAATAGGATAGGAATAACATTACATGGTTTTTTTTTCTTCTTTCCGTAGCGGATTAGAGTGTTAGATGGTATATATTACCATTAATAACAAAAGCTACTTATTATCGTGAGAAGTTTTTTAATTTCCACAGGAATTGGAAAATGTTAGAAATTTAAGCATACTCGTAGTAACAACCACGGAAAAGTAAAACTTTTGGATAAATGTTTTGCAACATCTTTTAAAAATGAATACAAATAAAAATCCTCCAACGAAACCCAAAATTGTCAGAAAAGAAAAAAGAAAAATCAATAGCTGTCTCAAAAACCTATGACTCAATCAATGCCAGACAAACCTCTTTTGTCAATCGCTTCTAAATTTTTCGGAACGGATCATCTAATATTGCCATCTAATTGGAACGTGTTCTTATTGCAGTAACCCAGACCCGGCCGAGTACTTCACAGGGGAACGGCCCACGTTCGTGCTGCCTAACACAGCTGGGTCTAACACCGCCACCACCAGTAGCTACTACACACAGCCTAACCGAGGCAACACTCGGGTATGTCCTTTATATTACTGGTAAATAACCTGCCACAAACGACGAAACATGTTCACGGTGCAAAGCAACTAATTCACACTGCCAAACAGAGGCAATTCTCGGGTATGTCCTTTATATTACTGGTAAATAACCTGCCACAGACGACGAAACATGTTCACGGTGCAAAGCAACTACTTCACACTGCCAAACAGAGGCAATTCTCGGGTATGTCCTTTATATTACTGGTATATAACCTGCTCCAGACGACGTAACACGTCAACAGGGCATAGCAAGCAACTACTTCACACAGCCTAACCGGGGCAACACTCGGGTATGTCCTTCATTTACTGGTAAATAACCTGCCACAGACGACGAAACATGTTCACGGTGCAAAGTCCTTTATATTATTGGTAAATAACCTGCTCCAGATGATGAAAGACGTCCACAGGGCAAAGCAACTGTTTCACACAGCCAAACAGAGGCAATTCTCTGGTATGTCCTTTATATATTCAAACTGGCTTCATCACTGTTATGTGCTATTATCATCAACTAGCTTTCCACTCAAATCTCTGCTCATGGTAACAATATCTTTAGAAATGTGTTCATATGTTCTACGGAAATTGTTTGACCCTGGGACATACATAATAATGGTAGCGTCCAAATACAAAACTTGAATTTCGCTTGTTCCTCAAGGATTGATCTGAATTATCACAAAACCGCGGTAGATTATTATTTTTATTGGAACTAAGCGCTAGTATTTGGTATTCTGTGGCGCTAGGCATAAAACTAAACAGCGCCCAAAGCGAGCTTTCACCGACCAACATAGATAGAGCTACGGATCACAATTTGCAAAAAGGTTGTTTCGTATACCGTAGAGTTTCAAGAAAAGCAATCGCCAGGTATTGAATATTCATTGAACTTTATTTTATTTGGCGAGTGCATCTCGTCCCGCCCTATACGACTTCGCAGGCAAATATTGCAGACTTCTGCAAAGTTGCGCTTTGAGTCGAGCGAGACTTGAGAACGGCTTTTAGGGCTGCCTAGCATGTATTTTTTTATTTGAATTCAAAAACCAATTTAGGTAATATTGAAAACAGACATGATTTAAATTTGAACGCAAATTATGTGTCTGTGTTGTTAGATTCACAACAATTTAATACCCCGTTTTGCTTTCAAATTATGTGTGATAATTAGTATTATAGTAAGTAAAATTAATTAAGTAATCGTAAAAGGTAATAAGGAAGAATAGCTATGATGGTAATAAGGCTGTTTTTAGAAACACTTTTTCAATTACCTATTTACCTACTACCTATAGTTTTAATATTTATTATAGGTAGCATTCCGTACAGTGTACAGTATACGGAAATACGGAACACTGTGTGAATCCGACTCACTCTTGGCTGGTTTTCAATATTAGGCATTAGGTAGGTAGTATGGAAATATAACACTATAGTTTTTTGTTGTTGTTTATAAGCCCTAAAAAAAAGTTTCGCTCAATAGCTGCGGTGAATCCCGAGACGAATTTATGTTGTTCTTTATTCAAATCAATGTTGTAGTTCGATCAATCCGGTTTAAAATCCGAATGCAGACTTTTTTATTTCAATGTAAACAATTGCTATAAAAATATAAATGTTAATTTGTGTATCATTTCAAAGAAATAATATATACCTACCTACCTAGAAACCTGAGGATTCAAATTGTTTTTGTTAAAGTTCATATTCATTTGGAAGTCATGGTTTGAAATAATTTTCTTAGTATTTATTATTTATATCTTACTTATGTTAGGTACTTTTTTACATATTTACTTATAATTTAATGAGTTGTTTGTGAATCACAATTTAAGGCGTATCCAAGCAAGTGTAACGTGTAATTAATACACCCATCTAGATCCACCTTAGATATAGACGTACGTTATGTAATGAACTAATGTAATGACAATACCACATTATAGCAATTTCTAATAAATAGATAGTAACAATACATACATGTAACATGGTTAATTAAAATGATAATAATATGGTATATATGCATCTTAGTCAGACAGAACACCATTAACAAGTATCATTCAGATTTTGTAAAAAAAAAAACGCTAATTGCGGAAAAACCGAAAAAAACGGAAAATACATACGCGTCGTTTTATTAATAACCTAAAATAAATTTCCCATAAAAAACTGAAAAAATAAAAGAATAGGCTTAAAATAACACCTTTTCCAAGATTTAGACAAAAGAAGGTAGATCCAAACGAACATCCTTCACCTTTAATGGCGAGTTCGTTTTATATTACTTAATGATCATATTCATTAGGTTGTTACGTCACAATCTCAACCGGCCTAATGATAATTTCCTAGAACAAGTTCATTAAAACTCGTCAAAATGGTAATTTTGGAGATACCTTAAAAAAACTTACTTGAGGTAGAATAGGGACGTGTAAATAAATGCGTTATACTTATTCTCGTTTAAAAACTTATTTGTAAAGAAAAAAGTAAAAACTACTTAATAAATTTATCGCATATTTATTGTGAATAAATATGGATGTAGGTATATCTAATCTAATCCATTCAGTTTAAACAAGTTTTACGATTTCTTCTGAGCTCAAAATAAAGCCCGTTGAAAAATCAACATTGGCCTTTTTTTTCCTCTTGTCAGACGTTAAGCAGAATCAGCGTTAAAAAATAAATAGGTTGAAATGACATTTTAAGAAAAAACTTTCTATAGAAAGTGACTCCAGTTTGACCCTGATTTCAGGGTAGGCTCGAGCCCCTCGGTGGGGACATAATATGAACTCATGTTTGCATGAGAAGGTAATTGTGAGACACTTAATAATCGCCTCGATTTTTTAATGAATCCAAATTTCACTTTCTACCGCCATTATTGAAAGCACACTGTGTTGGATCTAATGTATCATAAAATAGTGAAACTAATCGAAAATAACTAGAATAACGATGAGTTCTAAAATATACCTACGTTACAATAACATTTTTACAACTTTCAAAATCCCACGCCACAAAATCTTGATCCTTTCAACAACTAGAAAAGAGCTGATAATCTTCAAATGGCTGAAGAAATTTTCTTGGATCATAGCACATCATAGCTAAGAATACTCTCGATTGTGACACCTTATAAACAAAAAAATCAACCACGATAAATATCCCGTTTTAAATCTTAATAGTTAAAAAACTAGATCAAAATCCGTTTAGGAGCTACCAGAGAGGTGGGAGCCGCTTACCCCTCTTTTTCGTCGGGGGTTAAAAATTCATTCTATCTAAGGTATTGCATTGAGGCTAGAGCAAGAGAGATAGCTTAGAGAATAAATAAGAGATAGTTTATTTTCATAAATTATGTAATGTACCAATACCAACTATATGTAACTGCGGACCATTTATTTCGTTGATTTAGCCGTAAATTATCTTGCCTATCATTAGTCTTGCAAGTGAACGGGAACACTTACCAAAATTAACAAAGCTGCTACAATATTAGTTACACTAACACTAGCAGGAACGTATAAAATATGGCCAATTCTAGTTAATATTGCTCCACTGACTTAATTTTAAAAACCATAATATGTCCTTTTCCCTCTTTTAAGAACGAAAACGGGCAGGTGATTTTCAATTAAATTTAGAGACGATAAACATGGATTTAAAATTTCGATCGCACAAGTTTATGGTGCATGCGAAAACAGTCTAGGCCTCATTTGCCAGCGCTCTTATTTTAAATATTATTCATTCAAAAGCTCCGTCCTTTTCGATTCCTATACCTATGAATGAAAAAATTGCGGACTTGAGTTAAAATTTAGAGAGGGCCTTGGCAGAATCGCCTCCAATGTATATTTTGTAGGATATGTGCTTGGATAACATATCCGTTTTTGGGAGTGGTGGTGTAATTATGGTTTGGAATCACTGAAATACAATATATTCCACTTTGCTTCGAAGCTCGAATGACGGTACAATAATTAAGCTTATCGCCGAATTTAGAATTTGCAACATGGTTTATTTACGACTAGCTATCAAATTCTAAATTTATCAATCCATACGGGTGCACCCGCAATATTAGTCTTTCCCGCGGGATTGCGGTGTGGTATTTTCCCGTCATAGACCGCCCTGATTTTTTTTATTTTGATTAGGGACTACTATTTGGTATTCTGTGGTTCAGCTTACTTAGCGTGTATATTATTATCTAGTATTTGGTGAAATACAATTTTTATTTTAGCATTTTAAATGCACTGGGATTTTTCTATTAATTATTCAGCAAATAGGACTGCAGTGCTGTAGGCTGAAATGGTACAGATCCCTAGTACCTAGTAGGGTTTAGATTTTGGCACATGCATCGAATTATAGAAGTTACTTTCAAGACACAGAGGCGGGTGAAGCGCGATCGCAATCCGAGTTTTATATGCAGCCTGTCCCATAGAAAGCGGACGCAAGCTGTGTTACAGGCTGTGTATTAACTCGGGTATCGTCCTTCAGCCCGCGCTTTCCGGCGTCAGTGGGTTCAATCCTTTATATGTATATCTACTTGAGTTCTTAGGTTCGATCATGGCTCGATATCACTTGGTGCAACATCTTTCTTTCAATGTCTTCTATTATCTATTATCATACTTCATCATACTAATGTTATAGAGAGGAAAGATTTGTATTTTTGTGTGTGTGTAATGAATAAACTCAAAAACTACTGTGCCGATTTCAAAAATTCTTTCACCAATTATTATTAAAAGCTACATGCACCCTGAGTAACATAAGCTGCCTGTTACCGTGGAAAATGCCTCATTTCCACGGGAAAAATTCTTAACGCGGGCAGAGCCGCGGCGGAAAGCTAGTACTATAATAAAACTGAAGAATCGGCGTGTCTGTACATTGATTTATTTTTCAAAAAACTGATTGTAGGTGATAAGGGGAGTGTAGGTAGGTGAAAACAAAAATACAAGTTTTGAAGAAAAATACCGTCTGTCTGTCTGTCTATCTGTTTGTACACGCTAATCTCTGGAACTGTTGGACCGATTTAAATGAAATTTTGCATGGTAGTATCTTATATCCCCGGACATAAAAGTAGACGTGGCCGGGCAGCTAGTTTATTACTATTACAATATGTTTGTTTCTTTTTCAGGAGCAATGCGGCAAGGTTATAAGGAACAACCCTAACCCACTGGTGGTGAACGGAAAGCCCACGATGGAGGGGCAGTGGCCCTGGCAAATCGCCCTCTACCAGACGCAGGTAAAACGGTTATCACTCGCTTCTAATTCACGCAGACTTGGAATGTAAATTTGTAACGAGGTTCATTGCATGCCACCTCATTCTCATCTCATTAACCATTTCTTTTTGTTTAAATTTGAATATTTAATTTTGGAATTCATTCGTCATTCATCCGTCATTTCATCCATTTTTCTATTCACTTTTTGTTTTCTTCTCGGCCGAGCCTTCCGTTTTTTGCAAAATTATTAGTTTTCTTGTTCCGTGTGAATAAAATGTAAATAAGTATCACCTAGTTCTGCTAATTATTCTTCCACTATCCTCACCTTCAATAGTGGCGCCCAACGTGGGGCCACTATTGAAGGTGATGAGAATGAGGTGGCATGCAATGCACCTCGTTACAAATTTACTAGGTAAAGTTTTTCCGTCATTAATTCCGTGAATTCTGTGAGAACTCCCAAACTTCTAGTAAATTTGAATTTGATTAATTAATTAATTAATTAATTAATTAATAAATTAATAAATTAATTAATTTATTTATTACTTTTTTTTAATTTTTGATTTTAATTTTAATTTAAATTTAAATTTCTTCTTCTTCTTCTTCTTCTTTTCTTCTTCTTCTTCTTCTAACTTCTTCTTCTTCTTCTTCTTCTTCTTCTTCTTCTTCTTCTTCTTCTTCTTCTTCTTCTTCTCTTCTTCTTCTTCTTCTTCTTCTTCTTCTTATAGCAAAAGCCCTAAAAAACAAATATATGAAGAAAACGAAAGAGAATCAAATCTGGTAAAGCTACCGGAGAATGTAATTAAGTTTATTTCTGCGACGCAATCATTCAAATAAGTAAATTAAATAAGACATGAATGATCATATAAGAAATGATCCAAAAAGGAAAGTAATTATATTATTTTTTACTTTTATGTTCGTCGTTTGACATATTCATCATTCATTATGGGTCGAACCTAATTAAGCAATCATTAATTTCTCCCAATTTTTGTGTGTTAAATGCCAAATTACGGAGTTTGCTTTAAGTTTCCTTGTTATAAAAACCGTGTATAGGCACAGATAATATAATACTGGTTACACTAGTGTGTAAGTAGGTACATACGTTATCTTTTTTACAACGGCATTAACGGTCTGCTGCCCGCAAGCAAGCTTAGTCTACACGTGCATTTTTTTGTATCATCTTATTTGAGAAACAAAACACGCGCTTATTCGCACGCTTGCCTCGGAAAGCTCACCGATATCTCATTATGAAACATGTTCGTGATTATTTACAAACTCAAAGAAAAACCATTTCGTGCATGTAAACAAATAAATTACTTTCATAAAATCGAAATGTGTGAAGTAGGTAGTCTTACATTACATATAAGACGTGCTCTTTTCCACAACACGGGGTGAGAAGGTTCTGTAAAGTTGGCTCATTTGGAGCATCACTACATAGTATAAAACAAAGTCGCTTTCTCTGTCCCTATGTCCCTCCCTTTGTACGCTTAAATCTTTAAAACTACGCAACGGATTTTGGTGCGGTTTTTTTTAATAGATAGAGGGATTCAAAAGGAAGGTTTATATGTATAATACATGCATAATATACTTAAGAATAATCCACAATAACCATTTTCCCGTGCGGAGCCGGGGCGGGTCGCTAGTAACTAATAAAATAGCCTTTTATGACAAGATTCGGTACGCTCCTAAAGCTATGTTGAAGTACCTATACATACAATACATATACCGTGAAAATTTAACTGGTTGTTTGTTTATCCGCAACATAGTGGCAGTACTCATTAAACTGAATAACTTGCCCTAAGGAGCATAGATTGAAATCTCAAAAATAATATTCAACTTTTCATACAAATTTCAGTCACGTAACCGACTACTTGTATGACAAGTTGAATTTTAATTTTGAGATTTCAAAGTAAATAAGCAAAAACTGTAAGGTTATCAACAGTAACAAAAACTAACATGTCCATAAACATACCTATAAAATTGTCAGTGGTTTACATTATCATAATAACATTTTCTTTCACGAGATTTATTTCTTCCGAACAACGAATCTCAGGTGTACCTTTAAAATATTGTACTGGGGATTTTAACATCTTTTTTACACTTAGTAATTTACAAAAAGTTCTTATAAAAATAATTGTATTTTTTTTCTCAGTATTTCTTCCACACAACTCAAATTTATATAAGTACAAACCAAATAAGTATTTTGCATCAAAGTCTAAGCCAAAAGCTAAATAGCATCTTAAAATTCTGATCGTGAGCTCTCTTTTCTATGCACGACAACCACTACAAATTGGTTTGAGTTTTATGTAAATCGACTTCTTCTATGTTCACTTTGCAAACCCATCTAATAACTACGAGTAGAAAAATAAAAGAAAGCTGTATAAATAAAAGATCGAATAAAAAAATGGCTCTTAAACTCGGCGTCGGCATAGATATTAATATTCGAGTCTTTGCAAAATAGTGTTTTCTTAATTCAAAGTACTTATAATCGAATTACAAATTATTGTATAAAGAATTTGGGCTAATTGTCATAAGCATTAAAATCCGGTAATTATGCTAACATAACGCGATGCAACTTTTCAACTCGATGTTGTATTTTTAATAAATAATAATTTGTAGGATATCAATTATTGTTCGTTAAAATCCGCATTTGCTATTTATTTTAGCTAAACCTATTTAAAAACTTTCGTTCACTGTTCATATTGGATATCCCAAAAAACATACGAAATTAGAAAATATAAAAATGTAAGTAATTATGTCATTAAAAAAACTAAATAGGTGTTTCTTTTTGGATTTACATCTATCTAACAAACAATATAAGCGCGTAGATTTTCCTAGCTCTACCTCATCAACATAAAGCAGTAGGCAGTAGGCAAGTTAATAAAAATAATATTGTAGATTTGAAATATTTTTCATTTTTTATATTTGTGTGTTACAGACGGTAGACAACAAGTATATCTGTGGCGGAACCCTAGTGACGCACAAGAACGTCATCACAGCAGCTCACTGCGTCACGCGCAAAGGATCGAACCGCGTTGTAAACAAGAACACGCTCACAGTCTACCTGGGGAAACACAACCTGAGGACTTCGGTTGATGGCGTGCAGATCAGACTGGTAACAACTATACAATACAATACAATAGAAATTAGATAATAGAAATTGTTTATTTGGTACTACAGACACATACATCACATCAGTAATAACAAACAAAATCTGTAAAATCTGTACAGCACACATACATTCCTGGCGCGCCAGGTATGTATGTGTGCTGTAGCAGTGCAAAAAGGTCGTAGCTCAGCGTCGATACTTGCTCCCAAGAGCAGATATCGCTGATTTACAGCCACAATACAATATAATATACTTTATTGACAACAGGAAAACAATACAAAACACATACAGGAATCAAAAAGCAGCCTTATTGCTAAGGTAGCAAACTCTGTCAGGCGCACAGACAGAAGCAACCATCAGGTGGAAAATACACAGAAAGGATTTAGCGGGTTGAGGCTTTAAATGTAGTTAGCGCTCAATTAAGGATGCGCGCGATTACAAATTTATTTGCACTTAAGATTCGTGTTTTCACATACCTAATATTTAAACTATTAAACATAAAGACTGATTATATTATTAAACCTCACAATTTATCAAAATCTGATATAAAACCATAAACAAGTCCGAAAAATACTTAGACTAGAGAAGACTTATAAAAGATGTCGACTATTTATAATACTTAGTAGTATTAATAGTTGACAAAGATGATGAAAATGTAAAATATGCAATTCAACTTTGAATACTAGAAACATAAGTATTAAATAACAATTTAGATACTGAGAGCGATACTGATAGGTTCCGGGAACGTCGGTTAAATTGAATCATTTGCGGACATTCAAACACCACATAATAGAGAAGCAATTAATTGAAGAACTCGACTAATTGGAAAATTTTACAGCGTAACTAAACCACATTATCATATTGCGTACAGAACAACGTCAAATGAAACGGGAGTTAAGTTCAACTATCAGGATATTTTTGAAACTAGAAAATTGTCAAAAGTTATGTAATATACTTATAGGCAAATGTATATTCTACAGTAAAACTAATTTAGTTGAATATATTGATTGACATAAACCCTGTAACTTGTAAGGAGTACCTACTCATGTTTTCCTCCACCGAGATGCTCTACTCTTGGGTGAACAGGCCTTAGTTAACCATGCTTGCCCAATGCGGGTTGGTCAACTTCACTTACAACCTCTTAGTTGCTTCAAAGGTGCTTGCAGGTTTCGTTACCGAAGAAACACACTTTTTTATTGTAGACTTTTCGTCCTGTGCAAAAACCGTAGGTATTCTATTCTAACTGAGCGTGCATTATCCAGGTGGCGAACATAGAAGTCCACCCGCAGTACAACGCATCAGCCTTTAGTCGGGACCTGGGCATCCTGACACTGAGGGAGCCAGTCACCTACACCGACTGGGTGCGCCCCGCCTGTCTCTGGCCCGAGAACAGGATCGAGCTCACAAACGTCATCGGAAATAAAGGATCCGTAAGTTTACTCCATTTCCACAGTAATTTTTACCAGGTATAAACTGATTAATGATGCGGGCAGCACAGGACCGATCGTCGTGGAGATCTTTGGGGGAGGCCTTTGTCCAGCAGTGGGCGTCTTTCGGCTGAAATGATGATGAATGATGGATGAACTGAACAAAGTAATGCAGCTGACGTCAACTAGCAAAAGACGTGTCACATAACTCGACATAAAGACTCTTGGTGCGAAGCTCTGCTGAAATGGAGACCTTGGAAGCATAAAAGAGCAGTCGGAAGACTCTAGATACGGTGGAAAAACGGTGCTTGCTTATCGAGTGGGTTTCGAGGTACAAACAGAATCGGAAGTTATAGTATTGGCCTAGGCCGAACGCTGTGATTTGTCAATCAGTTATTCCGTGCGTTTCACAGTGTGCTACTCTAAAAACACTACCTCTTTGGCTTCACCCTTGTTT
>OX419600.1:7733937-7820366 GCA_948473455.1 Teleiodes luculella | reverse complement strand
GTAAAAAGGGTTCACGTGAATATAGTGTACAAAATACATGTATGTTGTGCCGTTCACCAATAGGGCGAGGGGCCGGTCCTACAGCGCTGCCCTTTGAACCGCTCCTCGCCGAACGCTGGCGACCAGGGCATGTTGCGGCCTCTGCCTCTGGGTGTACCTTTACCTGGAACACACAATTAGAAAATGGTATTTTGGTTTCGATATCACAACAGAACATAAAGCCTGACCAAAGAAATAAGAAACCTGCTCTGGGGGCGCCACGTGTATATTTTTACGACTATGGCAACAATTTCGCAATATGGCGATGGAGGTTTCTTATTTCTTTGGTCAGGCTTTACATACATACAGTCACACCTCTTTCCCGGAGGGATAGGCAGAGACCACTTCCTTCCACTTGCTACGATCCAAACACACTTCTTTCGCTTCATCCACATTCATTATTCTCCTCATGCATGCTCGTCGGTTTAGAGTACTCCCGACCCGACCTTTTGTCAGAACGTCCCCGATTTGATTTTGGAACGTTCGTCTTGGTCTTCTCCTTCGAACGCTTCCTTCCACTCTCGCCTTATAAATCTGTTTAGACCAGGGCTTCCCAACCAGGGGGGCGCGCCCCCTTGGTGGGGCGTAGAGGGCTGTCAAGGGGGGCTTGAGACGTTTGTGTTTTCAATAGAAAATATATTTCAATGCGCTAATAAAGGAAACACTGCAGGTAGAATATCACATTAATGATAGCTCTGGCAAAAACTGAACCGATCGACCAACTGATACAGAGAATGCAAGCTCAAGTATCTCACTAGTATTGTCAGTATACGAGTATTATACTCCCTAGTACTCTTATAAATTGGTTGATAAAAACGTTTTAATTTATCATTTTGTGATTCTTTTTGTACAAATTACATAAAAATAAATGCTGTTAAAATAATACGCTTTTTATTGTAGGTACTTACTGAAAAAATATTGGGGGGGCATGAAAATATTATTTGTGATCCGGGGAGCCTTGTTGTAAAAAAGGTTGGGAAACCCTGGTTTAGACAATCTCTCTTCACTCATTCTCTCTACGTGACCAAACCAATTTAGCATTCCCTTCTCAATTCTCCTCACATCTTTTTTTACTCCACATTTTTCCCTTATCACAATAGAAAACTAGACTATACAAAATCAGAGCCGAAGGCTTTGCTTCGACACTTTATGTATAAGTAGTTATTATCTAGTTTCTCAACTAACCTAGTGTTTGTAAGCCTTATTACAGTAACAACTGGACCACAGATGTCTTAATAAAAAGTTTATTATTAAAAGAAAACAACAACTATAACCACGAAACTCTTTGAAACGTAAAACACAGAAACACAACTCAATTTATTAATCCATATGGATGTATCAGTCACACTTTTACGGCTGAAAGCATTGTGATAAAAATTTGAAGGGTTATATATTGCATGGACAAAGGTCGAAATGCCGGAAAGGGATGTTTAATTCAACAATATTGGGGGGCGTCTTAAGGTGCATCCACACCGGCCGGCCGGCACCGCATCGTATCGAAACGGATTTTACAATTTTTAAACTAAATTAAACCTTGTATACAGTATTTAAAGTCTATATTACTTGCTTTTACTAGACGTGGTCTCCATTACAGAACCCGTTTACTTCAGCGAAACGAAGGAAATAAAGTACCTGGCATATAATTAGGGTAGATCCTAGTATTAGCGCAGGCGCCGGGCCGGCAGCCGCCGTTGCGGGGGGTGGTGGGGTAACTGCCCCCTAAGGGCGGCAGCTTGTCCCACGGATCCATCATGCAGTTACCGCAGCCCCAGGCGAAGTCGCCTGCAATCAACATTAACACTAGTTTAATATAAGAAAAAAAGTAAAAGATGATTTTCCTAAAGAGGGATGATACTCGTAAAAGATATAAAGAATATTGCATAAATGTTACTAGTTTTAAAACACCGCATCCGATTTGGATCTTAGAAATATCGGCCCGAGGCAATTCTAGTATTATTGTATAAAGACGATCTTGGAGGTGCCGAAAGCAATTACACAATGGACGATATGTAATTGCTTTCGGCACCTCCAAGATCGTCTGAATCTAGAACGCAAACTCTACACTACCGCTACTTCGGACCGATACTTCTCAAATTTAGATAGGATGCAATGCGTTATCGCTCTTAGATTATTGAAACAAAATAGATAGCTGGTAAGTCGAAAAAAATAATTAAAAAAAAAACACGACTTACCATCAGGATGGGGCGGCATCGGTGGAGGCGGTGGCCCCCGGCGGGTATACATGGGTGCCTGGGGCCACTTACCACCCGTCGGCTCTGCTTGGTGTTTCCCTCCTTACAAAAAAAAATACAAAAATACAAAATAAAAAAAAGATAAAAAAAAATGTTTTAGAAATTTTAAATTTAAAAAAAGTATGATCGCATTATCTTTGCCAGACTCGATGGCCAAACTAAATAAATAAACAATAAATAAAAAAAATTGGACTTGTGAATGAAATACAGAACTCAATGAATAATGTTTATTTTTACACTATCGTTTTGGCCAAAATTTGGAAGAATACTTTCGCTTTCGTTCAATCTATAATTACAATCACAAATTATTACATTCGGATAAAAAAAAACTACTGAGCGACATTTTGGTTTATATTGGATGTATAATCGTTCCTTTTTTCTAGTTTTCATACCCAATACTGCTACAAGGAAATTTAATAATAATCTAGCAGAGAGTAAAGGTTGGGTTACTTTGACCCCAGAGGGTAACTTTGTCCGCCCTTTGGGCTACTGTATTAGAACTCTGGGCTTAATAGTGCATTGTTAAATACGGCGCGTTCACAAATTATACGTTTAAATCATATTTTGGTGTTTTTATTAAGCGCCCCCAAGGGTGGACAAAGTTACCGCCTAAGGTCAAAGTAACCCGACTTTACATTATTGTTTCTATTTTGATATTTTCCATTCCTTTATTTATTTTATTAACAAAACATTTCATCATACCGAACGGTGTAAAACAAAGATTGACAAATTAAGTAGCATAATTTATATTATAATTATTATCCACAGATTACAGATATAAATTGGGATCTTTAAATATAAATACACATGAGCTAATAATGGTCTCTCATAATGTCAAAGTATCGGAAACCTGATTTAACTAAATAACCAAAAAACGTTTTATCTAACAAAATACACTAATCATAGTTTTGTGGTATTAACGTTTTTCGGTTATATGGGTATCAACCTATATACAAATTTTGTACAAAATAACAACAAGATTTTGAGTGCCCCCCACTAAGTACAGATTTCTGTCCTAAGATCCCAAAATACATCCGAAAAGAAAAGTGCGCAAATATTATACAATTTAAATATACCGTGACGTAAGACCTACTTATAAATTTTAATAAAACCATATATATTTAAGACCAATTTTCTAATCAATACGATTATTATTGACAAAGTAATAAATAATAAGATCTAATTATTATGAATACAATTAAAATTCATAATAGTAACAATAAATAGTAATTTCCAAAATACACATATTACATTTAATTTATTAAGTCAGAACTCTGTTGAAATTACAATTGTCATTTTAATTATTAATTTATCGCTTATGACCTTACCAGAACAGTCTTCAGATCTTTTCCAGAGTTTTAGCTTAAAATATATTTCGTAAGCCAACTTATATTACTAAATCATGGGTTAAAAATAATATTACTCGTACGTGTAAATTTAAAACAGAGTATTACTATTATAAGATTTACAAGTTAATAAAGACGTTACCAGCGAATATTACATATATTACACACACATATCCTCCACCATATAGCCCTATTATATATCTTTAGATATTCTAAAACTATACAAAAATTTAACTCTTCCAAACATTCTCTACTAACTTGTAACTCATCACTATTAGTTCTATTACGTTAATAATTTAAACAATGCGTTTAATAATTGTTTTAACAAGTTCATAACTGTTAACATTAGTCCGATAAACATCGGCAGTTCTTACAATACGCGTTATAGGCACAATCCACATGGAAACTAGCTTCCTATAGCTACCGTTCCATCTCATGAAGAAGTCCACATATATTTTAAACTAGCCTTAAAGATTTTCGATCTTTTTATATCATTAGATGCATATTAAAAGTATACCTATTCCTTTTATTAATCTTTAATAGCGCAACATACAAAGGTTGAACAAATTTATAAATATAATATTTATGTGGAGTTCTTCAAAGAACCTATTAATATAAATGACTATTCATTCGTCGTTATAGAATACAGTTCCAATTCTATCTAGTAAGGGATGTGAAGCGATGGGCGTCAGGAAATCTGTGTTTAAAAGCTAACTGTGTTCGACTACTACTGCTGCAAACGAATTAATCGTGCCTACTCCGTACCGATCTTGACTGCCTATATTTTTTGATACTTTAATTAATGTTTCTATTACTGTTTTGCACACCCATGTTCAGAGGATTCCACTAGTACCAGTGCAAATAAGCCAACAGAATACATAAGCCTAGTTAAATTGTTCTAGTCTTTGCAATACAGGGAATCCTAGTGCATGGATTAGCTTAGCATACATATTGTATCTAAACTATTTCTAAATAAATTCATATTTATCATACTAATATTATAAAGAGGAAAGATTTGTATTTATGAGTGTGTGAATATTTGTAATGAATAAACTCGAAAACTACTGTGCCGATTTCGAAAATTCTTTCACCGTCAGAACGCTGCATTCACCCTGAGTAACATAGGCTACTTTTTACCACGGGAAAATGCCTCATTCCCACGGGAAAAACAGTTAAAGCGGGCGAGCCGCGGCGGAAAGCTGATTTTCTATAAACTAAATTTCTTGACATTGCTCTTTGTAATTCTACGTATCATCATCAATAGTGATGATTGATGAATACCTGTTTGCGATCGAAACTGCGATTTCCTACCAAAGCAGACTGGGAAGATATTTCTTTACAGTACGAAACTTTTGATTTAGTAAAGATCCTAATGCCAACAACTGGCTCTCCTGAAGCCCATCGCCAAGGTATAATTTGGATAGGAACAGACGATCGGACAAGAACAACACTCGTAGACACCAAATCAACTATCAAACATTCCAATCACCGCCGAATATTGTCGCTGTAACAACTCGAGTTATTTCAAATGTGGAATATTTAAAAGAATATTTAAAAGAAGACTTTTACTGAAAAAATATAATGTAAAAGAGTTTGCATTTAGACAAGACTGCATTCGGCTGAACAAAAACCTTCATTTTATAAATACGCTATTTTTGGTTGAATTCGAAATATATTGCGATAAGCAATCAACCGAAAGGCTGTATACTAAAGGAACGTTTTCCGACTTTCGTTTTACCGAATTTTCACCGAAGAGTCGCTATACAGCTATTCGGTTGATTGCTTTTCTTTCGATATAAAATGATTTCGGACCCTTTTTGGTTTTGAATCACTTCAGCTCGAAACAATGACATGCAGTCAAATAATGAAATTCTTCCGTAGATCTCACACCTTTCGACATAACCCGAGTCTTTCTTAATAAAATACGATATGAACACCAATACATTTAAATAGGTACATTCTAACATATATATTTAAAAACAATTATGCAGTTTGCAGAAAAAACACTTTTCGATGCCCGTATTGAAAATACTTTTCTCAAAGGATGAAATAGTAATAAATTACCAATGAATTATTACTATGAACGAACACGGATTTTACAGGGAAAATTAAACTGAAAGCGTGGGTAAGTTGAAGAGTTTTGGTTGCACGATATTTTTATTACCTACTAGCTATTTTAATAATTTACAATATATTTCGTCGCCATATTGGAAGTACACAATGAACCTCTTTTAAGAATATAATACTGTATTTGCAGAGAAAATAGAACAACCGTATCTTGCAATTAGTTTAAAAACTATTTAAGAAAAAGAAGCCAAAACTTCTGAACCAAATTTAGATATTATATAACGGCTTTGAATTGACGCTAGAAGGAAGAGATATTTTTCAATATAAAGTTATGAGACATTGTTCTATTTTGCCTTACATTACAGCAATTTTAACGAATGTACATAGTATAGTCAACAATCAGTAGTGATACGTTTAGCTACGATAATATAACTGTCTAACAGACATATTATTTATTCTATTGAGCACATATGTTTCATAAGCCGATATATATTTAAGTACCGTAAATATTTTAGAGCTACATTGTACAAAAACTGACACAGTGATCCAATAGCTAAGCCATAAACATAAATAATACAAACATATGTCACCGTACATATCTCGTATAACCGTATGTGGGTTTTATCTAATTTCCAACTTGACAGACGGAGTCAGTATAAATAACTGATGTAGGTACTCAAATAATAAACATAAATCAAAGTTATTTTTTATTCTTGAAAAGGACTAACCATATCAAAACCCACAAAACATGTAAGATCATTCATTCATTCGAATTATGTACGTAAGTGTTGTAAAGTTTGGGCGACAGTACAATTTCGCTAACATTACGACGCGACGTCGGGTTCCTGCGATACAAGCTTTGCTTAGTGCAGGGTCCGCTGTAGGTAATATCGTAATAAGTTTTATTGTATTGTTAAATTGTAGCCATTTCAATTTCATTTCATCGGTCACAGGTATGGAATTTTCAAGGGCAAACACTAGTGCTCTTCACATAAATGTCAGCCCTGGGCAGGATTCAAACCCAAACCTCGGTTCCTCCATCATCATCATAACTTCAGCCTGTAGACGTCCACTGCTGGACAAAGGCCTCCCCCATAGAGCTCCACAACGATCGGTCCTGCGCTGCCCGCATCCAGCGGCTGCCCGCGACCCTCAGCAGAGGCACAGAAGAAAATAATAGTACTAACCCGTACAGAAAGGACACTCACCCCCCCGCGCCAAAATGAGTTCCCGCCCGATATAGCGCCCCACGCCCCGCACCCCGCAGGCAAAGCGGGACTCGGGACGTTGGTGTTCGGGGGTGTTTTACATAGCGCCTAGCGCCATTGACTTGTAGTGGATATTCAAAAATAATTTGCTTGTCAAAACGCGTGTTCTCTATGGAGTGACCGCCCAGTGGCAGAGGCACAGATTTTTTATATAGTTACTAACGTACAGGTAGAGGTCATCGCACATTTCACCAACTCAAGTATAGTATGGCATTGAAATGTAAGCTTTATGTCGTGTTATTTGAGAATGATTTTACAAGTTGTCAGTTGAAAGTGGACGATGAGTCGACAACGACGCGAGTCGATGACTATAGCCTTAGATCGTTTATCTTGCGACCGATAAGTTTTGTTATTGTAAACTGGATATTGTATTTTCTTAAATAACTCATTTCTTTGCGTAGTTTTTGCACAATGGAGCTCTATAACAAACATTTTGATGGTAAACTTAATGAATTGACGATTTGCACAACTTATGTTATGAAACTCTTGATTACTTACAGAACAAACACACATTTGGTTCTTCTGATCGATAACCAAAAGCTGACCAAATTTTCATTAATCATGAGAATATCTTGAACGTTTTTCCTATATTTAGCCGTATTGTATTGTATTGATATCGCTACAAGATCTCTATTATTCTAGATGATCTAGACATCTATAATAGTGGATTTGTGCTGAGACAGGGTCCCTTTGTTTTGATTTAAAGTTTTGAAAGATAGTGTGTTTTGAATGCTGGGCCAAGTTCCTAGACAAGATTTTATACAGATTTCATCTCTACAAAATAAAAGAACACAAGTATTTTCTCCAATACAAAAAAAAGTGTACCTACATTTTTTTTTGTAATCTAACTGACGGACTAATTAGATTTTTTAGGATACTTCCTTTTTCTTAAAAGTGAACTTAATAAGTAGACCAATAACACCAATTCTAAAAGTGACGTACATCTGCACTTTTTAAATATCGATTCCTTGTACACACATCATCAAATCTTTTTTTTTCTGTCGCACTAGTAAACCATAACAGTGTCAAATCAGAATTAATGTAAAATTATTACTAATTTGACAACGGTACTCATTAACGTTACGTTATTAGTAATGTATTGACTCCAGCACATGCGATTGGACATTCGCACTACGAAATTCACCCCCACCGTTACGGAATACGGGCGCTCTCAAGGTCAACATGTGCTGGCTACTGTACACTTGTTTTGAATTTCATTCAATACAATATACTTTATTGCACACAGAACATTACAGTGAAAAAAAAAAAACATTTACAATAAAGGTATAGAAAGTGTACATGTAGGCGGCCTTATTGCTAAGTAGCAATTTCTTCCAGGCAACCTTTCATTTCATTCATTCAAACACCAGTCGTATATTGCCCGCGTTTTTCGGTTCCCACATAAATGATAAAGATGGCAAACTTGTGGCATTCAGATTAGCCCCCGTAAATATCTAAATAGGTACTTTTACGAAAATAACTAAATGTATGTAGCCCAGCACTAAAACACAATTATTGTATAAGACAAACATTCAACAATTCAATTCTATTTAAAAACCGTTTTTATTATCATTTTCATCGTTCAGTCAAAGTACTGCAACATATTTCAATTTCTACATAACACATTTATTAAATACATAATAATAGTATTTACTCATAACAGCTAAGATATCCTTTGAAATCAGATTATGTAATTTGCACCGTTTTTCAAGCAAATAAAGTTTATTAGGTATTAAAAATGAATAAATAGCGCGGATTTATTACGTTTCAATCGTTCCTTTTTCTACCTAAATATATTATGTATGAAAAAGCTTCGGAGGGTAACAGTGGACAGGGAAAAAAAGAGCAATATATCCAAAACTTAACACTAACTATTGCGGGATCTCGTTCTAGAATATTGTTAGACAACTTTACACAGAATGTCATACTTAAGAGATTTTATTTTTTTATTTTTTCATATTCATTTGATATTTTTTTACATATACCGACATCAATTTGTAAAAATAAAATTCAAGAATGATTCAATCAAAATATAATGGAAAATTATTGATGAAAACTGACTCAGCGTATTTCATAAAATCAAAATGGAAGGCCTACAGACAAATCATTACATACAGTTAGGAATATATTCTCCTAGAGTACAGAACACACAGAACACACTTATTGTAGAACAATTAATTACACAATTATTTCAAAAACAAAAACCCCGCAACACACCACCTTATTACTATACCACTACGACAGTCTATCGCCTAAATCCTGGAATCGGTAAGGCGAAACTTTTTACAGTACACCCCTTTTCAAAACGGGCGATGATGGTGGCTCATATAACTCGGCTGGTTGTAGAAGTCGCGCCGGAAGAAGCGGGAGGTGGTGGGGCCGGTGTTGTGGCTATTGTAAGTGGTCGGGTAATCCTGGCGGTGGAGCATATCTAGTTGGTCGAGGCTGTGGTGCCTTTGGGGCAGGTGGTGCAGAGATCCAGTGGCTATCCAGGCAGCGTGCGCAATGTCACATTGGTACAAAATGTGGCGTATGGTAGAAAACGTGGCGTAGGTATGGTAGAAAACGTGGCGTATGGTAGAATGGTAGCTTTCATTCGTAATATAGGAAAGCTCGCGAATGAAGTATTTTATAGTACGGGTATTTAATATCGCAAAATGGTTGAATAATTCGTGCCGATACACTATGGATGGACAGTATCTATGTCTATGTACAGTAGCAAGCACATGCGACTGCACACTCGCACTAGGAAACTCACCTCTACTGCTACGGAATAACGGCGCTCTTAATGTCAATTATCCAGCCGCATGTGCTGCCTACTGTAATTAACAACCTAATAAGTCTATTTGAATAGCTGTGAATATGCCTAAAACTGTAGTTTCTAAAGGAGAATGGGCAGTTTTGTATGGGCTCCGTCCCCATATACGTTATTATAAAAGTCATCCTTGTTACAAACATAATATTAAATTGAACATTTAAAACCTCCCGCCACAAACACATGAGGCTGGACTCTTTTGTAATTTATGAAGAGTTGAATATCCTGTACACCATTTAATATGGAAGTGAAACTACGCCATCTATTGACAGTAAGCTGAAGCAAAATTTCTCCATACAAAATGGCGTTTAAGTTGTCGATATCGAGCGCGTCTCGTAAGTTAAAAAACGTAAAAACTCGCACTTGGCTGTGTTTGCGTCGAGGGTAGGTAAATGTAGATTAAACTGAATGCACTCACCACGATTATGATGAAACCCTGCCGCCCACCCCGCGTAGTAAGCTGCTTTCTGCTTTCCATGCTCTTCGGCCACCTGTAAAACACACGGCACCATCAGAGAACCTGCTCTTTCAATTAAAGGTACACTAGGCTTGAGGTAGAGGTCAAATTACAGTTAATGTTTTACAAATTTAAAGCTCGACCACAGAAACAAAATAACATCTGGCGAATATGATTAAGGAATTTCAATGGAACTCTCCTTACAATTTGAAGATTGTTGTCAGAAACATTTTAAAAACATGTGGCGCCCCTAGTTTTAATGTTTTGATCAGGCTTTTACAACGTTTTTTGTGCATAATAAGGTGTCTCAGAGAAAAATATAAAAAAATACAGTTTTACAATGGTTCACTTCATAATAAGTGGTTGGTAAATAATAAATGGCCCAAAAGGACTTTTCATTCCTTAAACTTGGAAAAAAAACGCAAATTATATCTTCGATAGCTGTAATAAAGATTAATTAAACATGAATTACAACCCTCCATAAAATCCAAAAATAAACACTTCAACAGCAAAATCCGAAAATAAATTCAAAAATAGAATCTAGAACGAACACACTGGCAACAAAATAACGTCATTAATAACAGAAAAAGACAAAAGCTCGACTCACACCTGAACTGTGCCCCTGGTGACAAAACGAGTAAATTTTACATGTTCGCAGTGCTCCTGTAGAGCAAATTTCCCTATTCAACCACTAAAAGGGCATAGAGTTTGATGAAAAACGCGGCAAATTTGAAAAAAATCATCGTGGCAACCCCGATCTTATGGATTTACCTAATTTTTTTTTTTTTTCTATGTAACTTTGTTGCCAGTACAATGTTTTCCAATTTCATCGATTGTCTACTTTCAATAGCCAAACTATAAAATTAACTGTCGTGTTGGGCGGTCCAAGGGTTCAGTGAAGCATTCGCCAGGAAAAAGAACACAACTTCACATAACTTCGTAAAAGTCATAACAAAGAAGAAAAAGCTGGAACGAAAACAATATATCAAAAGAATAACTCGACACTGGCACAAATAATAAAATATCTAGTGCCATAAAGAAGAAAAAAAAACTATCAAAAGAAAAGAGCTGGAATTCACCAGTCACTGGCACATAACATCGTGGAACGAAAGCAATCCATCAAAAGAAAAAGCTGGAATCGACCAGTCACTGGCACATAATATAAAAAAAGCTGTTTGAATATGGAACCCGCACCATAGTGTCAGAGTGCAGCCGGCCGCGGCTGTGGGAGCGCGAGCAGAGCGCGGTCGCGGGCGCAGACGACGGCGCCCACCGCGACAGCGCCGCCTCCGGGCCCCACTCCGCACACTGGGACACCACACAACACGATAACCACAGCTACACATCACACTGGCTACACCCACACTGACAGGACTAACTCAATATGTTGGACATGTCTTTTTAACCCCCGACGAATAAGAGGGGTGTTATAAGTTTGACGTGTATGTCTGTCTGACTGTCTGTGGCATCGTAGCTCTTAAACGGATGCGCCGATTTTGATCTAGTTTTTTTTTTGTTTGCAAGGTGTCACAATCGAGAGTGTTCTTAGCTATGCTCCAAGAAAATATCTTCAGGCATTTGAAGATTATCAGCTCTTTTCTAGTTGTTGAAAGGATCAAGCAACCGTTTTGTGTCGGGGGTTATTAATTTTTTTAATTTAGTGTTATTTAGAATTGACCTATGCTTGAGTCGAAAAAGTACGACGGATCAAGCTTCACCGGACTTCTGGGGGAGCGGAAGACTCTACCCCAAAGTAGTCATATACCAACACGACTAGGGGCGGCTCGAGGGAGCCTCGGACCTAGACCTAGCGCGTTGATATTGAAAAACATCGTGAAGGAGACAACGCCAGAGGGGCTCCGTCTCTGATTATCTATTTTGATTTTGGTTTTGGCCGCGCCCCCGCCGGCGGGTATGGGCGTTGCTACCTGAAGGGTGTTGGAACATGGCGCATTCACTTAGTTATTACAGATCTTTTATAACACAAGCAGCAGGCAAACACAAGTACTCATCACACAAATGTTTCGCCTACGGGGTTCGAACCCGCAACCCTGCGCTTCGAAGGCAATCACACTACCAACAAGGCTACGGGACCGTCTATGACCTGTCAATATCTGGACTAGCTCAAATCAACTTTGATCGCATTAAAAGTTAGGTTATAACTTCAAACATGTTTCCATAGCTGAACAAAGGCCTTAGTTGATAGGTGATGCTATTTACTATTGGAGATAGGAGTTGTTTTTTATACAGATGAACATCCATTCTAGGGGCTATGAGCTTCAGAAAGAAAAATAACTACCATCAAGAAATATTGACTATCATTCAGTTTTAGTTGTTAGTTAGTTGAGCGAGTAGGACACATATTGCGCGCTCACTTACTCTTAGGTCATAATTTATGCCTGTCAGTGTGAGAAGCCCATCTTGAGAAGCTATATAACTTAGAGCCGAGCGACATAGCTAGCAATGAAATCTAAGCCGTCTGAAATAAATGCAACACAAACACCGAACTAAATGAATAACGACTGAACACATTTATCTATTGTTTATAAAGCAGAAATGTGATTTATGAAGAACCAAAGTGTTAAAGAAAAACAGCCATATGTTAAAAATGATGAAGGCAATGTGATCGATCAGCATGTGATTTGTTGGAATCCTCGGTACAGCGAAAAGTGGAACAGAGCGCGAACCAATCACAACAAACTTAAATAGTTGGTGTTTGTTTACCCAATCTATTGATATCTCTTTTGCCTTAATAAACTTATTGTGACACTATTAAATTCAAATAGTGATAATTTCATCTCTTCTATCTCTTTCTGGTAAGAGTTGTCGCTGAGAACAGCAACACAAAGTAACATGTGACAAAATCAGTCTAGTATCCTAGTTGTGATTGGCTGAGCTAACTGCCACGAAACTAATCAGCGAAAACAAAATCCTAAAGAATTGAAACTGGCACAAAATCTAGTACTTAAAAAAAAGAAAATCCAGTATTGACACTGGCACAAAATCTAGTGCCAGAAAAAGAAAAGAAATCCTAAAGCAATGAAACTGGCACGAAATCTAGAACCGAGAAAAGAAAATCAAAGATAGATACTGGCACAAAATGTAGTGCCATAAAAAGAAAAATAAACTCGTAAAGCGACATCTAGCGTGCTTTATACTTGTCAGCTCGCACCATAGTGTCAGAGTGGAGTCGGCTGCGACTGTGCGACCGGGAGCAGACGGGCGTGAACCGCGCCATCGCGGCGTCCGCGCTCCGCCCGCAAGACTGCAACGCACCAACACCAATTTAAACCCCACCCCGGCCAATCAGGTGCATGCAATTACATATTAAGACATTTCAACTTATACAGATATTTTTTTAAATGTCGAATTTAAACATTAAGGCCTTTTTTTTATTCCTTCGTACGTATTACGACATCAAGGTGCGGATTCTATGACTTTATAGAGAATAGCGTAAGGAAGAATCGAATATCGGACTCATGCATTACAATAATAAAATGATCACAAATTGTACTGCTACTTCATTAATTTCCACATCCATTGTTGTTCGTTACACAAGTGAAAGTACTAATTTTATTTAATCAGGGAGGAAAGGGGGCCTATATGTTTGATAAGATAAATTCAAGCTACAAATCATAGTTATAAAGTCCATTTTATAACATTGCAGGAGCCGGGTCTCCGATGTCACTTGATGCTTTCCGCATTCAATGCGCCTAAGCTCACATGAATATAGCTTATATTATTGAATTTAGCTTAATTCCTATGATAAAATAAAGGCGCTGCCCTATTTCAATGTTATGCATATGATCTCGCGTTAGGCAAAGCGCAGCGAAGAGCATTTTACACAGCTTTCTTTCCACGCAACTAGTACCTTAGTGCTAGTGTAGATGTCGCCACGCACCTTGACGCTGAGTGGCTCGGTACCGCCCTCTGGTATCACGTTGTTGAGCGCCGCTCTTGTAACTAGTGTAGCTGTAGTTGGTGAGTGCTAGTGTAGATGTCGCACGTACCTTGAAGCTGAGTGGCTCGGTGCCGCCCTCTGGTATCACGTTGTTGAGCGCCGCTCTTGTAACTAGTGTAGCTGTAGTTGGTGAGTGCTAGTGTAGATGTCGCACGTACCTTGACGCTGAGTGGCTCGGTGCCGCCCTCTGGTATCACGTTGTTGAGCGCCGCTCTTGTAACTAGTGTAGCTGTAGTTGGTGAGTGCTAGTGTAGATGTCGCACGTACCTTGACGCTGAGTGGCTCGGTGCCGCCCTCTGGTATCACGTTGTTGAGCGCCGCTATCGCCTCTTGCGCCTCCTCTCTCTTATCGTATCTGGAAATACAGTTTTCATAAATTAGCACATTTTTACATCAAAAACAAAACATTAAAACGGACAAGAAAAGAAACTACTGAAGACGTTTTTTTTATTATATAAGAAAATACTAAAGACGAAGGCTGCATGGCTTTATGCCTTTGCCTGTTACAAAAAGGACAAATGAGAAAAAATGGTTATAGACGTCTCACCTGACGAACGCGACGCCCCTGGGCGTGCCGTTGCTCTTGTCGCGCAGGATGTGTTTCTGCACGATGCGGCCGTACTTGCCGAATATCGTCTCCAGCTGCTCCTCCGTGATGGCGCGCGGCAGGTTCGTCACGTACAGATTCGTGTCCTTGATGTCGTCACCCGACGGCCGAGCGTACGACACCTACCATATCAAAAACATTGACGGCTCAAACAATCTGTTCGGGTTTCTAAACAACGCCATCTGGCGTGCAGTGGAATGTTTCTATCAACGCCGTCTAATCTACGTGCTGTTTTGCCGACGTGGCGCTACTGTCCGTATAAAAATATAGTAAAAATTCTACACGCTACGCCGACAATCTGTAGGCATTCTACGTAAGCGAGCTATCACACTGGCGACAAAGACAAAGTCGTGCAAAAACGAAAAGGGACGCAGTTATGCGCAAGAGTGAGCGCGATGTATTTGTATCTCATTCTAACGCATAACTGCGTCCCTTTTCGTTTTTGCACGACTTTGTATTTGTCGCCAGTGTGATAGCTCGCTAAGAAGCGACAAGCTCGAGAACCTGTCAAAAGCGACATAGTGACATTAGAGCCATAGTAGTTCTGTCTGTCTTCCAAGTTGAAGGACACTGTTTTTCCGTATTCTGTGTCGCTCGTCTTCGAAATGGTGTTTTGTTCGTTTTACGCAAAAATAACTAAAACCAGTATTTTCCGAAATTAAAACGGAACGTAAATCTATGGTCCAAATTCACTCGCTCACTCTTTGCGGATTGTCGCTCTCGCTCTCACTCTCGTATCGGTCATATAGGCGTCTCTTTCATGACGGGGGTGTGTCACCGGTAGTGTGGAACGAGCATCCTAATGTCAATCGAGCGAGAACGTCATTATTAGATTATAGACGTTATTGCTTAACGTTTAATCTATCACTCGCTTGCTGAAACGAGTGCTTGTGACCACTAGTTGCAATCGAACGATCCAAAAACGGTGTTTTTGCTCAATTGGGTCACACACACAGAGACACCCCCGACATGAAAGAGACGCCTATACGATCGACACGGGAGTGTGAGCAAGAGCGACAATCCGCAAAGAATGAGCGACCATAGATTTACGTTCCGTTTTAGTTTCGGAAACTACTGGTTTTTGTTTTATCTGCGTAAAATGAACAAAACACCATATCGAAGAGTGACTCAGAAATACTAAAAAACAGCGTCCTTCGACTTGGAAGTCGACTGTGACTTATGTCGCATACGCCTACGCTAAGTCATACGAACGTTAGAGAAATAGAGCTCCTGGTCGCAAAAAACCGCTGGACGTTAGCAGCGCAGGACCGATCGCTTTGGACAACTTTAAGGTAGGCTTTTGTCTAGCAGTAGTGGACGTCTTTCGGCTGAAATAATAATGGTTATGGTGATGGTTAGCATGATATCTCGCATGGTAAAAGAAACAGCTGCGAAGTAATTCGAACGAGCAATATGGACAGATGCGACGCGGGAGGGGAAAGATTGCGTTTAGTGAGAGGAGTAACGTCATAGATAATAGTGGTAGTGTGACCATTTTTTACGTATTATTATTACTACTACAACAGCTGCCCATTCTCTGGGTTATGTACACAAGTACAGTAACCAGAACATGCGGCTGGACATGTTACCCTTGAAAGCGGCCGTATTCCGTAGCGGTAGGGGTGAAATTCGTAGTGCGAATGTCCAACCGCGTGTACTGGATTCTTTACATCAAAATTAGGGCGCATTTACATCGGCAAAAAGTACAATAAAAAACAGAATTTACAACAACACAAGTGTACAAGGCGGCATTATTGCTAAAATAGCAATTTCTACCAGGCAATCCTTGAGTTATAGTTACGTTACCCCAGAATTATTTAGCGTTTCAGATTTATGACAGTAAAATTATACTGAGTGAAAAATGATTAAATATCTGACTTCGCGATAATGAATTTACGCGCTACTATGAAAATACCTTTAATCGTTTGTTTCTGAGCTGATAACCATTGAAGGTGTCTATAGCCCTCGCCGCATCCTCCTCGCGTGTGAAGTTGACGAAACCGAACCCATAGCTGTAGCCAGTCTGGAAACGAACGGTCACAATATTAAAATAATAATAATAATAATATGTGGGGACATCTCACACACTGACCCCAAACTAGGCAGAGCCTGTAGGGTGGCAGACAGCGGATATACATAGATATGATATATATTATACAACATCCAGAACAACACAACAAGGACACAAGGCGAACACAAGTGCTCATCAGACGAATGTTTGCCCTGGACGGAATTGGAACCGTTCATGCTTTGTAGGCAGACATACTACCAACTAGGCTATGGGGCCGTCAATATTTATTATACCTACTCATACTATAGACAAGCAAAAACAATCAGTTAAAATTTTAAAGAAAACGAATAATGTTCATGACAAGACTATGTCGTTGGTTGATTTATCGCTAAAAATTATGGCACGAACACTTTTTACTTTACCAAAAGCCTTCATCGAAATTAATCACCCGCCAAACATTGTACACCTAATAAAATTAAGTGTAAGCAAGTTACTTTTACATTTTGAACTTTATAGTTAATAGCTTTAACAAAAATATAATAAATATTTCCTAGCATTGAATACTAACATTCCAAAGAAATACCACAAGGGTCAATTCTCGGGCCTGTATTCTAGTTAATGCACACAACTGACCTTAAAATCTTTCATAACGCGACAGCTCTCTATTGGGCCGATGGTCATAAACATCGCGTAAAGATCCTTCTCAGTCATGGTTTGGGGGAGGTAGTTGACAATAAGGTTGGTTTTGCAGGAATCGCCTGCACCAGCCACGCCGCCGCCGTCAGACATGCTGCCCCAATAACGCGTAGCGCCCACACGACGACCGTATTGGTTCTGAATTTGCTGAAAAACACAAATAAATCTTTATTATTTTATTTATACATACACACTTTGCCCGTAAGTTAGTGACATACTGCTAGCCTTTAACCAAGTAACATAGCACGGAATTTTGGGACCCCTTGGAAAATTTATTTAATTGTTACTTCATGTTATTGTTGCCACTTAAATAACGAAGCGATAACTGTTAAAAATACTATAAATAAAATCATTACACTTCTTCAAGATCAAATTCAAAACTTTCAAGTTGAAACAGTCTAAAGACACTATCTGCAGCCAGACTGCATGCGCCACTGGTACTCATAAAATCATATTTCCATATTTTAATTCGAAAAATAGGAAACCCGAGCAACTGCAGTGTGACTGTGAAAAGTTAAAGTGGCGTAAAGCCAATAAATAGTAATAACAGTGCAGCAATGAAACAGCAACACAAAATACAATTTAAAACAGAAACGATGCCAGGTGCTTGTTCCATAAGCTGCAATAATTTACGGATAGTATTTAACCGTACCTCAAATTATTCTCTTGTTGAACTTACGACGTCGTCAATAAACTTTACTTTCTCGTACATAGTTTCCCGTAGCAATGAGATATTTTCCCGCGGTAAAAACTATCTAAGATGTTGACCGAGGATATAAGGTACCACCATACAAAATTTAATTCAAATCGGTCCAACAGTTTCGGATATTAGCCCGTACAAACAGAAAAAGAAAAAAATAATGAAAAAAGAACTGGATATATTCTATATCACTTCTTACATCCCTCACGGTTATTAGCATTTTTTCTATGAACAGATTCTCGACCTCTACAGTTTTATTACATAGTTGATACAGACAAACAAAACATACACATAGAATTAATCACATAGATGTTTACCTCGACGAGATTCGAACCCGCGATCCTGCGTCGAAACCGGCAAACCATTTAGCGCTAGCTTTACGTACTTTAATACTAATTTAAACAAAA
Organism: Teleiodes luculella; assembly: GCA_948473455.1. Taxonomy (NCBI): domain Eukaryota; kingdom Metazoa; phylum Arthropoda; class Insecta; order Lepidoptera; family Gelechiidae; genus Teleiodes; species Teleiodes luculella. The sequence goes on along the minus strand of OX419600.1, from coordinate 7,801,740 downwards.
ATGTAAATTAATAACAAAAGATAAAGGTGAAAGCTATCTACCAAAAAAGCGGTTTAAGTATGAATTAGCATAAAATTACCATCATGCGATAAATGTACACACTGAAACAAGGCACTCTTCGAGGAACAACCCACGAGACCCCTCAACATCACAACAGATCCTCACTCCCAGTCCGCGTTGTTTCGCGTCTACCACCAAAGTGATCTTTGACGGGTAAGTAATAAAGTTTACAATCAGCCGAAAAACTAGGACAAGTACGGCCATGACCTATAACCGAGCCACTATAGGAACTCTATCGATTCTCGCGCCAAACTCGCCCTCCAGCCTTTGTCGCGGCATGAGAGATGAGAAGAAAATTGACTTAATAGAATAGATGAGTAGCGGATTATTCCGCAGGGATTCAGATTATATTCCGGGCGTGAATGAACTACGTAACTAATCCGTCGGACGAAATATCTCTAGTCGTTTTTCATCGGACAACGTTTTTGTTAGTTTAAAATTAATACTTGATAGTTCCATCAAAATTAATAGAGTTTTTAATATCAGCTTTGTCTGAGTACCTTCTAAACTGTTCAAAGATATGATGCGTATTGACACTCTCAATTCAATATTTCGTATTCGTATTATGGCCGAATTCTAGCTCAGACTATTATTAATGACATACCTACTCGTACATTCGGTCTGGGAAGTCCTAGCCATGACCTAGTTATCTCCTTAGCTCATATCTATGGCCAAGTAATGGAATTCTTCCAAAATGCCGACCTTCAACGCCGTTCTTCGTCCTACCCCCGATTTTTATTCACCCTGAAAGGCGCGGACTCAGCAGTTTTTGGGAAGGCTATAGACCTTGATAAGCCGCGCTTTTACAGTTATATGAAAGAAAAGTCACCCTGCCCGAAATATTAATTACGTGCTCTTATATATTGATATGTAAACGTTTACTAACAGGAATAACAAAAAATGTCATTATCATTAGAAAATATTATTTTTACAGGTTATTTGAATTAACATTTTCTTATTAAACATTTTCTTATAAGATAATAAATAAATTATTACCTATTATTATTATTATTATAAAATCCACAACAAAAAAGTAAAAATTTCGTCCTAAAAACATAAGCTTTAAAATAAAAAGCCTCAATGAATGTGGTATATTCATGTGGGGCTACCGAAGCCAAAAGACAGACAGACAGATCAATCAAACTTATTATAACAATTTTTGTCGAGGGTTGAAATCACGTAAGCCAAATAGGCCTAATATAGCGATAAGCATTACCTCATTAATGTTACTCTAATTCCATTAAAAGCGGGTAAAAATAACTCGATCAGATTGCGTTTCTGAGTCGAGCTTGTAAAAACTTTAATTCATGGAATTTGGTACGGTTGACTTAAAAAAACTAAATTGTATTTTATCATGATTATTAAATATCGCACCTAGTATAACTAACAGAATATATTATGTACTTTATTTACTTTCACATAGTAATTCCATGTCTTTTGGATGATAAAATTCGAATTTAGTTTTGCGGTGGGTGCCATTTCTACCTAATACCTACGAACATTGACTTATACGATAGAGTGCTGTCAATCAATCTAGAATAGATACATGAGAAGGGAAATTCACAAGAGAGGATAGGTATCAAATGTCCGCTGCGACAAATGATAGAGATCTCTGCCGGTAGACGTTTCCCTTAGCTCATTTAACAGTATTCGAATAATATTGGAAGCATTCATATTCCTGATTTAAAATTAGTGTTAATAAATAAAAACTGTTTATGCCAGCTATAAAAAGGCACGAGCAGGTTGAATTAAAATAGAAGTACGATCACGCCTCATTTCGTTTCAGATTAAGAATAAAATGCGTAAGTACCAACGTCACTGAAAGGTAAAAGAACTAAGCTTTTGCGTGACATTAACAATAATACCATTGATTAGGAACACCGATACCACAGCAAGCGGAAGCGCAGTGGTTGACGGCTGCACGCGACTGTATTTTCGGTTTTTCCACATCACATTTAAACTAAAATAAACACTACTTACAGAGAACTATATTGTTTTACAAGACTGTTATCAAGTTTGAGCTAAGGCCACAAACGCTTGGGAATCAAGTTAACATAATAATGCAAAAACCAATAGCGTACAGAGGCTAGCGCAAATCCCTGCTAGACTAAAAACCACTTTTAGAGAGGTGTTTGCTTACTGTCCACTTCAGAAGTTGTTGGTTACACTGACTAATTGTTAGTGAACATATGAAAAGGAATTCTCCACTTTTTCTTTTCCTGAAATCACGTCAATCACGTCACAAACAATAGGAATTTGTGAATGCCGAGTTAGTATACTAGTATTATATTATTTGTGGCTGAGTTTAGAATCACCTCAGACAAGCTAATTCTTGAGCCAGTCACAAAATATATTATGTAAAAACTATGTATATCGACCCTAGCGGAGTTGAAAAGAAAGGAATTGCGGGTGTAGTTGTTCCCGGCTGTAAAATTGTGCCAAACTTCCAACCCTAGGTAAAATCCTTCCTAAGTCGTATAATACCACTAAGAAATTTGAGTTTTAGTGCTGTTTGAGCTGGCTACCTGTCTGTCAATGGGGGATGCTTAAAGAAAGGCAAAGTCTCGTTTAGATGCGTACCGATAGCACCTGAAATTTAACCCTAAACATTTGCCAAACGCATTTTAGTTTATGCACTTTGTGACATTACCAGATGTTCTTATGCTGGTCATTGGCGTTTCAGGTGAAATGTTTTTACTAAAATATTCGCAAAGTACCAGATTTTCTTATGCTGATTTATTGCGGATCTGGTACTATACGTCGAAAGGTCTCTTTCCTTCCCTATGGAAAGATCTCCCATTTAGGGATAACATCGTCCGGATCGGTTTCAAATCAATGTGGCCCCTTAAAGGCCCCATGCCTGAAGACGGCCCTGTAAGCCAGTGGCGGGTCTAGATCTAGCACAGCGCGACAAGAGTCTGGCATACTTCCAATGTAAATGGATCTCCTCAAACGTTTGTTACAGAGGTCATTAATAATGGATTTTTGCAATCATACCCCAAAATTGTTTTTTGAGATTTTAAGTTTGGCTGTAATCATTATCACACATCACAACAGTTTTATAGCCTATTTTATAAGTTTAGTACAGTAGCTAAGACTGCTGGCCTAGGGCTTATCAAAGGGACCAAACCTAAACTAAAATTATCCATCCCTAAATCGATCTACCAAACCCTAAGTAAATCCGAAAGTAAATTACTCTAAGTGTCAGTCGGTTACGCTTTCACACCTATATGGCTGAAAGGATCGCGATAATAAAAGCATAAGAGGAAGTCACGAATAAACCGTTCAAGTGCGAGTTGAACTCGCCGTACAAATAAAGTTCATCATCAGCCGAAATAACTGGGGGCCTAAAAGCGCCATTTAAGAAAAGTGAACTGCGAAAGGATTCATAAATTGAATTGTAAGAGAACCGCGAGCCGATTCGTATTTAACGTAAAATGGTCAATTCTTATTACAGTTCACTTAGAATTCAGCTTTCTGGTGAAACACCGAACATTCTTGTTTTTAATTAAAATATTAGTACTTGTGTCTTTTGAGAAAAAGAAAATATTATAAAAATAAATAAACAACAGGTAATAATAAAAAATAAAGCCCCTTTATATTAATTTTATTTCATTAATTTATATTAAAAAAAAATAGTAAAGCACCCCTTTTTATTTTTTTTGTAATAAAATAATAGTAATGAAAAAAGGGGCATTTTATTTTATTTTTATAAAAATACCAAATTAAAATTAATATTAAATAATAAAAAGGGGGGCAATTAATAATTAACAAAACATTAATACTAAAATTAAAAAATGGGGGACAATTTATTTTATTTTTATCTTTTTTTATAAAATATCCAAATTAATAATAATATTAAACAGTAAAAAGGGGGGCATTTTATATTTAATTTTATTTCTTTCTTAATTATTTTTCAATTAAATAAAAATATGAAAAAAATAAAAAGGGGGGCAATTTATTTTATTTTATTTTATTTTTTTTTTATAAAATATCCAATTTAAAAATAATATTAAAAAGTAAAAAGGGGGCATTTAATTTTTTTTATTTTAATAACAAAAAATACAAAGACAATATGATTTGTTAAGTGAAGTGACCATTTTATCAAAAACCCGATTCACCACCATAATATATATTTTTTTAAATAAAGCATAAAAATATATTTTTAATAAAAATTTTGTTTGTATTTCAATTTCTGAAATATTTCACGTATAATAATCTCAATATAAAGACATTAATCATGTTTTTAATCAAATAAGAATTCTAAAATGTACCTCTTGACTAACATTTTAGAAATCATTAAATGAATCTTCATACGATTCACCAAGAGTGACCATTTTACGGATTTGTATGGAAAACCAACAATATGAAACGAATCTCTATTCACGCTTCTAATGAATTGGAATATGAATCCTCCATAACTCGCCGTTTTACAAAAGTGGTGCGCGAATTGCGATATGATTCGTCAATAACGGCGCTTTTAGGCCCCCTGGACTGATTGATTTGTTGTTGCAATACCTACTTTTTTTTTTTCAAATTCGTTCATTATTTAATGTCACACGTCCGTGTTTGGGTCACGGATTTACATAAGTGTACCACAACCCACAACTTAAATCGGTCCAGTAGTCTCGGAGGAAATAGGCGCTGATAGACGGACGGACATACACTCGAGTGATCCCATATAGATTCCGTTTTTCGTTTTTGAGGTACGGAACCTTAAAAGAACAAATAGACTATAAACAAACCAATTAATTTATAGACTACTTCGGCCAGAAAGAAAATACCACATTTCTACGAACAAATAGCCTATAATAATATACTATAACATGGGGTTAGATAAAGCTATATATTTCTAAAAACACTTACATTAAAAAAGAGCGCGGCAACTTAAGTTTGCAGCAAACACAAACAAATACAACAAAACAACCAGTGAATCGCACCCGGGTAAAAGAAGACTTCTCCGGCTAGACGTAAATAAAGCATACAATGAAAAAACCCGTGCGCACACCACAAAGAAATAACAAAAACTGCAGCGCTGTGGCCAACGAGATTTATTAAGAAATCTATATGGCTGCTGTTCTAAACCTAAGCACTTTAAAAAAGTTAAATTCAAAGTGCTAATTTTTACTTGCTGGCCCATTAACTTTTTTTTATTCAATATGCGTTGTCACAGAATGTGTGCCTATGTTAACAAGTCACATTAATAGTCGGGTCCACACCAAGCGAGCAGACTCGGGCGAGGCCCACCGCGCGCGGCATTTGTTTAATTAGGCCTCCTCCGCATTACCCCCTGGCCAAAGCTCACGGTGGCGGCGAGAACTGCGGCGCGAACTGCGGTGCGACGAGCAAAGAGCGATAAAAACAAACGAAGGCTTGCTTGCTTCATAGTCTTCATTCAAGCATGCCACAGCCACCCACGGGTCTACCTGCGGTGCGATCGGGGGGCGGCGCGAAAAGCATAGAACGAATAGCGACGGGGGTGGTGGGCGTATTCGGCATCGCGTTTAGGGAGCGAAGTCGCGCGAGCTGTGGCATATAATCGCTTCGCCATTCGCGCCGCCGCCCCGCCGCGCCGGTCTATTCGCAGTTCGCGCCGCGCGTGCCAGAAGCTGTGACCAAGCCCTTAGGGTGCTTTTCCACCAGAGATGTGCTACGAGGATGTAATAGCTGAGCTGGGAAACTACGTGACTGCTTCCATATAAAAACACATCTTAGCTGGATCCGTTTCCACCAGAGCTGTGCTATGTAGACGTATGAATATGATTGGTGGATGGATAGCAAACACATCCATAGCAACGTAGCTAGCGCATCTGGTGGAAAAGCACGCGTCAACGCCGCCGCTACAAGGCGACGCGCGCGCCTGTACAACGACGCCCCCGCACCGATACCTTCCCGTTCTGTTGTCATTAGGCGCATTTTTTATTACCCTACCCTCTTGGCTCAAATCTGCATGACTGCGGAGGAGCAGAAGGCTCTGCTACAAAATAGTCATATAAAGCCTAACCAGAGAAATATTTGTGGAATTTCAATGGAACTAATTTAATAAGGGAAATTGTTGCCATAGTCGTAAAAATATACACGTGGCGCCCCCAGAGCAGGTTTTTTATTTCTTTGGTCAGGCTTTACCAACAAGTCTAGGGTCTCTAGCCCTGAGGCATATGCTTATAATGATCTTTGCATGATCTTGCAAAGACTACATCTTTAAAATACACCAGACTGGCAGAATTATCAATAATGACAGAAGCCAAACCTTATAAATCAGAGAGGTGGGATTCGCTTAAGCGAAACGGCTCCCACATCTCTGTTATAAATATTGAATTGAATTAAATTGAAGTTTTAAAATAATGTCAGACTATGTACTCATAGTATCATATTTCATTCAATTGAAAATTATCTTTATAGTACAGAAAAAAGGTTTTGTTAAAAGTTGTAAAATGTTGCCAAATTATATTAAAAGTTGCCAATATCAGCTTTCAGTGTTAGATGGTTTTCACCACTCCTCCAATAGACGTTGGAAAGGTTGTAAAGCCGCGCTTTACTTTGTTATTCTGAGAACCACGTACGTTAGAACTTAAGTAAAGGCAATAAACAATAAATAAATTTTATATGATTGTAAGAGCTTGCGGTCACTAATATAAACAAAATAATAGGAATTCTTTGTATTTCTACTCTGCAGTAAATAAAATGACCAAAAACACTTATACATAACTTAATCAAGAGCTATTTTGAATGATTTCCGATTTATTTTTGTAAATGTGAGTAAATATCATACAAATACACAGCTATGAGATAATAAAAGACTAAGAACATAATGTGATCTCCATACCAACTGGCCTAAATCGGTTTAAATGTGAGTGCGCCGTGTAGGCACGCGCTGTCACGCACACGCACACGCTTGAATTTAGCCCATACTATAAATAAATAATAATAAACAAACCTTTTTATTTCCAAACTAAAAATATGAATAAAATTTAAACTGTGGGGTTAGTTTACTTTTTGATCTTAATCTAATCTAGCCCATACTGCCGCCCCCTTATTCCCCCTTATTTTATGCTAATATGTGCGTGACAACGAGTGCCTACACGGCGCGCGTCGCAGAGGCACAAATTCAAACCGACAGCAGCATGTTTGTATAAGATAACTTACTGGTTTAACTTTGTCATAAGTTTGTATTCCCTTTAATTTTCCATACATCACAACAACACAAACATACTTTTTACTGTGGGAAAATACCTCATACCCACAGGAAAACCTGTTAACGTGGGCGGAGCTGTGGGGCGGAAAGCTAGTGTTATAAAAGAAGTTTTACTTACATTTTCTAAAGAGTTAAAACTTCTATCCCAACTACTGACGGGTGTGCCCCCATACAGGTATCCGGGGTAACGATCACACATCACTCTGTATGTCACCCCTCTGCTACGAAATACTACTCTTTACTTGAGCAATATAATTATTATGACGAATTCATTTTATTCTTACGACTTATCACTTTTTATATAGGGTGTCCTGCCTGCTGCTTATCTGTAAAAAAAAAACATTTTCCAGAGCAAGTCAAGTTAAACATGTGCATCGCTATTCTCTCCTTATTCAATGGGCATAAGAGTATTGGAATTGATTCATCTTATTTAGAGAAGAATTCAAGGTGGCCATGTCAATATTTAAGGACACTGACCTTCTAACACCATAGTTTTTGGCACTGTAGGTCATTGACTCCAATAAGAGGTCATTGAGCTCAAAAAGCCATGCAATTATCAAAATTGCACAAAGTTTTTATTGCTACTCTACACCTATATTATCATAATTGAGTGTTGATGTATATTAAAATTATTTACAATATTAAGTAGTGCAAAAATTTTACAGAAGAAATATATACTTTTTTGTGCAATATTAGATTGAAAGCTGTGATTGAAACCCATAAAAATACTATCACAGAAAATATACTGAGTTCTCTGTACTTTAGACCGTGATACATGTGGAGTACCTATGTGGTTTTAATCGACGATATAGGTAAATATGTCGTTATTTTATTAACCATTTATCAATGCTACAAGATATTAGAGAATATTTACGTGACAAATTTTTCAGCATTTCGATTTCGACGGGTTTCAACTGTTACAGTTGATATGTATATGAAATTCTGAAAAACTCACCTTATAACTTAAACAACAATCCTACAGATCGTTTTGCTGTAAATTTCAACCCCTATATTTTCCACAAATTCAATAAAATTATGACAAACTCTTCTCGCTTCTCGGTCAATGACAGGACAGGACAGACGGCAGGTGGGTAGGTTACCACAGATTCAAAACGTCACAATAGTGTTGCCAGGATCAATAAAAGCAAGAAGCAACGAACGTGCATGATGCATGCGTTGGCCGTTGCGTTGCGTGCGTCACATCACATCACAATCACAACAGAATAAGCCGCACTACACTCTCCACAAAACAAAACTAGACGAGACATGCTTGCTACATGCATGGCCAGCCAATACGAGGAGGGACGTAGTTATTATGCGCAAGATTGAGCGCGGTGTATTTGCATCTCATTCTAACGCATAACCGCCGCGTCCCTTTCAGCTCTCGGATTTTGTTGTCGAGAATGTAGTGCCGGCTTAAAATAGGATAGTATTTAACCGTACCTCAAATTATTCTCTTGTTCCACCTAAATATCTTCACCAAATTATATTCTTGTTCCACCTAAAATACTAATTGTGCACCAAAACATGCAAACTTGAGACTTCTTGAGTTATCAACTTTGAAAAATTCAAAACTACGGCGGTCGCCGGCCGCTGCCGCAGCACGCTCGCTCCGCTCGCTCGGCTCCCTCCACTCTGTTATTGACATCAGTCTAACCTAACCTAACCAACCGATTTGATTCTGGGTAGATTTGTTTTTTTTAGCGGGGGGCTGCGCCCCCCGAGCACCCCTCGTTGGGGGCTACGCCCCCCGACCCCCGGCTTCGGTTCACGCCCTTGGATATTTGGTGCAAGATGACGAATAATATATTTGTTGTAAGATTCGATTTTTTGGTTAACAGAAAATTATATTCCCTAAAAATATAGTAATTCATGTGGCCCTTCAAAATTAGGGCTCCTCAGGTCCGTAGTCCTTTAGTAACAAACAAGTTGCATGCACAGCGACGACGGAGCAATAAATAGAACTAATATTTAGCACTCGAACTCGGTCATTTCGTGTGGACCATGTTCAAATGCCAATCATTCTTACAAAGGAGCATAAGATTTAGATATTAAAATAAGAAATGTTTTTTACGTTACCAAAGGACTAGTAGGACCTAAGGAGCCCTAATTTTTAAGGGCCACACGAAATGATTGTAAGGGCCTCCGCCCACTGGCGACAAAGTCAAAAAACGAAAGGGACGCAATTATACGTTAGAATGAGATACAAATACACTGCGCTCACTCTTGCGCATAACTGCGTCTCTTTCGTTTTTTGTCGCTGCCGCCCGCAAGTGGGCGTGCGTCCTAAGGGCCGGTTTACACGCTCTTAGTCTTTAGTTAAGTACTTTAGTACAACTTGAAAGGCAAGTTCTTTAGTGCGCTGCGAGTGAACGTTTACACATCTTCCAGTTGAGTATCATTTCGACGCCACAACGAAGGCGCAACGACGTCTCGCATACGCCAATGGCTGTGTATGCCGAATGCCTAGCCTGTTTATTTTTGTATAAATTGTTTTTAACGTTCCACAAACAATATTGAACAAAATATTCAGGCACAAATTTATTATTCAACCAAAATTAAAATATAAATATTCTTCATTTCTTTCATTCTTATTATAAAGATTCAAAAATAATATTCCGACCATTTGGTTTGAAGATACAACTAAATAGCCATCTTTTAAAAAACAAAAAACACGCACGCCGCCGCCGGCACTTGTGCACTCTCCTAAAGAGTTTACTAAATTCCGTGTTTACACAGTTCAAGGGCAGAGCCGAGTGACGCGCCGGGGAAGCGCGAGCGCGGGAGGGGTATCACTTGAAACAAAAATAGAAAGGAAAGCGCGGTTTACACGCTCTTAGTCTTTAGTCAAGTTCTTTAGCGAAGTCCTTTAGTAGAAACGTGTGGACGTCACTTGCTTTAGTAGACGTCACTTGCTTTAGTACTTGCTTTAGTACTTGCTTTAGTACGGAATTTAGTAAACTCTTTAGGAGAGTGCACAAGTGCCGGCGGCGGCGTGCGTGTTTTTTGTTTTTTAAAAGATGGCTATTTAGTTGTATCTTCAAACCAAATGGCCGGAATATTATTTTTGAATCTTTATAATAAGAATGAAAGAAATGAAGAATATTTATATTTTAATTTTGGTCGAATAATAAATTTGTGCCTGAATATTTTGTTCAATATTGTTTGTGGAACGTTAAAAACAATTTATACAAAAATAAACAGGCTAGGCATTCGGCATACACAGCCATTGGCGTATGCGAGACGTCGTTGCGCCTTCGTTGTGGCGTCGAAATGATACTCAACTGGAAGATGTGTAAACGTTCACTCGCAGCGCACTAAAAGAACTTGCCTTTCAAGTTGTACTAAAGTACTTAACTAAAGACTAAGAGCGTGTAAACCGGCCCGAAGGCAGGCAAGTAGAACCGTACTAAAGCAAGTACTAAAGCAAGTGACGTCTACTAAAGCAAGTGACGTCCACACGTTTCTACTAAAGGACTTCGCTAAAGAACTTAACTAAGGGCCTTTAAGGAGCCTGAGCCACACACACACCCGCCCACCGCCACGAGTCAGTGTTGCCATATATACGAATTTGTCCGTATTTGTACGGATTTTTGAAGTCCAATACGGATAATTGATTTTTACGGATATTTATACGAATTTAGTGCACAGGGCATAGTTCTATATAAATAATTCGTAGTAATCATTATTAATTATACCTTCTAATCGAATCGGAACTATAATTTTTAATATCTATACCACAAAAGGCTTGCTACATACAAAACTACTTTATGACAAATATTAATTCAGACATTAAAAAATGATGAATATAGATACGATCTCATACAAAATCAAACGCGAAACACGGCACCGCGTCAACTATCGACATATACATACCTATACAGATATCGTACCGTTGAAACTATGTGCAAAATAGACTTTAAGTTGTTGGCTTAGTTATAAATTTAGTCCTTAATGCAGACAATATTGTACAAACAAATCTGTTTGTGCAAGTTACTGACAATCATCTTTTTCCGCTAACGATATCAACAAGTAAGTTTTCCAGTAATAAAAGAACATAATTTGATTAATAATTAAATCAAAATGAAGTCTAAACTATTGCAATAAAGTATGAAATTGCCACAAGCGAGGGGTTTTTGCATGCCAATGCCCTCTAGAAGCGAGTATAATAGTTGAATTTTAAAAAGCAACCTATTGAAGTTCACTTATCCGTTATGGGAAAAAGTTTTGCTATTCTTCACTAGATGGCCGTCTATCCCAATATGCCTAAAAATATTTAAAAAGTGTGTTTAAATAACACGTAATTCAATTAATACTTAATATATCGTGACTAAAAAACCATACTTACTGAAACAATTTTTTTTGCAGTTTTATTGTGTAGTGTGGTTTTTGCACATTCGTACTGCACACCAGCGACATGCCAAATTGGTGATATCACCACCGTTCCCAGGGTATGTTCGACCCTTGTACGTCCACACGTCCTGTGCGATAAGGTGGCGATAAGCCCTTAACTTAAACAAATCGTTCGTGAGAACTGGGTAATTAAGATTCCAATAGGAGAAGCGAGGCGCCAGCTAGGCATTGTCGTCTACGTCATGGCTCCTCTACATGATGGGCCATCATGATGGTCCATCGTAGTGGGCCATCATATAGAGGGCGTAGTGGCGTAGGCTGGCTTGTGGTGCGCCGTGCGTACGATGCCGGCGGAATGGCCGCGGTGTCGGTTTTTCGCCCACACATCAAAGGTAGTGGGCCAGCGATGGTGGTACGCATCTACACGTGGCCCATTCCACAATGCTAAATAAAATAAATAAATGTTTATAATAAAGTTTGTTGATATCTCGACAAGTTTTTATGTCTTACTTGAACAAATAAATAATGTAATGTAATAAATTAATGGGTTTGATGAAATCCAAATTTATTCTTATCTTTTTAGAGGATTTACTTAAATAAAAGCTTTTTTCAAAATATATTTTACTTTATTCTTGCGCACATTAAGAAAATGACAGTATGTGCTGTATAAATAATTACCACAGCGGCTATCTACGTCCATCTCGGTAAACGTTCACTGTATATCGCCATCGTGTAGATGCGTACTCACCATTCGATGGCGATCTGGCTGGCCCAGGGATGGCCTATCGTGTAGATGAGCCATCAGACGTTTGCGCCACCAAGGCCACACATTAGATTATGGCCTTTCTTTGCCGGTGCTGTTTTTAGAGCGGCGTTCGTATATCTTTGCTATATATGATCGAAGATATAGATTTTTAAATAATCGAAGATTCATTTTTATACGGATTTTATACGGATTTTTCAATGAAAATGCGAATTTCACGCCTTCAATGGCAACACTACACACCACTTCATCCACCCCTTTGGGTTTTACGCGGGAATCGAGGGGAAATGGCGGGTTCATTGTTTCGTCCTTTTAAAAAATAGTTTTTCATGGTAATTGTGGTGTTAATATGGTGGAATTAGTGCGATAATGTGCCGTTAAAGAAGAACTATTCAATGAAAGTGAGAAATAATGAGTGGTTAGCTGTTTCTGGTTTGATACCCCGCGTTAAACTTCAGTATCATTGGAATGTAAGAACCACCCTTGCATTCCAATGATCCCGTAACAAGAAATGAAACTACTAAAGAAGTTTAACATAGATGCAAGAAATGACTAAAGACGACGAAATGAAACTGAAGAAATAATGACTGAAGATGAAGACATTAAACTTGGATAATGCAAGAAACTACTAAAGACTAGGCTGTATGAGCTTAGATCCCTTTGCCTTTCCCACAAGGGAGAAAGAAACTAAAAAAAAAAAAAACTTTATCCACCATTTTGATTGTACTTCGTACACGGACGACGGATTAATTTTCATTTGTGCGTGCACCACTCACTGGATGGAATTGAATCTTTCGTATGTTATTTATAATTATTAGTGGATTAATAGTGTGTTAGAATGCTTTTGCTATCATAGAGTTGTGTCTGGTGTATTTCATAGCACTTTTAGGGTAAGTATTGTGATACTCCGTCATCATTCCATTGCATGACTTTGCAGGAATATTTTACTCTTTTACATTTTATTAGACTTAGAATATTTATATTGTTTATGCTATGGTATATTTAGTTATTTTACGTGAACTTTTAGGTTCTGTTGTTATACAACATGTCTCAAAAAGTTGATAGGTGTACCTACGTAGCGTGTCATTTTCTACACCAAGGTACAGTGTAGTGACGCATCACAATGGACGCTGATCCATTATTACGTAGAGTAAAGTAATAGAAGAATTACGAGGTTGGTTAAGTTAGCATGGCTGTAAAAGTAAATAATCGGATCTAGGCCTCATTAGGGACTTACTTTTCTACAAATTTTGTCATATTCTCAGACCTACTTTGACTGAAGCTAACCAATAAAATTAATGTATGGGCCATAGAATCATCTGTAGCATAGAGGTCCTTGTTCTTATTATTTATTCTGTAATTTAATGTAAAGCACTTACATACACATCAACAATGGACAGGCATTTTTAATTTTTTTATAGGTAATAAACTGCAACAATGAGTGTCATCATCCGACTGCAGAATCTGCCATGGTCGGCCAATGCGTTGGATATTAGGAATTTCTTTCGCGGCCTCTCCATACCGGAGGGAGGCGTGCACATCGTAGGAGGCGAACTTGGAGATGCGTTCATTGCGTTCAGGTAGATATTATGTAATATTCTCTGATCTGATAATACTCTTGATACTTTTTATGGACATATTTCATAGAAAATATCTTGGAGTAATTATTTAGCCACTTACGTAGATTTTAAATAGTTTTAAGGTATTTTTCAATAAATGGACAGCAACACATCCCTACGTGTTTAAACCCTTTAAATAATGAAACCTAAAATATGACTGGTGCTGGAGTAAAATGGTTCAGTAGGTATTAAAAATATACTGTGATACCTCAAAAAAGTAATACTACATATCTAAAAATTCTTGTATGACATTCAAGACTTTTTAGATAACAAGTGTTTGACTTTTTTGTGGTTAGACCCAAAATGGTGAAATAATGGCAATGGCTGCCTATTTGGTTAAAAAGATGGGATTTGACGCTGCAGAAAATTATCACAAGTTTGCTTTCAACTTTTGTCACTGAAAGCATACATCAACTAGAGCTATACTAGTTAGAGATTATTAGAAAAGGCCTATTATTACCAGGAAATAATAATGGATTTAACAGTATTCATGTTTTCTCTTGAGGTAATTATGGAAGAGAAATACCAAATCAAACAAACAAAAAGATTGATCTCTCTACAAGTTACAGACAGACAACTGAGAATTTTGATCTACTTTTTCTATTAGATAATATTTTGTACAGTGGATAAAATATACTATTTTCTACTTTATATATTTGTTTATAGAATCAAGTTAGGAACTGTAGACAAGTTATATTTAATCCACTGTACTCTTAACAGGATTTGCTTTTTACTATTTCATGTCATTTAATATTTAAACTTTTGTAACCAACAATTAGGACATACTAAAATTATGAGATTATTGATAGATTACTTAATCACATATTAATTAGTGCTATGTAACAAAAGATTTCCTGGAACTATTAGCTAAACTATGAACTGCTAATTATATGAAAGGCGAGGTTTACAAGGAACTTTAGACTTGATTAAGTATCTGGGAACTTTCACTATAGTGTGAGAATCAAACAAACAAACAAATGTATGCTGCAATCACAACTGCCCTGTTCAACATGAATTTCAAAACTACAAATGTTTTCACCAAAAACAACTTTACAACTTTACTAATAAGGATCCTGAATATGCAGCAGTTGGAATGCCTATCTTCGGACACAACTTACTTTTATAATTTAACTAGTTTTATCTAGTACTAGTAAGTGAATTTACTTTGAGAATCAAAAGCAAACTGATGCCAGCTCAAGGAAGTGTATGGTATTCCAGACCCTCGGATTCCTTGGTAAGTGTACCTGCCCTTCTTTCTGAGCATTTGTCTCTTGCTTTATAATTTGATAATATTAAGCTGGAAAACTAGTACGGCTCAATCTTATATGATTTGCCTGGGTTACTTACTTATAGTAATTGTTAAATGGTCAGTAGGCAGTCTACTAGGTTTTACTGCCATTTGCCTTATTACATCAAGCCACAAAACAAATATTACTACAAACAAATATAATGCTATAAATTATACCTACATGTTTATTGCATTCTATTAAACCATGAAAGGTTTTGATACGATTTCTGTAGGTGTTAGTGGTAAATTTTATATACTTTCTGAAAACAAGATGTCTTGCACTGATATTTTCTTAAGTGTTCCTGTCGCAGAAGGCTTTAGCGAGGCGGGAGCGTGTTTTCTGTGTTATTTAGATTTGTATGGAATATTGCACACCAAACTGAACGTGACGACTTCGGTGTGAACTTGTCATACATTTAAACAATACAGTAAAGTCGCTTACGTCTCTGCCCTTTTTGCGTTTGTGGAGTACTTAAATAATGATCATTCTAAACTTTATTAACTTTATATAGCTGTTGTTGTTTTGTACTTAACTTACCCAAATATCTGCAAATTGCATAACAAAAACGTATTTTTGTTATTTTAAATAAAACCTAAGAACTAAAGCAAAATTAAATCGTCAAAAGGTGTAGGTACTTTGAAAACATTCGGACGCAAATTACTATGGGCTCTATTCTAACTATACCTAATTCTAGGAACGCTAATTATTACCAGATACGCATGGAAAAATCATTATCTAAATACGTGACTTATAGTTAAAAACCGTACGGCATCCTTGGCGTTATTTTAAGAAAAGACATGCTCGTCAACGGTTTTGATTGAGCAAATTTCCCAAAGATCTTTTCTCGGAAAAGAAAAAATGCTTCTCTATGCAAAACAAGCGAGAGAAAAGTTTCTTCGAGAAATGGCGCCAAACCGTTGGCTCAGCATGCCCTTTCGGTATTCGCCCCTAACACCTGTATATAGGCTTAATATTGTACCAAGCTTTACACTGACGGACAATTATCACGTATATTCATAGGAGCAAGAATTTTCCCTTAGGTATCCGACGTGGACGGCTGAAGCGGTTCAACTTCTAACTATGATAATTTCTACTTTTTCCTACTATGTACAAGAATCGTCTTCCATTAACTTCTGCTTTTTTTTCATCGTTTTTTAGGCAATCGTTAGGTTTTCGATAGGTTTTTCGATATGTGGTAAGCATTACTTTTCGTAGACTGATTTTGCTGTGGTAATGATAAGTGTTTTCTGTTCGTTTATTATGAGTTATTATAAGTTTCTGTTGTATTAGTAAGTTCATTTCGTGTCGGTCATCATGGCTTTGGTTGGATAGCTTCTTATTGCAGTATATAGGTATTTATGATTTTCTGTATTTTCTGTACCTATTGACTGTAAAAATGGCTAGTTAACAGATTCATTTTGTAACAGATGTTTTTGCTAGTTACCAGTTTCATACATTTGAATACATAAGGGACGAATAATTGTTTGTAAACATTTCGTTCGCAGTGATTTTGTTAACGCACGGTCGCGATCTGAGGCGATACGCGCTAAGTAAATAATGCGGTAGGTAGTTCTTTAGACAGCAAGCATAAAATTAGTTGAAGAAAATATTTTCTTGTTATTAGATGTTGTAACATTTTATTTTTCTCCAAATTCATTTATACTTGGTCCTTATGATAAGGTAATTAGTTACTGATGAATTCAGCCACTGCTACAAGCAATAATCATAAAATTAGCATTAATTGCTTTGGAATGATATTAATTCTTTATTTAACTTTCGTATAAAATGACTCGCACTCTTCGTAAGTTTTACTTGGAACGTTTTTTCGGAAAATTGCGAAGCCGCTCCCATCTACAAAAAGCACACACGTAAAAAGCTAAACATTCCGTTTCTAAGGCTGACCAGAAAAATGAAAAATTTCGCTTTGTTGCGGAAATTCAATGGAACTAGTTTTATATTGGCGATTGTTGCCATAAAAACAAAAATACAACATGTGGTTCCCCTTCCCCCAGAACAAGAATGTTTTTATTTTTTTGGTCAGACAAAGATTTTGAAACTCTGCGTGCCACACTAGGGGCCATCTACGAAGCGACACCACTCTTATCGATATGTATGATACAGCAATAAGCCCGCATTTTTATGCAGATGCTTATGTATAAACTATCAGGTATTTATACTGACAATACACACGTAGTCTAACAAATATCGAATCAATTATTCTTTCGAATCTACACTGCTGTTTCTGTTTCGCTTTCGAATTGCGAAGACTAATCCTAATGTCGGATAAATAAGACAATTAACTCGTCACGTGCGCCTTTTACAATTATCTAGATTAGTTGTTGCTAGTAGGCTGTATCATTAGGTATTTTTAGAGGCATGTATGAATTACTTTGCGGAAACTTCGGAGGCGCTGTACACCAATAAAAAGTCTATAAAGGATACTGTCTGCAAAGCTGTACATAAAGATTGATTCGTATACAGAGCGTAAACCTACGCATCACTGGTTTTTCTCTCGATAGAAACTGGAGCCCGTCTAAATTGGAGATGTTACCGAATCCAGTGTTAAGCTTCACGGAGAAGAGAGAGAAAGATACTGATTCATTCCAGTCCGTCTACTAGGATCTCAGGATCATCCATCACACTTGATTATCCCTTTTATTTTTTATTGACCTATGCTTGTGCCGAAAAGGTACGACGAATTAAGCTTCACCTTCACCGGACTTGCGGGGGAGCGGAAGACTACTCCAGAGTACGAGTACACTCGTGTACCAACGCGTCTAGGGGGGGCGGAGTTGATACGGAAAAACATCATCGTGCGTCGCCTGAGGGACCCCGTCCGTCTCTAATCCAGGGCATTCTGATAGGTGTAATCTAAATTATTTCGCTGCTTTAAATGCATTAGTATGATTTTGTCCGTCTGGTTCGGAAAGAATATGTTAAGGACGGCGGCGAAACCGCGTGGGTGGGTGCGGGAAATAGCCCGTGCACTTCACAACAGGATTGGGATGGGAAGAGCCTTCATCAAAGTAGCGTTTGGATGCTTCTTTCATGAAACCTCTAACGGTAGGGAGTTCGGAATCGACATGAAGGTCGATGTTACGAGCGAACCAAGGACATCAATGGCCCGGCGGAAATTCCTCATTTTTGACCTTAATGCCTGTAGGTAGGTATATGTACAATTATTACGCGCGCTTCGTTCTGTTACAGCAGATAATCGAGAACCCATAAGGTATTATTAGTCAATATTAATTTTGTATTCTGGAAAAATATTTGCGGACATTCAAATTTTTCTTTGAACTGTTTACCAATTTTATTCTTTGCGCTCAGAGTAGAGTAATATCGTTATCAAAATCAAATAGAAAATGCTTTAAAATTATACTAGGTACCTACTGTTAAATGCAAATCAAGCTGGACACGCGCTCGCGAATGTCACCTTATCTACGCACATAAGAAAGGTGCGAAGTTCAGATTGACCTGCTTGTGACTGTTAACGTGGACGATCTGTTAATATTCCAAAGCACATTAATACCACCTATAATATTGCACCGTCGTCGACGGGATGTAAACGTCATCTAAAAAGGTTCTATAATATTATTCATTCAACCCTACCAAGTTCCTATTGTGTAAACAAATATGGCCGAAGTCGTCACGATTATAATACCTAAGTACATGTTATGTACTCAACTTAAACGATTATTAAATGAACTATGATGTAAAGGTATAGGTACCTTTATCTTGAAAGGGATATCTTAATCTTTTTTTTAAACATTGAAGTGGACCCCGTTGTACGAATAGAAAAATAGAATAGTTGTCTAGACATTGGAGATTGTGTGTTGAGTTAATTAACACTAAGTAGTGACAACGATTACTCTACGTTTTCGAATCACTTTATTTTGTGCTGCATTCAATAAACTGATAGTTATCTTATTCATGCGGCTACCGCGATTTTGGGTCAGAACTTTAATCGTCTAAAAACTTCCTGCTAAATCTAAAATACTTCCACGAACATTTTTATTTTTCTATGCTAACCAATAACATACATTTGACATAAATTTCACGCAGCTTCAAGAGAGACTGAAAATCAAAAAGATATGGGATTAATTTTACAGTTATAGGATTTTACCATCCTGCAAGTTCTTATTCTACTCTATTTACTAGACAATTAGTCTGGAAACTTTCATAGCTGACACAGTGTCGATCCACGTTTTGCAAAAACAATCGAAAAGTTATTTTTCAGATTGCTGCGCCAAATCTCCGATATGCAAAACAATTTAAAATCTTCGCTAATCGCACTAATTACGTACCTACACCTATATCTTTTGAATTTGTGCTTAACATGTAATTTTAAAGTTTTAAGAGCCTGAAGGCAGCGTCATTTTATTTGACTTTGATTGAATCTGACTTTGTTACGATGTAACTGTATGTCATACAGTTACATAAAATGTTATTAATTGTTGTCGGGATTTTGATGATATTTTAAAATGACGGACATGCAAAGTTTATAGCTAACACTATTTTGTATAAAAATCGTATTTCTCAACCGATTTCCGTTCAGTTTAGTGTGAGCAGGTTGGACGATTTTTATTTATTTATTTTGTTAAGTATTATAAGTGTATGTATTTTTATATTATATATTTTTAACAACTTATGAGGGCTACAGCACACAGAAACACTGTTTAGTATTTAATATTAATTATGTATGTTAAATTCTCAGGCTAGCGCCTTTTCCGCCTTTGTCCAGGAGTAGACGTCTTTTGGTTGATGACGTTTCTCAAACGTGTGGTTCAAGCTATAATCCTCCCCTATGAAACCTTAATGAAATTCAATTTTGACTATGCCAAAAAATGGTATTGAAATAGTAGTAAATAGTATCATTGTAAGAAAAATTGGTATCATTATGATTCTGAAGATATAGCTATAGTTTGGGGAGGATTATAGCTGGATGTTCAAGCTATAATCCTCCCCTCTCGTACAGCCAAACGGTGGGGTCTTTCGACTTAGTTTATATCCACAAAAATAGACACGAAATAGTATTCATTGCTCACTAAAGAAAGAAAAATAGACGCGCTGTAGTTCCGAAGATATAGCTACAGGTTGGGGAGGATTATGGCTTGAGCATTTCAATTTTGCTCAATTTCTGCACTTCGCTTTGTTCTTTCATCCCAAAATTGGTATCAAAAATTGGTATTGAAATAGTATCGTCAAACTACATTCGATTTATTACGATAAACATCGTAAAAGTACTTTAAAAATGCATGTAAAGTTCTACATACAAATTGGTTTTGAGTCCCTATAATACACAGTACGATACTACACAGCCAGCAAAGCATGGCCGACAATTGAATGCCAAACAATCAAATCCACATTAAATATTGTCAATACAATATCGGACCGTGTCTATCAAACCCGTCCAATAATGCACGGCAAGGACTATACGACTCCGTAACCGCAATGCATGTTTGGCATTCAATTGTCGGCCATGCTTTGCTGGCTGTGCATTATCGTACTGTGCATTATAGGGACTCAAAACCAATTTGTATGTAGAACTTTACATGCATTTTTAAAGTACTTTAACGATGTTTTTCGTAATAAATCGAATGTAGTTTGACGATACTATTTCAATACCAATTTTTGATACCAATTTTGGGATGAAAGAACAAAGCGAAGTGCAGAAATGAGCAAAATTGAAATGCTCAAGCCATAATCCTCCCCAACCAGTAGCTATATCTTCGGAACTACAGCGCGTCTAATTTTCTTTCTTTAGTGAGCAATGAATACTATTTCGTGTCTATTTTTTTGGATATAAACTAAGTCGAAAGACCCCACCGTTTGGCTGTACGAGAGGGGAGGATTATAGCTTGAACATCCAGCTATAATCCTCCCCAAACTATAGCTATATCTTCAGAATCATAATGATACCAATTTTTCTTACAATGATACTATTTACTACTATTTCAATACCATTTTTTGGCATAGTCAAAATTGAATTTCATTAAGGTTTCATAGGGGAGGATTATAGCTTGAACCACACTCTCAAACGGCTGGATTGCAGTGAACTAGCCTAACCTAAATGTGGTTTGAGGGTTGGTTGGGTAGGCTTTTCTAAACGACAAAATAGTTAAGTTTTCGTTTTAGATGATTTGGTTTCCACTATGAAATGAACTATCTTTATTTAGCTTTTTTTGTTTCCCTAAAAACCTTCTTATTGTCAATTTTAAAACGGACATTATATTAGCAATTCGTTATTTTACACTTGCAATACTGAAGTTGTAGTTTTGATCTAACGTATGAACTGGAAAGTTTTAAGGCTGTTTGTGAGGAGTCGTGAATTCGTGACGAGCCGGAAGAAAGCCTCTAAAACTATTGCGTCCGTGCGTTACCTTACTAAATAACAAACGAAATATGGACTGACAGTGTAATAAAAATTGATCAGATTTCAAAAAGACTGTTGTCGTATCTAACTACTTACTCCGTGCTACTTACTTACTACACTGCTTAGGCGTATCTATTTATTGTATATGTTACAGGAAATGTATGAAATCCAGGAATTGTATACAATTCCGGAGCTCGTTAGGAAATGTATGAAATAATGTTTTAAAGATTATTTAATTCACACATATCCTAGGAAATGTATGAATTTCCTAGGAATTGTATAAAATTCCGAACTTGAACTAGGAAATGTATAAAACTAATGCTTTCTATGGATAAAATGAACAAAGCTCCCGATTAAATTGAGAATCAGAGTTATCTTTGAATATTATAATTGAAACAATTTGTTAAATTGACAATTAGAATTTTTTCTCAAGGCTCTCGTTGAAATAATGCAACAACGATACGGTAAAATATAATATTATCTTTATAAGGCTTTTTGTAAATTAAAATTTAAAAATCAGCTTAACAATTTTTTACAGCTTATTTAGCACAAAAACTACAAATAAAAGTAAAGCTCCAACCTTAATTTAATAAGTAAACAGTCTATCGTTTAAGTAAATACGCCTCAATGTAAAGTCAAAAGCCTTTTTTAACTATGTAAAGGCTTTTTAATAATTAAACTCTAAAATTTAACTATTTATTCTAATTTATGGCTAGTATATAGGCACTGAATATTTAAGCAGCACTAGCGCAAGCGTTTGCCTGATCGGGTGACGCAATACCACAGGTGGGGCACTCTAAAGAACCAACGTCGTTCTAATTTTTATAACAGACAACCACTAGATGTAAATGAAAATCAAAGAAAAATAGTCTTTATGCCTTCTCGAATACCACGCAATACGATCTGGCGGAGTTTGGCGGCGCCTACCGAATGCAGTGAGTGGCGGAATATCGGGCGGGGAACTTGTTCTGGTGCGGGGAGGTAAACATCCCTTCTGTACGAGTAGTACTATTATATACTTCTGTTGCAATAGCCTTCCCTCGCTCCTCTTTCCCCGGTTACCCATTGACATCTTGAATGTATTACATTTCCGATTGCTATTTAGGAAATGAATACATTTCCTAGGAAATGTGTCTAATATCATTTATTTCATACATTTCCGGGCGATTTTTGGCATTGTATACATTTCCTAGGAATTGTATACAATGACGGATTTCATACATTTCCGTTAACATATACACAATAGATAGAAATAGTTACCAGTAGATTTTATTTATAAGGATACTTGATGAGTACAGACACGATTTATGTTTTGTTTAGCGAAAAAAATCCATCAAAAGGGTTCTTCTAAAAACATTTTTATTTTGTAAGAAATTCCTGCCTTTCTATATATGGCCGCACTCGAGCACGTTTCCCTAGCCACCACATAAGAGATACATGGTATGTCTGATATACCACCGCACTTACCTATTTCTATCCCTCCTTATGCACAGAATCGCCGTTTTATTGGAACGAACAAACGTCCGCATCACAAAGTCTAAGTATATCATCACTACATAGTATAAAATAAAGTCGCTTTCTCCGTCCCTATGTCCCTATGTCCCTATGTCCCTTTGTACGCTTAAATCTTTAAAACTACGCAACGGATTTTGATGCGGTTTTTTTTAATAGATAGAGTGATTCAAGAGGAAGGTTTATATGTGTAATACATGCATAATATACTGAAGGATAACCCACAATAACCATTTTCCCGTGCGGAGCCGGGGCGGGTCGCTAGTATATAATAAAGCGTCCGTGCCTCTACATTGCTGCTGCGGTATCAGCTCGCGCACTGTTTGTATTGTATGTGATGTTACTGTATTATTTTGATAAATTATGAAAGACTGCAGAATTTTTTTTCTATACCTAAGTATATCATAAACTGGGTAAGTAAGTAGTGTTACAATACAATACAAGGCTCTTGTCTTGAGTACCTGTCCCTTCCCTATGTTTTCATTGGTTACACAAATGTCACCTAACTCTTGACGTTGTGTTCAAATGTGCACATTTTGGAATTTTCAGCGGTAGTGTCACCCAGTCCCAATCTCTCTATTAGATTAAGGTACGAAAACTGAGGCAGAAAACCCTTTCACAGAAAAATCTAATCTCATCATCTTATCTCACCATTGATAAAAAAGCTCTGATGTCTTTCTGATGTTTTATAAATTCAAAACGCGTTCCGGGTTCGTCAGCAGTCTCCCAACTCTCCAAGCCTATATATTACGTGTAAATTCATCAAGTCCCAGCTAGAGTTTGTCGGCTTCTAGAAGCTTTAATTGAGGTACCTACTTGAGGACTTATCCGCAAAAGTGTTGTATTTTTTGTAAAACCTAGAGTCAGAAAATCCGTAGTAGGTAGGTACTTTTATGATCATTAGAAAATATACAATTCAAACACGACATTGCACGTGAATTAACTATATGAAAACTTTTTCTTATATACACTCGTATTCTGCCTGAGTAAATTGTCCCAGTAAACATAATCCTGACCTTGAACGCCTAATGATGTCTGAAAGAAATCATCGAGGTGAAGTGTTCATATTATAACGTGTTTTCACGGGAAGTTGAATAACATTTTTCAAAAAATAAAATCTTCATCTTTTCTGCTTGAAAAATCGTGGTGCGAAGTACGGAAATACTAGATGCCATACCAAATTCCTGAATATTGCTTTAACTAGGATACAACTCAAAATAGACTTGGGTCTTGGTGAGGAGAAAACTTAATTTTAGATGCAAAATTAGAACGAGAGCTGCCAAACAACTCTGACATCGCTCCTCCTGTAACGGCTATTATAAGAAATAAAAATACCGAGAAACAATGATGTTCAATATCTTTTCGACATCGTCTTCATAATCAACGGTTTTTTTTATGAAGACTTCCGAGTTTCGACGCCACAGGTGCTCTTCTGAAACCTTCGTTCGCATAATATAATACGTTCACAGAGTTCGAGAGTTGCTGAATGCTGTTAAAGTTCTGTGACTTATCTAAGCCTTTCGATTGAGTTGATAGCAAGACGCTACTGGTAAATTTGAAACAATATGGAACTTGAAGTGTAGCTCTTATTTATTATTTTTTATCTGACGAGTAGGTATAATACGAAGAATTTAAATGAACACACGAATTCACTTACTATCAAAGTTTACATGGTATTATGCCACAGGGTTCAATACTAGGCACTTTCCTATTTTTCATTTGTATTGAATATTAACTTTACGTAAAATACCTAACTGAAATAGCGTGTTATATCATTCTATTTTTAGAATTCTTAACATTATGTTATGAATTTTTGATAAATGGTCTGCGAGCAAATTGACGAGTCTTCTATAAAAACTGCAGCTTTGTTGTCTTTATTAAATTATTTAATGATAAGCCATTCTTAAATTTAACAAACGTAACAATAATCCTAAAATACATAACTCAGGAACTCTCGAATCAATCTCATCGAGATTAAGTACCACGGAGATTACGGACTGTGCATATTTTATTCTCGAGTTGAGTGACCCATCCTTTCTTGTTTAGGTTTTTTTTCGTCGGAATAGTTTGTATTGTATTATTCCTGCATTTCTTGGTGCTACGTTTGTTTGCGGACAGGTTTTGGAAATGAAAAACTTCGAGATTTCCGTGGTGGGCGAACAAATTTTTCTTTTCCATTTTTTTACATTTTCCAAGTTAAATTAACCACCTACAACATACATACATACTCTAGCCTGCCCTGCTAGTTACAAGAACCTAACATCACCTAGCTAGTCGTACGTTTGAAGCAAATCTAGCTATACTATTACCTAAAATCAAATTTGTGAATAGCAGTTTTGTGTAACGGTCTGCTAGGTTTCATCAATGTTATCGCCCTTCTGACCGACTGTCAAAAAAACGGACTACTGTTTCTGTGGATGGTGGGAGACAGGGAATTTAACGCGAGGAAATGTTTGCCAAGACATTCATTTCCTTGCGTTAATATTTTTTTCGTGGTGATTTTGAGACTTCGGTCGTTCGCATTTAATGGTCATAGGTACTGTTGTTTAATTTCCAACCTATCCCTAACCTAAGATATCGATACCTACCCGATTTTCACCAGCGACAATTATGGTGGTGTCTCTTCTTTCCTATGATTCTCCGTTTCTCTTTCTCTGTAGCATAGGTACTACGAATTGGTCTTAAGAAGGGATCACTATACAGTGGGGATGGGCAGAGGTCGATAGGACATTAAACAGTAGTTAGAACTTTAATTATAAAATTATACGTTGTTGATATATAGTTCACGTTAATTAAAAGTTAATTTTATTCGTTTGATAGGTAGGTATCTGAAGATCGGTATTGGGCTCTATTCTGCGTGGCCGCTAAAATATCTAAATTTAAGTTGTTATGTCTCTTTCACGTTCTTAAGAACGAAAAGGGACAGGTGATTGCCAACCTACATTTAGACACGATGTTTGACACCGATTTTACGCGTACTTAAGCAGGAATTTAAAAACATCTCGACTAAATTAAGCTGTATTTGACAGCTGCGCTGCTTATTTTAAATATCATTCATTCAAAATTAAATTCATTCATCTCCCCATCCTTTTCGATTCCCATATGAATGAAAGAGACCAACAACTTAAATTTAGAGATTTTAGCGGCCACGGCAGAATTGAGCCCATTATTTATTATTCCTCGCCAAAATATTCCTTAAAAATATTAATGAGGGCAAAACACTCCAAGTAGGATTCTTATTCATCCATCCCACGTCGACTCTTCAGTGCAGGTAGGGAGGTTTCCAGATAAAACAAAGGTAAAGGTAAACGAGCAGTCCTTAAAGTGATTTGAACCTGGGAGTCTAACGTACTACAAACTCATAAGGTATCTTTACAAACACCGAAAATAAAAAAATACTTTTAGAGGAGTTCCTAAAATAATAATCCTTCTATTCAAAATGTTCAATTCCGCTAGTCCACTATTATCACCAAATCTACCACTACCCGCGAACTGAATTGGAGATCTGTTCCAATGGCTATCGTCGATGGGCTATACCTACTACTTAATACCTTCCAACAGGATCATTTGTGTAGTATGGATATCAGAAGTGAGATTTTGATTTTCACGTTAAATATCGTGAAAATAAGAGTACCTATCATAAAACTATTTGTGCTATCACAAGGAAATATTTTTAAAATATAACGATTTAACCGTCATTTTTATTATAACGTCACACTCGTGTGACTACCTACTGCCACAGAAGTATTTTGTTTCTGAGAAAAAGACCTTGCCGGGGTACGGAGTACGGAGGCGGTTCAGTCAAATACTGTGTTCTCAACAATATATTCGGTATTCGGTTTCAATGTTTCTCTTTTCAGGTCACTAGTGCCAGCAGCGTTCTCTATTAAATCCAGCTTAACAATAATCTAGAAATAAAAGTTTTGTCCTGGCTTCTTGTCTTGTGTTGTGTTTAATATAGGTAGGTACGTTCTACCTACTTTGTTTTTCCTATTCGTAAATCGGTATTCATAAAAGCAAACTGTGAAATAAATCGCGGATTTTAGGGTTCAGTACCTTAAGGAAAAAAGAAACGGAACCCTTATAGGATTACTAATCTGTAATCGTTTCTCAGCCAATTTTCTCCGAAAATATTGTTCGTATAAACTTCAATAGGTATTTTGCTAAATATTTGTTCGGTACCCACCTACATATTGAGAAATAGACGTAGACTTTTATTAGTGTTCCTGTTATAGGTCACTCCGGTAGACTAGACTAGTAAAATTCGTATTTTTCTTTTAAGAAAACATTTTGGTGTATTTTCTGAACTACATCTACAAACCAAATGCTGCGGAATCGCATCTTAAAATTTCTGTTCTTAGTCGTAACACGTATTTAAGAGTGTCACCTACTTATCTACCTAGTAGGCCGGGAGATGATGACAGAAATTTTTAGGTCATTTGTTACAGTATGGCGGTTTTACAGGGGTCTTAGTACGTAATGACGAAAAGATTAATGATGGTCAGCGCTGGTACTGGCGGCCCAATCACGTGGGCGTTATGGGAACTTGTCGGATAATTTACGGAAGTCAGACGATTTGTTACACAAAAATTTTAGTATTTTCCGATAGCCCGTAAAAAATAACTAGACGGTAGTGTCATGCCATACTTTTCCGGTGCGGCTTACAGCCCGCCATACCGACGCGAATGCGTTAATAAAAAAATAAAATTAAACCATTTGTACCAGGCTAATTTTTGCACAGTTTGATCATCGTCGTGCAGCCATTTACGAAAATCACCATGCCATACTTTTCGGACGGTTCCAAATGGTCGCCATACCGCCGCAAAACTGCATAATTTTTTTTTTTCGCCTTACGATTTGTACCACCTTCAAATTTTTTTTCAACAACTCCTGAATGATGATAAATAGAAGTGTGATAATGCCATACCTGTGGGAGGTGGCGAATGTGTGTAAGTAATATTTTTTTTTAATTGTAAGATTGTATTTGTATTTAGAACGATTTTTCCCTCTATTAGAAGTATGGCAAATATAATAATGGTCACATTGCATCATATAATTTCCAAAAATCCAAATGCCATACAAATCGTCAATTTTTTATAATTTTTTTTACGTCTTGGCTTAAGTCTCACAGTCGTCCGCCCCATGATTATAATCCGGGATATTTTTTTGTAAGTAGAATTGTATCCAAACAAACAAAATATAATGATCCCACGCTGTAAAAAAATATTTTACTTATTGTACAGTCGTATTTTTGAAACGTGTCTAATAAATAAGTTTTTCAAGTATGGCAGCACTTTTTCCCCCAGAAGTATGGCAAACATAATAACGGTCACATTTTATCAAATACTTTCCAAAAATCCAAATGCAATACTGTTACAAATCGTAAGGCGAAAAAAAAATTTATGCAGTTTTGCGGCGGTATGGCGACCATTTGGAACCGTCCAAAAAGTATGGCATGGTTATTTTCGTAAATGGCTGCACGACGATGATCAAACTGTGCAAAAATTAGCCTGGTACAAATGGTTTAATTTTAATTTTTTTATTAACGCATTCGCGTTGGTATGGCGGCCTGTAAGCCGCACCGGAAAAGTATGGCATGACGGTAGCGTCTAGTTATTTTTTACGGGCTATCGGAAAATACTAAAATTTTTGTGTAACAAATCGTCTGACTTCCGTAAATTATCCGACAAGTTCCCATAACGCCCACGTGATTGGGCCGCCAGTACCAGCGCTATGACCATCATTAATCTTTTCGTCATTACGTACTAAGACCCCTGTAAAACCGCCATACTGTAACAAATGACCTA
Organism: Teleiodes luculella; assembly: GCA_948473455.1. Lineage (NCBI taxonomy): Eukaryota > Metazoa > Arthropoda > Insecta > Lepidoptera > Gelechiidae > Teleiodes > Teleiodes luculella. The sequence continues at coordinate 7,772,769 of OX419600.1, read as the reverse complement.
AAAATTTCTGTCATCATCTCCCGGCCTATAGGACCTACTTATTACACGTCCTTGGATCACGGATTTAAATTCGTGTACCAAACAACGCAATCGGTCCAGCTTTTTCGCTTATTTTGTAGTTCCTACTTACCAATCCACGCGAGAGTTTTACCCGCACTCACTGGTCCAGTTTTTACCCAACTGCAGAAGGAGGGTTATGCTTTTTGTGTATGTATCTTTGTATGAATGTATAATTAGCGTTCCCTGACTCCCAGTGGAAACGACTGGGAATACCTATGTAGCGGCGCGCCTGACTCAGCGGATACCGCGCGCTCTACATAAAGCTGACACTGCAGAGAACATCCGATTGCAGTCACATGTGTAAACAATGCCTACGTCACATACGTCATTAGAAGAGCAACCAATCAGAAGCCGAAGCCTGAAACGCGCTATGGAAGTTTTCTCAAGACATTGAATAAATACAAGTTCCAACGAAGTACAGTTGGACCGCGGTCCCCGGGCTCACCACCATGCCCGGCGGAAGATCTTCCCTTTGCCTCCACATTGGTGACCACCGACATCAGAACACGAAGATGACCTTCTGAACTCAGATGGATCTCGCCAGAAGACGACTGCCAAGCATCAAATGGATTCATAGACAGCGGCAAAAGCAACTACGATCCTACGGCTTGAAGAAACTGCAACTCACAGCACGGGCATTTGCGACATAGACGGTCCACACCGGAGCTGATCCGAGGCTGCACTGAGGTTCCGGCATTACCATGCCGACGAACTTATCCTGGCACGAGAACTGGAGTCTTGATTTCCTGTTGGAGGGGGAGTAATGTAGCGGCGCGCCTGACTCAGCGGATACCGCGCGCTCTACATAAAGCTGACACTGCAGAGAACATCCGATTGCAGTCACATGTGTAAACAATGCCTACGTCACATACGTCATTAGAAGAGCAACCAATCAGAAGCCGAAGCCTGAAACGCGCTATGGAAGTTTTCTCAAGACATTGAATAAATACAAGTTCCAACGAAGTACAGTTGGACCGCGGTCCCCGGGCTCACCACCATGCCCGGCGGAAGATCTTCCCTTTGCCTCCACACCTACATTTTACGAAAATTCCCAGTTGTCCCCACTTCGTACCCTGTCTAGTTTGAATAAATTTGAAATGGAAGATTAAACGATTTTTGAAAAGGCTTTAATTACGACTTTCGACAAGCGGGAATGACCCTAACAGTTACTTAATATACCTACTTTTGTTTGAATGTAGTTTAGAGAAACAAAAAAAATGCGCAGTCGGGTTATAAAGAACCCCGCACAAAATGTATGAAAAAAAAAGCCGTTCGATAGATAGATAGAACTTGTACAAAGTCGCAACGTAAAAGAACGAAGTTTTTTTAAATATAGGTACGTACCTACATGTACGTACTTGTTTAAAGAACTGTTTCTAGAGCTCCGCTTATTTTTCGAATGTGATGTTTTTTTTTCTGAATTATCTGGTTAGTATTAGTAGTATGCCTGCCTACAAAGCCCAGGGTCGCGGGTTCGAATCCCGCCTAGGGCAACATTCGTGTGATAAGCACTTGTGTGTTTGCCTTGTCTGGATGTTGTATATTTATATGTATGTATATCAGCTGTTTGGCACCCATAGTACCTACAGGCTCTGCCTAGTTTGGGGTCAGATGGCCGTGTGTGAGATGTCCCACATATTATTATTATTATTTTAAGTATGACTAAATATTTTTATTTTTCTGCGTTTAGTTCTAGACAGACATTTGATTCAGATGTTATTTTTGCTGATACATAAGTATATTCGCGGATCTATGGTTCTGCTCTACCATACAGGTACTTACGTCTGTAGGTACTACTCACTCTGTACCTGTGTAGTTAATTAAATTAGTTATTCAGATGATAGGTTTAAAAATTAAAAAAATCAAAAAAAAACCTGACTCTTTAATAAACGAACGAAAAAGACGAAAACAAGATTATGTAGGAACATAGTAGTATGCCAATAAAATGGATGCTACTATATTCCTACATCATCTTGTTTTCATCTTTTTATTTCTCTTTTTAAGCAGTCGGGTTTTTACATTTTTTAAATTTACTTTTTTATTGAAGACTTTTTAGTTTTATGTTAATTCCTGTCGTTAAATACTTTGATGAGGCCTATATTATATGATTCTAGCCGCCATTTTGTATTTTTCGGCCGCCATTTTGGCCATAACCGTGGCACGGTTCAGACGAATCGATAGACACCTTATTCTTTAAAATAGAGTGTATAAAGAATACCACATACATACACAGATACTCGTGATAAACATAACCACACAACCCTTCTTTTGCAGTTGTCAAAATTTGTTTCTTTAAGATTTGCAGGAAAAGCTTATTACCTACTTAGGTATATTGTGACCAAACTACGGAACCTGTCCAGCACGTGGTGTGACATACGCTTGATCGGTTTTTTCAAGTAGGTAGGTACTTGTCGTAGTAAAGCCCGACCAGAAAAATAAAAAACCTCGCCATTTTGCGGAATTTCAATGGAACTAATTTTATAACAGAAAATCATTGGAGCTTGGAACCGTTTTTCGAAAGATCATTCATCGATGCAATTGTTTGAATCGTCGATTCGATATCGATATCACGGTTGGCCGGTGGCTTCGTTTACCGATTAAACTGTGCACGAATGCACGATATAGGCCAGTTGCTTACCTATCATCAGGCAAAGGGCTACTACACGAAGCTACAATACAATTCACAAGTACCTACCTACAGTAGCCAGCACATGCGGATGGACACTTGACCTTCAGAGCGCCGTTATTCCCTGACAGTACCGGAAGAATTTCGTAGTGCGAGTGTCCAGCCGCGTGTGCTGGCTACTGTACTTTGAATTGTACTTGTATTATGTAAAATATAGCTTTGTGTAACGTGGCCCAAACCGCCCTAATTGTTATGTATTTGACCTATGTCCTACTTGACCGTTGTCGTGAAACTCGTATTAATTATGGCAATCAGGTTATCGACAATCTGTATAATCTGGTATTTATACAATACCTAGACAATTCAGGGCGTCCGCTAAAATATGCGCGGGTGCACGGAGCGGAGTCACTGATTTTTAAATAGTCACCAGTGTAAATAGACCGCTTGAGCCGCCTTGAGCTTACCCGCGACGCGGGTGCGTGTATGATCAGCTTACACTGGTGGATACTTAACTCCCTTTTACGCCGACGACGCAAGCGCGCGCGGGCATGTCGACGCCCATATAACAGCATAAAAGTTGCACAGAAAAGTTTCTTCGTGTAGGTTGTATATGTATGCAAGTTAAGGCTGCTTTTCCACCAAAGATGTGCCAGGAAGCTGAGCGGTGCGAGGGTGCGTTGCAAAGCTGTGATCGGTGTGCAGATGAGCGATGCGAGGATGTGTTAGCGGATTCCTTTCACAAATTATGTGAGCAAGGGGAGGTGGGCTCGATGTGGAACTTGTGTCATTCGTAGGTTAGGTACACTTCCCTCGCGCGCGTCAACACGTATCTGCCTTTTTTAGGGTTCCGTAGCCAAATGGCAAAATACGGAACCCTTATATATTCGTCCGTAGGTATGTCACAGCCACTTTTTTCCGAAACTATAAACTTGGTAAGTAGATGTATTTAGTGAACCGCATTAAAATTTTCACAAATAATTATAAAGAACATAATTTTTGGGGGGGTCCCCCCCCCCATAATTAGAACCGAAGCTCAAAAAATTTTTTTTCATCAAACCCATACGTCCCATTCGTATGGGTTTGATGAAAAAAAATCTATGTATGGATAGGTCTTCATAAATTATATTGAGGTTTCTAATATATTTTTTTCTAAACTGAATAGTTTGCGCGAGAGACACTTCCAAAGTAAATGTGAAAAAACGTCGGCGCGCCGATATCCAAATTTTATCACAAATTTCATTATAAATAATTGATTTAATGCATTTTTTACATTATTTTACAACAAATCATCAAATTGATTTCCTTCGCTTATTTTGCTTTCGAAGCTGCCGTCATCTACTTGAGTAATGTCTCGCGGCTACAATGCAAAAATTCTCAAAATATTTTTTTGTTATTGTTGATAACGTAGGATCGACAACAGTCTTTGAGAAGAACAAAATTGGCATTATGTTTTACTTTATTTTTTAAAATTTTCTTTGGTCAAGAGAGAACAAGGTCACGCCGCCGACCCTAAAAACTTGGCGCGCCGTCGCCGACCCAATCCTTATCGGCGCTCATATCTATTCCAAAGTGGTAAAATGTGTGTCCCTGAAGTCCCCTGTAACTTCTAAAATAAGAGAATGATAAAACTAAAAAATATGATGTACTTACATGCAAACTTCCACCGAAAATTGGTTTGAACGAGATCTAGTAAGTAGTTTTTTTTTAATGCGTCGTAAATCGTAAACCGCAATTTCCCTTTCACTATTATTAAAACATCGATCAAAGTTGCAGCGAACTACAAGAAGTTTTATATTATGTTACTTGCTGACACGGAACCCTTCATGAGCGTGTCCGATTCGCACTTGGCCGCTTTTTATATACAGAATCCAGCACATGCGGTTGGACATTCGCACTACGAAATTCACCCCTACTGCTACGGAATACGGGCGCATTCAAGGTAAACAAGTCCAGCCACATGTGCTGGCTACTGTACAAACAGAAAAAAAATACTTAGAGAGCTCACTCGCGCGGGCGTTTGACAAAAGCCAATGATGTCAAAAAATCTATGTAGGTATTAAACAAACTACTGGGATTTCGATTCTTACTTTTTATGGTATTAAGTCAGACACACTAAGTAGGAGAAAATATTTATTTCTAACTAGCTGTCCGCCCGCGTTGTTTTTTTTTCCCTTTTTTTGTTACCTTTTAAACCTTCCCTGGACTTTCATGAATATTTCAAGACCAAAATTAGCCAAATCGGTTTAGCCGTTCTCGAGTTTTAAGCAGACTAACGAACAGCAATCCATTTTTATATATAAGATCATGGTCCAAGAAAACAAGGTCTAACCGTTAGACCACGTGACTTGACACAAGCCTACGTCATCATGCTGATCATCCTTGTCTATTAACTCGCATTCAACAAGGATGAACAGCATGATGACGTAGGCTTGTGTCAAGTCACGTGGTCTAACGGTTAGACTTGTTTTCTTGGACCATGTTTCTAATTAAAAAATATAATTAAAAAAAATATATAATTTCTCTTTTTATTAATCGAGGTTCCTTTATTTTTTTCATACTAGCTGAATTGTATCCACGACTACGAATTATTTCGGAATAACTCGCATCACTTGTCTAACGTTTTGCACGTGACACTAGTGAAAATACTGGCCAATATACTTTTAGCCGTCTCATACCAATCCGGCACCGAACGTCCAATTCCGCGAACGCCCACTTCCCTCAACGTCCAGATCATTTATCGACCGTTTCCTCGAAGGGCCACATCCCCGAACGACCACCAAAACTGACCGTTTCCTCGAAGGGCCACATCCCCGAAAGCGACCACCAACCGTTTACTCGTACGACAGCCATGAAGAATAATAATTGGTTTCCAATTATATTCTGTAAGCTGACAACCACATAGGCTATTTTGCAACACTATTTTGTAAATCCATCCGGTTGTTCCGAAGGACCGAACCTTTTTGAACGACTGCAAATAAATCGTGCAACCAAAAAAATACCTTTATCGAGTTAAAAAATAAGTTCTAACGCCCACTGTTGGATGTGAGTGTGACTTGAAATAACTACTTAATCCTTTTTAAAGTTTGAATGTAAGATTTTCCAACGCCATGGTTTAGTCTATAGATGTGCCAAACGCGAACGAGGGAATATTCCCACCATTCCCATGAAATTTCCGTGCCCAGGAATATTCCTAACGAAATTTGCTGTTCAAGCTGGCTAGAGGTGGTAGACCGGATTGGTGTTTTCCGGTTTGATACCTAACGACCCGACCGACCCTACAGATTTATGTCCGTAAGGATTGAAGAGCCACATCAGATTTTTAAAAGCTGATCTCAACATTATTTAGCAACAAAGTATACGGATTTTTTAATATTACAATACCTATAGAGCCCAATTCCGCCGCACGACGACGATGGCACGAAATCCACCTTGCCTTTTTTTGCATTCTGTTCAGTTACTGTAGACTGCACCGAGTTTACAACCACAGTAGACTGAGTTAGTACAACACAAACAAATCCTGGATGGTGTCACACGTGAAGGACATAAAACGGTCACGGCATCTATAAGTCATTTAACACTTTGACTGTCCACGCATTACATGTAATGCACTGATGATCTTGCTTGATACGTCCATGCATTACATATAATGCACTAGTGTAGTTGTCATTCTATAAATAATAACCAAGAAACAATGACTACCATAGATCAACTTATCGCTACGTTGGTCATTTCGTGATAGGGAAGAAAATATGCTTTGGACAGTTAAAGTGTTAAATTATCTTTTTTTCTAAAACCATTCAAGACATATATATTTGAAGTAAAATAATCCCCGATTCCCCTTCACTATATACGTAACACAAAAAATAAGAAGAACAAGCCTTTAGGAAAAATATTATATTTCAAAGTAGGTATAAAAACATGTGATGTGACTGCACGAACTTGACTGTACCTAGACTACTTTTTACCCCGGGAAAATACCTTATTTATTTGTATAGGAAAAACAATACCTAATGGTGCCTGAACACAATAACTATAAAAAAGACTAAACGCGCGTGCGATACCTACTTTCTTCATGAGGTAGTTCAAAAAGATAGGGATGATTTTGTTAGGTGGCTTGAGGTAATAAAATATGATGAGATTTTTTTAACGATAAATATTTATAATTTTATTTACTTGCATATAAAATATGTATTCAATTCATACTATAAGGGTGCTTGTACACAGTGCATGTTGAGTCAATTGACTTCGTTTGAAAAATAATTAAGTGTAGGTCACACAGATTAGATGCGACTAGTGTATTAAGTACTTCGCGTGTCCAAACGAAGTCTTTGTCTTAACATGCGCAAGCTACTTGCACCGTGTACAAGCACCCTAAGTATCTTGAGAATTAGAAACGCTTTAGCCCAGTTCCAGGAAATATTTTGTAGCAGGGTAAAATACTCACATCACGGTACAGAAGTTCCGGGTTCGAATCCCACTTGTCGAGCAAATATGACTCTTTGTGAGACTTTCCCCAGTTTGATTAGGATTTGCAGGCTGAATTTTCTGATTGTCCGAAAAGAAAGATGATCTATGGATCAAAAACTTACCTACCTCCTTTCATCATTTTATGAATGAATGTGAAGCAGCAGCGGTTATAAAATGAGTTGGATTGGATATTACCTGTCCTCTCAATGAACAGGTTTTCGCCAGTCGATTACGATTCAGCTGAAAAAATAAACTGCTGAAAGAGATTGTTACTTTATTAATAAGGCCGCCGCCGACGCGGACCGATAACCAGTAGTTAACGGAGCGATAATACTGAGAAGCTGTCAAACGCGACATATTGACAGAACTACTAGGGCTCTAATGTCACTATGTCGCGTTTGACAGCTTCTCGAGCCTGTCGCTACTTACATAGTAGGCCTACTCTATTGATTGATCCAGTCGTTTTTTTGATAACTAAGAATATTTTGTTTTTACTATTCTGAAAGAACAGTTTTAAGAAGAAATTCTGAAAGGACTTCTGAGTAAATTAATACAAAATAAAACAACTACGAGGGTCAAACTGAAAATTCTTCGAAAATCAAATACTGGTGTCGATTCGATGTTGGCCAATGCACTAATCTTAACTAAAATTTAACTAAAATTTAGTTAAGACGTGTCAGATGACATATTTAGCTATTCGGAACGTACGACTTAACTAAATTTTGTATGGAATCTGACAGGACTAAATATAAGTTGAACTAACGCAATTTAGCTATTCGGGAACGACCATTCATCTGTCATTTTTAGTTCGTTATCTGTCATTTTTAGGTGTTTTGAACTTAAAATGATCTTAATTTAGTTAAGCTTTTATAAGTGAAGACTTAATAAATTTTATAAGTTTTGAGGTTAACAAAGTAGGAAATCAGGTAAAAACTAAAAACTTAGTGATGAGTTGCTTCAACTATTTTTCTTTCGTTAATCCTGGACCTACTGAATCGCTCATCCTCAGTCAGGTCAGCGGGGTCGGTCGAGTCTTTCAGCTAAAAAACTCCACCAATCGTACAAGCAAGAGCATGCTAAGCAGATTACTTTGGGTTTTGCACCTTTATTATGTCCATCGAATAAGGAACAGAATCGCAATCGCGTTGGCCCAGCTTAACCTTCACTTATCAGTACTTACAACAAATCAACCAAAAGTCGACCTTAAGTTCTATTTTACAATTTCGTTTTTGTTTTACGCAGAAAAAACAAAAACTTCTAATTACCGAAACTAGAACGGAACGTAACACATACTAAGTTGCGTTTCGTTGCGCATGCGTTCATTGCGGATTAAGGTTGCATGATTTTAAACCTTTGCCTTTCTGTTGAAAAAGAAACATTGCAGGAGCGTGCACAGAGCGAGATAATGTGTATCCGAACGATAATCGTGTCAAGATTTGTTAAGTCCTGTCAAATATGAACTAAATTTAGTTAAGATAAGGCGGGTGCAATACCGAATTAGCCCCACTGAGAAAACTACCAAGTAATAGTTTTATTAAATCTCTTTTCAAATAATGTCCATTCACATTAATACATCACTGCATCATCCGATGATGGAACCACTGGGAAAAGCGCTTTGCCCACTCGTCCTTAGGGGTCTCGACGACGACCTTTTGATAAGCAGCCACTGCTTTCTCTGCGTCCATAAAACGTTTTCCTCGAAGTTTTTTTTTAACAATAAATAAAATTCGCAAGGCGCGATGTCTGGGCTATATGGATCGGGTGACTAATTCTTCCACGTCTGATGTCGCCAAATAGTCCATCGTTCGCTCGGCGGTGTGCGACGAGGCGTTGTCACTTGTCGTGGTGAAGGAGGATCCTACTGCGAGGTCGTTTCTCCCGAACTTTTTCCAAGACAAATAGAAAACACTTGCTAGTGTACCACATACTTGCTCTCCAGTAACTGTTTTTTTTAATCCTCTAACTCAAGGGTAGCCAACCTTTTCGGCAGCTGGGCCAAAATTCGGAAATAAAACTTGGCACCGGGCCGCACTACCAATTTTATGTTATAGCTACAATGCACAAAAACAAAACAAATTTCATAGTATAAAATTAAAAAAATAAAATTAACGAGATATCTGGCTTTGCTTAGCAGAACTAAGCTCATCGATATCAACTTCGACTGAAGTCGTTGCTACGGGCGCCGGCGGGCGCACACGGTACTTTAAAGTTAGCCTCAAGGTTAGATTTGTGTTGATTGTAAACGAGAAAAACATCAGTCGTTTTTTGAAAAATACATTTTGATACATATAATTTAATTTTAGTATGGTGGTTAATTTTTTAAAGTTTTTTAATAATTTTTTTACTCGGATCCGCGGGCCACAATTTGACAGTCGGCGGGCCGCATGCGGCCCGCGGGCCGCGGGTTGGCCACCCTTGCTCTAACTAAACCACACATCGACCTCTCTTCTCTTTAGTTGGCAACGCCTCGGAAGGACAGACACACACTGAACAGACTTTCTTTTGGTTTCCGGATTATAACAGTAAATTCAACTTTCGTCACCCGTAAGTATAAGTCGAATACAGCATTTGAGTCACCTCCGTTAAATCTTTGAAACATTTCACGGCATCAACACGGTTAACACGACGGAGTTTTTGGGCCTCGGTCAAATCATAAGGTATCCACCGGGCACAAAGATTCCTGACTCCTAAATGTTCATGGAGGATTTTGTGCACTTGACTCATACTGATGCCTAAGCTTGTCCGAATCTGCTGCTGATAGGTCACTCTTTGGCAGTCTCTATTATTACGCCGCATAACAGTTATGTTATCTTCGAAGGTCGTCCCACACTCAGATTATCGGTGAGATTAGTGCGACCACGTTTAAATTAATAATTAAACCAGTTGTAAACAGTGGCACGATATGGGGCTTCCATCGTGAAAGGCCAATCGAAGTCTATATAATTTTCTTGTTGACCTAAATGACATCGGAAGGGGTAAGTCGTACAAAATCATTGCATGAAAATTTTCTCGCGTTAAATTCATGCTGACTAACGTGCCACAGACAATTTTTTAATTTGCCTCCAAAATTCCAAATCGTGAAACAATTGAAATCGTGAAATACCTCAATAATATTGGCAGAGTTCCGTTTTCAAAATGTAAACTTATTTTTTTATTAGTTTGTTTACATTGGCCAGTTCTACCAACTTTCAGTTTGACCCACGTAACTGCCTGCTGCTAAAGCTCGTGATATCATAGGTAGCCAAAGCACTGCTACGATGCTGCTACGTCGTAGTCAGAGACTTCGTAGCGCAATAGAGTGCTACGAGAAAGGCTACGAGACTACGAACCACACAGTACCTAGTGCTACACACAGTACAAAATAACGGTTACTTAATACTCGTAGTAGACTGGTTGGAGAAGATAATAGTTATTCTACTGAGAAAAATCACCCATAAAAATCGCACCTGCCAAAACGGCCCCCAAAAGTATTCCACTAATGGCACTGATCAATATTGCCTACGTAACCTACATGTCAGGTTTCTATGATTTTACTTTACTCATTTCAGAATATCATTCAAATCTGACCCATGGGTGTAGTTCGTCGAATAGTATAGGTGGTGTAGGTGCCATTTTGCGGGTACTCTCTTAATGGTCCTCAGAATTAAGAATAGGTAGAGCGGGAAAGCGGGTCGATGATCTATTACTAAAGTTATCTAAGCAGAAAGGTTGCCTGAAAGATAATATTAGCAAAATCCGTCTCGTCATTTTACTTATATACGTTTTTATTTAATTAATTTATAATATTACTTAATTTATTTTATACTAGCGACCCGCCCCGGCTCCGCACGGGAAAATGGTTATTGTGGGTTATCTTTAAGCATATTATGCATGTATTATACATATAAACCTTCCTCTTGAATCACTCTATCTATTAAAAAAAACCGCATCAAAATCCGTTGCGTAGTTTTAAAGATTTAATCGTACAAAGGGAGGGACATAGGGACAGAAAAAGCGACTTTGTTTTATACTATGTAGTGAAACTGGTTATTACACCACTGAAACCTTTGAAGGTAGGTAGAAACCCGCAACCCGTATAAACGCGCCGCAAGTTTTTACGCAATCGCTACGCTCAAATCTTAGGTTTATTTAAACAAGTTTATACATATATGGGTACTTTACTTACATTAAAAACTATCTAAGATGTTGACCAGGCATATAAGGTAGTGGTACCTTGCAAAATTTCATTTCAATTGGTCCAGTAGTTTCGGAGATTAGCCCGTAAAATGTACTGAGCAGTTTATAAGTTACTATAGTTTTTTAATTATCCCACGGGAACTCTTTAATTTCCCGGGATAAAAAGTATCTAAGATGTTGACCAGGGATATAAAGTACCACCATACAAAAATTCATTTAAATCGGTCGAGTAGTTTCGGAGACTAGCCCGTACAAACCGACAAACAGAGAAACAAAAAAAATCTGGATAGGTTCTATATAATTTCTTACATCCCCCTGACTCGGTTTTAAACTTTTTTTTATGTACAGATTTTCGACCTCTACAGTTTTATTATATAGATTTTACACTATGTCATCGAATTCACTTATGAAGGGAAGATCATCTTCACAAAGATTACCTACAATTTGATGTTATTCGTCTTACCAACACAATACAGATACCTATATCCGGTCAAGCTCATGGGCTCGAGGGGTAACTAGTCAATTTCACACACACAACCTATGAATTACTTCGCAAGTGAATTGAGGTTTCCTCACGATGTTTTCTTTCACTGAATGAATTCGTTAAACGGAACTACATTGGTACGCGCCGAAGATTGAACCTGCGAACTTCCGAATAGAAATCAATGGCTCTAGCCACTTGGCCATCGACATGTCCGTAGTAACATCAGCTTTCTCATGGTATTTAAAGCATAATTACAGCAATCGAATATCCCAGTCTTAAAATAGGAGCCTTCGACACTTGGTGAATATCATGGTCTAAAAAAACAAGGTCTAACAAGCGAACTGTCAAACTTAAATTGACACAAGCCTACGTCATCTGCTGTTCATCCGATTGTCAAATGCGTATTATTCGACAAGGATAAACAGCAGATGACGTAGGCTTGTGTCAAGTCACGTGGTCTTCTTGTTAGACCATGGTGAATATGAACCGTTTAGTGTGTGAGCTGGAGAGGTGTCACCCTAGCTTGCTCAAGTACAGGCAAACCAGCTAGGATAGGGTTTTTAACTATAGTCAGTTTAGTTTAGAGCATAATGAGAGCACAAGGCAGGAAAAAACTGAACAGTAACAAAAAGATTCGAAAGTACGATCAAAAAACAGTGTGTTAAGTATTCACGGCATATCTTGCGAACGAAAGAAAATATGATTGTGTGCTATAGGGTACCTCAAAAAAAATCCTGTAATTAGAGTAATAAGCTTTAAAATTTACAAACTCCTGGTTAAAATACTCTCTACGAGTTTTCTAAGATTATGTTTAAGCTGATGTTACGTCACTCCAGCTTGCACGTGAGGGATAATTAGAGCAACAGGCTTAAAAATTTTCAATTCAATTTTCATTTTTAATAGCCCTCGTAGTACGGCTTGTTAACCTGAATTACGGTCCCATCTGGCAGAAAGCATGAAACTTAGCATACATATAGCTTTTATATATGTGCTTCAATGTCGATATGGAAACACGCTGAGAAATGATTACCTCCCCCTTTTTCCCTCATTTTACCTCCCTCATTTTGTTTTTTTTTCATTTTCTACAAAAACGGTAGGACTGATGAGTTTACTTTTCAAGAACCAAATAGTTGTCGATAAATTACCTACAAAATGATACTACATTTTATAGTGCTAAGATTAATATATTTCTATATACAGCCATCAACGTATTATGAAATTTTAAAAACAGGCACACTTTTTTCTTCCTTACTTCATTTATAGGAAAACGACAAGAGTGGTGATAAAATGGACTAAAGAAGTCAACTACCTTATACATTAAGCTAAAAAATGACATTTATTTCATAGTCGTAAAGGCATTACTTCTAGAGTTACAGCTCACCGCGTCTGACTCAAGTACTCTTTTTTTTACCTTTTTAGAATACATCTTTCTGTTAACTTTGTTTAGCGTAGATTAGATTCAGATTTTCCAATTAGAAATAAAACAGTCCATGTACTAATCCAGGCCACAGTCTATTTACATGTAAAACTAGCTGTCTGCCCGCGGCTACGCTTGCGTTGTGTTTCGACATTTCCGTATTAATTTTTAACTATCCCACTTTTTTCCGTGATTTTAAAGTATCCAACATGTTGACCGAGTATATAAGGTACCACCATGCAAAATTTCGTTTCAATCGGTCTAACAGTTTCGGAGATAAGCCCGTAGAATATACTGCGCCGTATGAGTTACTAAAGTTTTTTAACTATCCCACGGGAACATTTTAATTTTCTGGGATTAAAAGTATCTAAGATGTTGACCGGGGATATAAGGTACCACTATACAAAATTTCATTCAAATCGGTCGAATAGTTTCGGAGATTAGCCCGTGCAAAGAAAAACAAAAAAAAATCTATAAAATCTGTACATAGAAAAAAAATGCTATAAACCTATTCAAGGGGATGTAAGAAGCGATATAGTACATACCCAGATTTTTTTTAAATATTTTTGTTTCTCTGTTTGTCTGTTTGTACGGGCTAATCTCCGAAACTATTCAACCGATTTCAATGAAATTTTGTATAGTGGTACCTTATATCCCGGTCAACATCTTAGATACTTTTAATCCCAGAAAATTAAAAAGTTCCCGTGGGATAGTTAAAAAACTTTAGTAACTCACAGTACATTCTACGGGCTTATCTCCAAAACTGTTAGACCGATTGAAATGAAATTTTGCATGGTGGTACCTTATATACTCGGACAACATGTTGGATACTTTAAAATCACGGAAAAAAGTGGGATAGTTAAAAATTAATACGGAAATGTCGAAACACAACGCAAGCGTAGCCGCGGGCAGAAAGCTAGTTTTACATGTAAATAGACTGTGGCCTGGATTAGTACATGGACTGTTTTATTTCTAATTGGAAAATCTGAATCTAATCTACGCTAAACAAAGTTAACAGAAAGATGTATTCTAAAAAGGTAAAAAAAAGAGTACTTGAGTCAGACGCGGTGAGCCTTAACTCTAGAAGTAATGCCTTTACGACTATGAAGTAAATGTCATTTTTTAGCTTAATGTATAAGGTAGTTGACTTCTTTAGTCCATTTTATCACCACTCTTGTCGTTTTCCTATAAATGAAGTAAGGAAGAAAAAAGTGTGCCTGTTTTTAAAATTTCATAAAACGTTGATGGCTGTATATAGAAATATATTAATCTTAGCACTATAAAATGTAGTATCGTTTTGTAGGCAATTTATCGACGATGATTTGATCTCTGAAAAGTAAACTCCTCAGACGTACTGTATTAGTATAAAATTCAAAAAACCAGAATGAGGGAGATAAAAGGGGGGGGAAAGGTGGGAAACAATAATTTATCGAAGTGTTTCCATATCGATATTGAAGCACATATATGACAGCTACATTCATGCCAAGTTTCGTACTTTCTGCCAGATGGGACCGATATCCTTATATTTTTTAGCTAGCAAGCCGTACTATCGTAGTTTTTACGTAAAAACAAAAAACACTGATTTCGCGCCAAAAATTCCAAATTGTCGCCTCGAATAATATAGGTTAAGGTCATGATTAGGTATATAGACCGAGAGCCGACTTTCAAAAAGGAGACAACCAGATAACATCACATTATATGTGGGGCACACACAGCTTTATGCCCATCCGAAGGAAAAAAGTAAAACTGTTAGGCCTTTCACATTTCCTTCTTTACTTGCCACTACCACCACAAAATAAAGTTTCCAGAAAGTCCACTCCCACCGTCCTTGAAATTAACTACCTAAACTTGGTTAACTCCTTGAAAAACATGTATCGTCATTTTTGTGTTGTGTTTAAACAGCCAAATACACTACAACAGTAATAAGAACACTTATCCATTTTTTTGCACATCAAACATCAATACTTTGTTAATAATCGCGAGAGCGACGACTGCATGTGGTCCCCGAGCTTGTATAAAGCGTGGTCCGAGCGGCCTGTAAACGAGCATTGGAAACGAGCCGCGCGCCGCCGCTATACGTAATTTGTGCTACCACCCCACTACCACCCACTACTCCCGGGAGACCGACTGAAATTTGTGCGAATTGCACCCCGTACTTTTATTGCATATAGGTATATTGCGCAGTAAATACTTATGAATTTATAAGGTATGCTAGCTCCGTGACTGGGCATCTACATCCCCTCAAGTTTTAATTTCGCTTTTACGCCAAAACCACAACGGATTGGGATGATATTCTGAATGAATAGTGGATGTGTTGCATCGTCTATTGTTTAAAAAATACTTCATCATCAGCCAGTAGACTTACTGTATAAATTTATGTTAGCTGTTACAAACGTGTCATTTTTGAGATACTAGTAGGTACTTGAATCTCAAGTAAAATAAATCTTTTCCTTTGTTACAGTACGGACGAGGATGCGCGCCAAGCGATGATGCTCAATGGCGGCAAGATCAAAGAGATCCAAGTGCAGTTGTTGCTGAGTTCTCGTTCTGAGATGCACAAGGTCATCGAGGCAGCTCGCCAAAGCGTGCCCATTCTGTCGTTGAGTGCACCAGCCGCCCCCACCCCTGCACCCGCAGTCGTCGCCCCGCCGGTCATTCCCGCCCCCACCCCTGTCACTACGACTCCGCCCGTGCCAGTTGTTCAAGCACCCCCCGTAACACCCTTCTCAGCTGCCCTCAACAATTTCTCCTCTTTCGGCATCCCTGGCATCGGAAATCCCCAAGAAATACCCCAACCAGCTGTCATTGAACCCCCGGCGCCGATCATTAGCCCTCCCATCATTACTACTCCTGAGGATGGAATTGAAGAGGAACGCAAGCGTAGCAAAGAAAAGGAAAAGAAACGCTCGAGATCGCGTTCCCGATCGCGCGAAAGAGACAGGAAGGATAGGAAGAGAGATCGTCGAGATAGATCGCGTTCGAGGGAGAGAAGGAGACGCGATCGCAGCCGCAGTAGAGACAGGCGTGACCGCAAGCGCGATAGGAAAGATCGCAGTCGCTCTAGAGACCGCTCCCCGTCACGACGATCCCGCGATAGAAGGAACATTGACCGCAGGTCACCACAGAATGACAGCAGATCACAGTCCCAAACCTTTGACCAAGTCGAGCCGCCGGTCGTACCGACCCCTCCACCGCCACCATTTGGCAACAAAACTCCAAATCTGCCTCCGATATTGCAACAAAACTTGCCTCTAGCGAACGTGCCTTTGAATCAAATGCCTCCTATAGATGCAAGTCGCTTCAACGATCAGACTATGTTGGACGCGTATAGCAAACTTCAGGAACTTGGCAAAAAGCGAAATCCCAACGCTTTCCAAGGGGAACAACAGAATGGTGGTAATAGGATGCAACAGGGCGGGGGGCGAGGGGGCAACAACGGCCGCGGCGGAATTTCTTTTCGGCAAGGACGCTCCCGCTTTGATAACAACGAAGCTCAAAGAGATTGCTGTGTCGCAATTAGAAATGCTCCCAACCACACCAGCTATGGAGACGTGCGACGATTCTTCCCCTTCATGATTGATAAACATGGTATAAAAATGATCAACGACAATATGGGTCGCCGAACCGGAAATATATTTGTAAGATTTTGTGATCCGCGATCAAAGCATCTCGCACTGCAGCGAAAAAATAATGAACTGAAAGGGTCAGATGTCATAGTTGAAGCTCTTGAAGACCAAGCTTATGAAGCGGCTGTTGACTCGTTCTTGCCTTACCGCGACGACAACGCTGAGGAAGACCAGCCAGCTATAATTGAACAGGAGGAACCCGCTCCGTTCACCGTTATCAAACTCACTGACCTGCCACACTTCGTTAAAGAACACGACATAATAAAAACTTTTAGTGACTTTTCACTTCTATCCATCATGCTCAATGACGACCGCGCGACGCGCTCCAAAATAGCGTTTGTCCAATTCGCAAAACCTGAGGACGCAAAAATGGTCCTAAACCAAAAAGATCGTTACATGTTCGGCAGGAGACACCCTACAATAATTCCTATCCCAGACGAAGAACATGAGAGAGAAAAGAAATTACAAAACGACAGAATGCAAGATATTCGCTCGGCGCCACCAAGGAATGAACCACTAACCGATCCCCGAAACGGTGCGAGAGAAGAAGCACAGCAGCAGCCTCCACCACAGGAACCAGAGCCGGTTGTACCACGGGATCCGCGACAAAGACGTCCTGCGTTCGATAGCGCCGGCCCTGGCGGCCCGCCAGTCGCGCCTCCTATGCAGCAAGCAGGTCCTTTCTTTGGAGCCCCATTCGTTCAGAACCAGCAGTTCCCTGCTCCATTTCCGGCACCTGCAGGCCCTGCATTCGGCGGGTTCCCGGCTGGCGGCGTCGACCCTCGCACCGCCGCTGCCAATTGGGCTAGCCGGCCTGGGTTTCCTCCTGGCCAAATGGGGCCGATGCAGAATCACTTACCAAATAACCAAGGGCTCGACATGGAGAATGAACCGCTCGATTGCGTGCTGATGAAAGGTTTGCCACGAGAAGCCACTGATAGAACTATTGTAACATTCTTGTCCGATACAGGCGCTGTACCCGCTCGTATACACCTTATGTTGGACACGAATGGAATGCCCTCTGGAGACTGTTTCTGCGAGTTCCGATCGATACAGGAAGCACGAATGGCCACCACAAAACACGGACACAATTTAGACGGCTGTCGTATCACCGTCGATTTAGTTACACGCAGCGTTGTCGAAGAAGCGTTGGAGGGTCCGAAACAACCGGATATGAGAGACGGTCTTCTCGGCAATCCGCCACCGTCTCAACCATTCTTCGAGGGCTCTAGAAGTGGATTTATACCTAGAGGAGGCTACAGAGGACGCGGCGGTTTTGATAGAGGTGGATACGATCGAGGCGGTTTCCGTGGAGGCTTCGAGTCCGGTAGAGGCGGTTTCGATTCAGGACGCGGGGGATACAGAGGCCGGGGAGGTTTCGGCGATCGAAGCGACCGAGGGTTCGGTGACAGAGGCGACCGAGGCGGACGAGGCTTCGACCGCGGGCGAGGACGCGGCTTCAACAGAGGCCGCGGTGGATACGAGAACGGCCGCGACCAAAGAGACATGCCAGAAGACCCGGACGGCGCGTTGGAAGACTTCGGAGCGCCAGGGTGCGTCGTGTCCATGGAGAATGTTCCGTTCAGGGCATCCGTCGACGATATCTTACAGTTCTTCGGCGACTTTGAACTGACACAGGATGACGTGATTCGGCGCTACAACGAGCGCGGGCAGCCGACGGGAGACGCGCGGGTCGCGTTCCGGACGCCCTTCGACGCGCAACGCGCATTGAAAACGCGACATATGGACACCATCCACGACCGCAGAATCAGCCTCAATATTCTATAGCACTCCACTTAGTTACGATCTTGTAAATAGTAGGATTATTTTAGAGATAGATAAAGACTCAAGTGACACCCACCGGGTAAAAAGTGTGATGATGCTCCGCATCATGAATTTGTGAATGTATTGTTTAATTATAAAATAAGATGCTGACTTTTATAGCATTATACTACTTGAGTAGTGCAATTTAAATATCAATGTGCAAGTGAATAAGGACTTAAATAAACAAAAGAGTGAATATCGCAGTTTTATTTCTCAAAAACAACACAATTATAATAATATTTTTGAACAAGAGAGAGCGTTTTTTCAAATATTAGTGTCAATTTGAGTTAAGGCAAAAATACGAATTCAATTAATCCACTCTTAACATTGATATACAAAATCAGATTATTTCATATTAACTATACCTCGAAAATTTTAGAAAAACAAGATAGGTAATTTAAACACCAAGGCAAAGAAGTATATAGGCGTAACACAAAGATCAACACGCAATCGACACATTTACATAGGTACAACGTGGGTACAATACAACACAGTACAATTTGTACACATTACGACCTTTAAATTAACAAACAAAACTAGTTACTGGGTATCTAGGTTAATACCATCATCTGGTAATTTAATAATGAGAAATTGGGAGAATGGGAGACAACGCATTAATGAATATTAAATCTGTAGCGAGCACATGCGGCTGGACATGTTGAGAATTTGAGAGCGCCCGTATTCCGTAGCGGTACGAAATTCATCGTAGTGCGAATGTCCAACCGCATGTGCTGGCTGTACGAGTATCCAACCAGAAAAAGACACTGTCCTGGGGGCGCCACATGTTTTTTTTTGTTTCTGGCAATAATCGCCATTGTAAAATTAGTTCCATTGAATTTCCCCAAAAAGCCGATGTTTTTTTATTTTTCTGATCGGGCTTTACGAGTATCATTTTATTATATTTTTATTTTAAATTTGGAGTATCATTTTAGTCTTTTTTAAATAAAACAAATGAAACCGGCTGCTTAAAAATTTACTATATTAAGCTAATTAAAAAAAAAAACAGCCACTTAGAAATAAGAATAATAAGTAATATTAAATCAGTTATAATAATTCGGTAGCCGGTAGCTCCTTTGTACTGACAACAAGTTACAATCAAGAGCAGGCCAAAAGCTAAACATGCGCCTCGCGATTCGGCTATAAGAACGGAGGAAAGTCCAAAGTATTCAGCTTGAACTGCTCTTGAATGTACGTTAAAAAAATTATACAATTAATTTGAGAAGTACAAGAAAAAAAGAATTACGTAACCCAGATTGTATTAGCCGAAAAAAGGCGTTATAAGATTTTTATTGGTTTCGTATCGGTTCTAAGCTAACGAATGTATTTAGTTTGTATGGACTGATTAGATTGGATAGTTAATTTAAATTCTTCAGTACCGACCTAAAAACTTATGAAACAAAAAAATTTAGGACGAAAACCAAATATAATCGACACTTCAATACTTTAAAAATATTCACTGGTTTTTGTGATGAAAATTTCATAGTTATTTAATAACTTACATTCGAAATAAGAATAACAAAGAACACACTGGAATAAGTAAAGAATGTTATTTGAACCCGTAACGAGAAAAAATCTCTTTGGAAATGTTCAGCCACTGAAAGGTTATTAAGAGACTTAAAAGTTAAATAAAACCTGACCAGAACAATAAAAACCTGCTCTGGGGGCGCCACATGTATATTTTTATGTTTATGGCAACAATTTCTATCCAAAAAATTAGTTCCATTGAAATTCCGCAATATGGCGAGGTTTTTCATTTTTCTGGTCAGGCTTAACAATAGTTGCGTTTCGTTAATGCGAAATGAACAAATAAAAAAATAGGTTATGGGAAGGCTGAGAATCTATAACAGCAACCATCAATTGCTATGGAAGGATCTGGAAGGTAAAGTTGTATCATTTTGCATTAACAAATCGCAACTTTATAATTTCTTACTAATAAATACGAAAGCTCTGCTTTTTATTATGGAAATTAAAACGTGATAATTTAGTTCCGTCACATATTTGAGCCCAGAGCGCCATCTAGACGCGATTTTCAAACTATTTCATGTATCATTATCATGTCCCATGTAACGCAAACCATAATTTTTGTTGAAATGTGATCACGATTGATATTCCCAAGAATGCCCTATAGATAGATACTGCATAGTAAAACATAGAAAATACTAAGTATACTCGTTACATTAACCACTTCGTACTATATTCATATCAAATATTATACATTTATAGCATTAGTTGAACAAATATACAAGAGGATTATTAAAAATACAACCTCATAAAATAATTAAATACAGAATATATTTTATAATAAGTTAGCCTGGATGGTATTTTAGCAATACTTTTGAAATTGCGAAGTATAAAGGTTTTATAATCCCAGATTTTATTTTACAATCAGCATTTCAGTAACTTTTTCAAAACATATTTCTCGAAACATTTAGAAATATATAATGTTTAGAATCTGTTATTTACGACCGTTGTTTTTCATAAGCTAAACTAAAAACATTTATATATTCTAAATTTAAAAATACACATTTCTAATAATTCCTATCGGATTCTAACTAACCAATAATATGCCAGAAAATTATTATGTATCTAATATATTTATTAATCATCAATATTGTGACAAAAATCGAAAACATCTTGCAAATTAAAAGCTCTACATAATTCTTATAAACCATTCTTTGTATTCAGTAGTCGTCACTGGTTTACTTAACAAAATTATATTTATTTTATTATAAACACTTGAGAACATAATATCTAAAAATGGATAAATACAAAAAAATGTGTAGAAAAGCCTAAATCCAACTACGTGGTCCCCATAGTAGTGACGTAGAGAACATAGACATACCACGAGCCTCAGTCCCATTACAACGCATCAGAGAATAATGCAGCAGAAAATGTTTATCCATCGCAATAGATTTATTAACCCCCGATGAAAAAGAGGTCTGTCTGTCTGTGGCATCGTAGCTCCTAAACGGATGCGCCGATTTTGATCTAGTTTTTTTTGTTTGCAAGGTGTCACAATCGAGAGTGTTCTTAGCTATGATCCAAGAAAATATCTTCAGCCATTTGAAGATTGTCAGCTCTTTTCTAGTTGTTGAAAGGATCAAGTAACGGTTTTGTGTCGGGGGTTATAATTTTTTTTTATTTAGTGTTATTTGTAATTATATTATTAGGCTGTAGTCATGTGGCCTACCAATTCATGACAAACCGAGATCAAATATTAAAGTTACAATAAGGCTCTAAAGGAACTCAGTTGAGTTATTTCGTGCTTGAATCGTACTAGGTTATTAGCAGATTACAGAAATACCACTCCCACCATTGAACATTATGATGTAAGCAAGCCGGTGGGCTGTCACTATTTACACAGTAAAACCAGTAAGTTATCTTCATACAAACGTGCCGCTGCCGGTTCGAATGTGTGCGTCCGCGCCGCGCGCCGTGTAGGCACGCGCTATCACGCACACACTAGCATAAAATAAGAGGGAATAAGGGGGCGGCAGTATGGGCTAAATGCAAGCGTGTGCGTGACAGCGCGTGCCTACACGGCGCGCTCACATTCAAACCGATGCGGCCAGTCGGTATGGAGATAACTTACTGTTCTGAGTCTACTGTGATACTTAGTACTGCTCGCAAGCACAAATTACGTATAGCGGCGGCGCGCCTAGACAGCTGGTCCACTCTGAACTAAACTAAGCGCCATATTCTTACGCACTGATCATTGCATTTTAGGGCGTGTTCGGACCATGCTCGGACCACGTGCAGTCGTCGCTCTCGCGATTATTAACTAAGTATTGATGTTCGATGTGCTAAAAAAAAAGGATAAGAGTTCTTATTACTGTTGTAGTGTATTTGGCTGTTTAAACACAATACAAAAATGACGATTACACGTTTTTCAAGGAGTCAACCAAGTTTAGGTAGTTAATTTCAAGGATGGCGGGAGTGGACTTTCTGGAAACTTTTTATTTTGTGTCGCAACGCAACTGATTGAGCTTCGGAGTGAGCCATCTGTGTGTGAGAGGGCACGCCCCGCCGTCATTTCTCTAATCTGTGCTATGCTTTGTTTCATATTAATCCGGACAAAAGGTCATTGACGCCTGCATACAATGCGCACTTCTTTTTTTCAAAAGATTCGATAAATCTATAGGAAATTATCGCAAAATACGTAATTTGGCATACCGTAGTAGAAGGCGGGGTGAGCGTGTGACCTTGCCAGACATTTTGGCGTTACATTATTTTTAATAACTTTCAAGAAAAGAAAGAGGTCAATGAACTTTTGTCCATTTATATGAAACAGACCATAGAACGCTACACTTTAGATACTGCACTGAATAATAAACGAGATTTAAATAATTTCATCGACTTCGTTTTCGGTCACGCTGTGGTCACGTTCCTTTAGATACTTTTATACCACTAAAGAAGCTAATATCACTTACAAGCCATTTATAGGAAATCATTAGAAAAACTACTAAACGAACCTTAAATTGACAAACATTTTCTGCTTCCGACTGTACATATTTATAAGCGTCCCCACACTAATAACGACATCTACATTTGTATCATTTATTTTGTAGTTGCTATAACATATTCAACACAAGTAAATACAATTTTCCTGGTATCACATGTTATTTACGTGTCCCTGAAACAAACAGACAGTAGTGTTAATAATTCAAATTTACATAATAAATCGAATAGACTTGTAGCACCTTTAAAATAAAGGGTTTGTTTTCTTGAATAATAAAGGATGTGTTTACTTGAATAATGAAGGATGTGTTTACTTGAATAATGAAGGATGTGTTTACTTGAATAATGAAGGATGTGTTTACTTGAATAATAAAGGATGTGTTTACTTGAATAGTAAAGGATGTGTTTACTTGAATAATAAAAGATCTGTTTACTTGAATAATAGGATGTGTTTACTTAAATAAGGGATGTGTTTACTTAAATAAAGGATGTGTTTACTTGAATAAGGGTTGTGTTTACATAAATAAATAAGGGATGTGTTTACTTAAATAAGGGATGTGTTTACTTGAATAATAAGGGATGTGTTTACTTTTTGTTCTTGTTCCTGTGGCGTGCGGGCGAGCTGTGGTTGGAGTTGAGCGGGCTGTCGCTGAGCTCCGAGCTGGAGCTGCGGATGTCGCCGTCCATCTGCGAACAAATACTCCTCTTCATATTGGTCGATGGCTAGTTATATTTAACTATAATAAAACTGAAGAATCGGCGTGTCTGTATATTGCATTGATTTGTTTTTCAAATAATGATTGTAGGTGATAAAGGGAGTGTAGCTGAATACAAAAATACAAGTTTAAAAAAAAAAACTAAATTAGATTCATCCGGCAGAAAACCAAAGTGTTGGATATCGTCCAAAAATGTAGTAAGCTGAAGTGGCAGTGGGCTGGTCACATCTGTCGCAGAACGGATGAACGTTGGACTCGAAAGGTTCTCGAATGGAGACCACGTGTTGGCAAGCGTGGCGTGGGACGCCCCCCTGCAAGATGGACCGACGACCTGAAAAAGGTGGCTGGCGGTGGCTGATGAGAGCAGCGGAGGATCGTGTATTGCGGCCCACACGCGGGGAGGCCTGTGTCCTGCAGTGGACTGCTACGGGCTGATTTTTTCACTTTATTAGGGATAAACAAATACACATTAAGAATAGATAATATTAACAATAATGTACTTAATGGAAACTAAATGTGTAACCAGCACCGCTAAACCACAGCTTACAAAGAAGTTTACACTATCTGTCCGGAGTCAAGTTTACAAGTCATAATCCCAAGAATGCCGCCGATATGTATTAATGGTAATGTGGCGAGTATGCATACTGCATGCTTGCCGCTTTCTCACTGGCAGCTATTTTCGCGTTTTAAAGAGAAAAGCAAATATGTTTAAATATCGTGCGGACAATTTTAATATTCTTCTCTAAATAATATCAAATGTAAAGCCCGACTAAAGAAATAAAAAACCTCGCCATATTGCGGAATTTCAATGGAAGTAATTTTATAAGGGAAATTATTGCCACAGTCGTAAAAATATACACGTGGCTCCCCCAGAGCGGGTTTCTTATTTCTTTGGTCAGGCTTTATTTTGGTTGTATCGAATACGAGAGATTGATCAGTTAGAGAGGTTTGTGTGAGTAGGAAGGACTTGAGTTCTAAGTATCATTTATAAGACTCGAGTCTTCAAAAAAGAGCTCGAGCTCTGTTAAGTACGGCTCAAAGACTCGAGTTTGTTACAAGACTAGTCCAGTGCGTACCTTGCCGACGACGATGGCCCGGTAGCCGATCTGCAGGATGAGCCAGGTCCACACCACGTGCAGCGCCAGCAGCAGCAGCAGCAGCCCGTTGAAGATGTAGTACGAGGGGAATATTATGTTCAGCAGCGCCGGCCCGCGGATCGCCGTGCTGACAAACAACAAAACATACACATTATTATATTTACGTTACTAGCGGCCCGCCCCGGCTCCGCAAGGGAAAATGGTTATTGTGGTTTATCCTCAAGTATATTGCATGTATTATACATATAAACCTTCCTCTTGAATCACTCTATCTATTTAAAAAAACCGCATCAAAATCCGTTACTAGTAGTTTTAAAGATCTAAGCATACATAGGGATATAGGGACATAGGGACAGAGAAAGCGACTTTGTTTTATACTATGTAGTGATTTGGTAAATACATGCCTTCTCAAAAATTAAAAGAGGTACGTCAAATACTATGCAAGTCAAGATACAATTATTTCCTACAGGCTTTTTCGAGTTACACTCCAAATTACAGTATTTAAAAGAGATTCACCGCAACATACAATGATATACCCACAGACATATAAAGGGAAGCAGACCAAACGTTACATAGGTACTTAGAACACGTGGCAATTTTTCTCTCGTAGCTTACTTTTGAATTTCCAAATTAATCTATTTATAAACGGTTATTGCCGGTGTTTGTATACTGAAGTACTCTTTCACATTCATAAGTATATTACTTTACTATTTTAGCTTAAGTAGAAATTCATGCCACGCGGCATTTTTTGTATTATACAATAATGTTTAGAGTCTGCTTCCCTTTATATGGCTGTGGATATACTTATACCCAATGCTAACTTTTGATCTAATTTACTTAAAAATATAGTGGTAAGACAGAAACATAGATCATAAACTGCTAATTATGAATATGACTAACTCAATCCAAAAATTGAGATACAATGTTATACGATGAAGGTGTCGATATCTTAACGCCCACCTTACTTCCACACACCTGTCAGAAAATATCTGACAAGAACTATTAATACTTTTTTATTTGTTTGATGAAAGAGAGTTTAATGTAACATTATTTAAGCACATTTTTATTATATCGCTCCAATTGAGGGACCTAACTTTCGCAACACAGGGAATCCTAGTGCGAAGGTTAGGTGCTATAAATCCTGTAGGTACCAAAATTTTAGAAAATAAAGTTATTCTTATTCTATTCTTAAACATCAGTTTGATAGTAAGAGCACTTGATAACAGAGACGGAAGTGTATAAACTTACGAAATTACGCAACCGAAATTCGGTGGCTGAATTTCACGTTCCGACGTATTCGGCTGATTTGACACACCATAAGCGCCCAACTTACGCGGAAAAATAATGTGTGCTCTATTGAATAAGTTGCCGAAGAACTTACGCCCGACCGACTGTACGCTATACGCAACGTAATTTTGGCACTGTGTGTCATCAGTAATTCAAATTGCATTGCGGGCGTAAACACGCCGAAATTCGGTCGCGTAAATTCGGCATAGTGTGTTTAGACACTACGGCCTCATTTACGCCGAAACAAAAACTTACATCATTATCGATTAGAAAATATAACTCATTGTTACGAGCTAAAGTCGGATGCTGCATTACACGAATGGAAGACAACGACTCTAGCCACTGGGCCACCGATGCTCGATACGGGCTTGCGAATTTTACACACAAGCTACTACTCAAAGACTTAGTATAGACAAATTCACTAAACTTTTTTTATTTCATTTAATTATCACTGTAGCGTATAAGAGTAGCCAACACATGCGGCTGGACATGTTGAATTTGAGAGCGCTCGTAATCCGTAGCGGTAGGGGTGAATATCGCAGTGCCGTAGAGTATCGTACAGATGTACATACGGTTTTTTTTTTCAATTCTTCTTTACTTGCCAATAAAAAAAGAACTTGTAATTGATTTACCATTTTTCTTGAATACTTAAGACTCAAATCTTATTAATAAACTTTTTAGTATTAGTACGGCTTGCTAGCTAAAAAATATAAGGATATCGGTCCCATCTGGCAGAAAGTACGAAACTTGGCATGAATGTAGCTGTCATATATGTGCTTCAATATCGATATGGAAACACTTCGATAAATTATTGTTTCCCCCCTTTCCCCCCCCCTTTTATCTCCCTCATTCTGGTTTTTTGAATTTTATACTAGAACAGTACGTCTGAGGAGTTTACTTTTCAGAGATCAAATCATCGTCGATATATTGCCTACAAAACGATACTACATTTTATAGTGTTAGTTAAGATTAATATATTTCTATATACAGCCATCAACGTTTTATGAAATTTTAAAAACAGGCACACTTTTTTCTTGCTTACTTCATTTATAGGAAAACGACAAGAGTGGTGATAAAATGGACTAAAGAAGTCAACTACCTTATGCATTAAGCTAAAAAATTACATTTACTTCATAGTCGTAAAGGCATTACTTCTAGAGTTACAGCTCACCGCGTCTGACTCAAGTACTCTTTTTTTTACCTTTTTAGAATACATCTTTCTGTTAACTTTGTTTAGCGTAGATTAGATTCAGATTTTCCAATTAGAAATAAAACAGTCCATGTACTAATCCAGGCCACAGTCTATTTACATGTAAAACTAGCTTTCTGCCCGCGGCTACGCTTGCGTTGTGTTTCGACATTTCCGTATTAATTTTTAACTATCCCACTTTTTTCCGTGATTTTAAAGTATCCAACGTGTTGACCGAGTATATAAGGTACCACCATGCAAAATTTCATTTCAATCGGTCTAACAGTTTCGAAGATAAGCCCGTATAATGTACTGCGCCGTATGAGTTACTAAAGTTTTTTAACTATCCCACGGGAACTTTTTAATTTTCTGGGATTAAAAGTATCTAAGATGTTGACCGGGATATAAGGTACCACTATACAAAATTTCATTGAAATCGGTCGAATAGTTTCGGAGATTAGCCCGTAAAAAATCATTTCTCAGCGTGTTTCCATATCGACATTGAAGCACATATATAAAAGCTACATGTATGCTAAGTTTCATGCTTTCTGCCAGATGGGACCGTAATTCAGGTTAACAAGCCGTACTATATAGAAAAGTGTATAATAATAGTAGCTCTACTCACCTCCATATGATATAGAAGGGGAAGATGCCGACTCGTGTGGAGATCCACACCACAGTAAGCATCAGGAACAAAACGTCGCAAGTCTTCTGGAAGTTAGCGTACTTTGTAGCCTTCACGAACTGAAATCATAAGAATAACAATTAAACTTTAAATAAAGCTGTGCAACACAAAAGTATTTATACCAAAAAAAATATGGCATCGCGTAGACTTTGTTGACAATTTTTTTTGCTAAAATGCTATATCGTCGTTCTATCACATCGAATGAAAAAAATCAATGGTTTGTGCGGTAGTTCTACTGCTAAGGAATAAAAGTCAAAATGTCCAGCCGCATGGGCTGTCTACTGTACATGCACGTAGATCGAAAAAGACTATTGCCTGTCGTTGACATCCGAACGCGTCATAAAAACAATACTGAAAGTTTCGAAAATAAATATTTTTATGATTTAATTTCATGTAAATTCGACGAAATGAATTCAATATTCTATTCTATTTTTCATTAAATATAAATATTTTTGGTATCCAAAACACACGCCTGCTTCATAACCAGAAAGAAAGAAGGCTCACCAGTTCAGTTCCAAAACAAATACAAAATAATAATATAATTTATTTATATATAAGTAATTTCGTACACTCGTACTTTTTTTACAAGCGTTATAAATCAACTAGCTTTCCGCTCCGCTAACATTTCTTCGATGAGGAATTTTCCCACGGTAGAAGGTAGCCTATGTGTTATTATGATGTACATATAAGCTATATTACTGCAATGTTTCATTAAAACCCATTCAGTAGTTTTTGCGTGAAAGAATAACAAACATACATCCATGCTCACAATCTTTCACGTTTATAATATTAGTAGGATCTAAGTTTGTGGAAAAAAAATATATTTTCAATACAACAAACCTCAACAAAAATATCAGCACAGTCGTGCAGAAGTAACACCAGTGTCCCGATCCTGTGCAAGTTGCACACCCAGCTGAACTGCAGCAGTGCTATGGTCGCGATATGGTGCACGAACATCTGCCAGAAGTCCTTGCGCTTCACGTCCCAGAACTGGGATATGGTGAGCGACCAGTAGAAAGCCCACGAAATCATGTAGTACCACCACACGTCATTCGTCACACCCTGAAACCATTCAAACCTTCGTGTAAGATATCGGCCAACAACTTAAGCAAGCGAGGGTGAGGAAAGAACGAGGAGGAAATAGATATTTATGCTACTAGTGCGGAAAGTATGTGATTTCCGATGAGTGTATAAGCCGACACGAGTCGGAAATCATCTTTCGCACGTGTATCATACAATATTTTACTATGCATTGTGCAAGAAAACAAAAACAGTTATATTAAAAAGGCGTAGGTACCTATAAAATGGCGGGCTTCAAAAAGAAAGATTTTACAATGCATGTGCTCGAAAAGAGCGTTTTCTAAGCAGCCAAACACTGCGGAAAGTAGCACTTTTCCTCCGCACTAGTGCTTTTTACTTTTCAGTTTTTTTTTATTTTTGCTCGGCCTGTTATTCAGCCACAACCTGACATTTCAGTTTTTGAGATATTTTTACAAATTACTCAATTACCAATTGTTACTAATATAAAGGGAACAATTAAAATAAAAAATCAATAAACGCGTTTATAATTAGTATAATTACTTTAGAAATTAATTTTTATTGATAAATTACGTTCAAATTTGAATAAAAAATTTCGTGGCTGAATACATTTTATTACCAATTCGGAGTGGGTAGTCTACAGAGCAAAATGACCACGTTGATAACACGACCTTTATAACGCCTTTTTAATATATTTAACTGTTTGTTTTCTTGCACAATGCATAGTAAAATCTTGTATGATACACGTGCGAAAGATGATTTCCGACTCGTGTCGGCTTATACACTCATCGGAAATCACATACTTTCCGCACTAGTATCATAAATAGCTATTACGATGAATTTTCGTGGGCGCAAAATTATGCAATCGGCGCGATGTTAAAAAAAAACAAGTGTTCTTTAAGATTTCCATTGATGAATAAATGAATGAAAATTCTTTATTGCACTTAAGGTTCTCCCTCACCGGGAACATTCTCGTGATATATTTATTGTAGACCTTTAGGGATTTTTTTTGTCGGATTGTACAATACAAGTAACAGCGCCATTGAAACGTGGGCAACTTATTTAAACAAAACCTGAACTTATATGACAAACACAGTGAAATATTTTTCTATGAGAAAGTATAACATTTCAGTCACGTTCAATCTAGTTGACAATAATGTTTCTTATTATTTATTCAAAAACATTAAGTACTACAGCAATTTCTCAAAACAATACCTCAGAATCATTACAAGTCATCAACACATTCCTTTTATTTTCCGGCATCATAGACATTTAATAAAATAGAACAAACTTTATTGTATACAAGAAATACAGTATACAACTATAAAAGTGTACAAATAGGCAACTTTATTGCTAAAGTTGCAATTTGTACCAGACAACCCATGTGTTTATAAAAGCACTGCTTATAAAAGTGCAAAAAATCTCTTAATTGGGAATTATTATTATAAAACCAGACTGTTCGTTTGTTTGGATTTTTTATTGTTCGTGTCTATGTATATATTTATATTTTAAACATATTGCTATATTATTGAAAATAAAAACGGGATTATATGTTACTAGCATTCCGCCGCGGCTCCGCCCGCGTTAACAGTTTTTCCCGTGGGAATGAGGCATTTTCCCGCGGTAAAAGGTAGCCTATGTTACTCAGGGTGAATTTAGCATTCTAATGGTGAAATAATTTTTAAAATCGGTTCAGTAGTTTTTGAGTTTATTCATTACAAACATACACACACACAAACACAAAAATACAAATCTTTCCTCTTTTTAATATGAATGATTTCTGGAAAATATGTTATTTCTTAGAAAAACCAACCTGGTGCGGATACCCGATATAGCAGTAGTCGATATCCCAGAGCCACTCCTTGTTCCACAGGATCATGAGACCGAAGCTGAAGTTGAGGGTGTAGAAAGTAGCCTTGAACATGTTCTCGCAGAACTTGGTGAGAGTGGGGGGCTTGTCCTGGCTGCGGCGCAGGCGCCACCAGCGCTCCACCTGCCGCTCCGTCAGATCCACCTGCTTCGCCAGGCTGCATAGCTGCAATAAGCAGAACAATGCTTTTAAAGCCCGACCAAAGAAATAAGAAACCTCGCCATATTGCGGAATTTCAATGGAACTAATTTTATAAGGGAAATTGTTGCCATAGTCGTAAAATATACACGTGGCGCCCCCAGAGCAGATTTCTTATTCCTTTGGTCAGGCTTTTAAACCTTCACAAGGCAGTGGCCACTATATTGCCACCTTAACTTTAACCTTACACCCTCAACATAGTCGAAAACGAATGGATTTTAAGAAGTTGTTTTGCCTTATAAAAAGTCAAAAATCCCACTTGACGCTAAGCAACGCAGCCATCTTTAAAAATACTTCGTACCCCGTGAAATTTAACTGGTTGTTTATCCACAGCAAAAAAGAAACAATTTTCATTTAAACTTTAATCACGTGATCGGCCAATTTGTATAACAAGTTTAATTTTATTTTCGAGATTTCAACCTACTTCACTTAGGGAAAGTTGTTCTGTTTCATGTGTACTACTACTATGTTGCGGATAAACAACCAGTTAAATTAAACATAACTAGCGACCCGCCCCGGCTCCGCACGGGAAAATGGTTATTGTGGGTTATCCTTCAGTATATTATGCACGTATTATACATATAAACCTTCCTCTTGAATCACTCTATCTATTAGAAAAAACCGCATCAAAATCTGTTGCGTAGTTTTAAAGATTTAAGCGTACAAAGGGAGCGACATAGGGACAGAGAAAGCGACTTTATTTTATACTATGTAGTGATAATCAATGAGTCAAAAATCTGTTAATAGGTTTGAAGATGGAATGTCCCGGACAGTGTAGGATATATTAGGTCCTTACATATGAAATTGCCGTTCAGTATCAAAAAAGTGAAACAAGTTTTTTTTAATGAAATTATTATTTAATCAATTGAAGTATGCGCCGTTGTTATCGATACACTTCCGCCATTTTATAGGCAGATCATTGATACCTTTGGAAAAAAAATCTTTTCAATAATAAAAAATACCTTTTCACAAGTTCTTAGCAAATTCAATTAATTAATGGATACATGGCTTTCTCTTTCTCGCATGCAATAACTGTATAATTAAAACTGGCATAGTCATATATTATTCATTTTCCTACTCCATCACATATTATGTGAGTTAAGTAAAAGGCAGGTATACCTAGTGCAAACTTGACACACATGCCGAAGGACGTATTGTTCTAGTTTGTAATTTAAACATAATTATGTAAATGAGTAGGTATAAAATGTTTGGAGGTTTATGAAGTACAGTACTAGACATTGAAGAAAGATATCTTTTTGGTTATTCTCAGGTGCTATCTGTGAGCACGATATAGGGTTAGACTAAGGTTACTGGCCATTATCAGTAACTGGCCACTTCGTAGTTTAATGCTTCGAAATAAGATTATTACGTTTTATATAACCTTATTTATAACCTTAGTTATAATCTTATTTCGGAGCATTAAACTACAAAGTTGCCAGTAATACCTTGGTTTACTCGTACCTAGAGTTTTATTAGTCGCCATTTACAAAACTAAGAATAATTAAGAAATGTCGTAAAGCTCGTAAAGATAGTCGGTAGCGTAATTGAAGTATTTTGTAGTAAATAGTAGACTTTCTTCAGATATTATGTACAGAGCCAGCACATGCGGTTGGACATTCTGATCATCTCAGCCTGTAGTCGTCCACTGCTGGACAAAGGCCTCCCCCAAGGATCTCCACAATGACCGGTCCTGCGCTGCCCGCATTCAGCGGCTTCCCGCGACCCTCACCAGATCGTCGGTCCACCTCGTGGGGGGCCTACCCACACTACGTCTACCGGCGCGCGGTCGCCATTCAAGAACCTTTCTGCCGCAACGGCCGTCGGTTCTACGCGCAATGCGTCCAGCCCATTACCACTACGAAATTCACCCCTACCGCTACGGAATACGAGCGCTCTCAAGATCAACATGTCCAGCCACATGTGCTGGCTTCTGTACAATTATTATTAGAGAGCGTCGGTAGCCAAGAAGCTAGGGCCGTTGACTTCCATTCCGAATTTCGCTGGTTCAATCAAACCTCG
Organism: Teleiodes luculella; assembly: GCA_948473455.1. Classification (NCBI taxonomy): domain Eukaryota; kingdom Metazoa; phylum Arthropoda; class Insecta; order Lepidoptera; family Gelechiidae; genus Teleiodes; species Teleiodes luculella. The sequence goes on along the minus strand of OX419600.1, from coordinate 7,739,532 downwards.
GCACGTACCAATGTGTTTTTGATTTTCGAATTCATATTACGTTTATTTGACTCTCTTACGGTGAAGGAAAACAACTTGAGGAAACCTGTACACGCCTGCGAAGTAATTCAAAAGTTGTGTGTGTAGTTGACCAGCCCGCACTGGGCCAGCGTGGTCGAGTTTCCTATTCAGCCTGATTTCAGGGTAGGCTTGAGCCCCTCAGTAGGGGCATTATATGAGCTGTTAACAGCTAATGTATACAATTTATACTCTTCTTTACAATGGACGCAACGCACCTGCCGCCGCGCGCCGCCGGCTACATAAAGTGATAGATGGGCATCACACGGTAAAAGAAATTGTATTTGTTTTTAAAATAAAGGAAAAACATTTTTTTTTTTATCTTTTTGCCTCTCCAACTCCGTAGGTCATTCGCTGATAGTGATACTATCGGAAACCGAGAATGCTCTGTCGCCTAGAATCTAGGGTCTAGATATTAGTTACAAGTCAGTCATTCGTTTGTTTTTAACTTTATGTGCACCTATTATAAATAATAGTGCATAATAAATTATTGCACCATATCTTTGTAAAGATAAAGAGTGGTGGATCATTTTCATATCAACGTCTCTTTTACCTGTGTGTTATTCTGATGTATAATGTACAGTACAAGTTCATAAGTGCAGTCATATCACGTGATTTTATACTTTTAAATAAGTTTTTTCCTAAAGGCTCGTTATTTTTGTTCTTGTGTGATACGTAAACAGTGTACGGGACTCAACATTTTACTTCAAATGATATGTCCTGAATGCTTATGGAAGATAAGTTAATTTAAAGTGTAGAAGCACGTGATATGAATGGACATAAGTCCTCGATCATAAGATCGCGACCGTACATAAGCTATAAAATTTCATTAAAATAAATTCAATAGTTTTTGCATGAAAGAGATGTTACTCTTTCAACATCCATACATCAATTTTCGCAGTCACAAAACTTCGCGTTTATCAGTAGGATAAATTTATTTAAACCATTCATTCACCTCAATGTGTTTCGGTGAAATACCCTATATTATTGAAACATGGTACCCTATATTATTCTCCAAGGTCTAGTCTATCTTTGTACCATGTTCAATCGGTCCAGTAGTTTTGGAGCCTATTAAATGCAAACAAACATACAATCAAATCTTTCCTCTTTATAGTATTAACTAGCCTTTCGCCGCGTTAACAGCTTTTTTCGTGGGAATGGGGTATTTTCCCGCGGTAAAAGGTAGCCTATGTTACTCAGGGTGAATGTAGCTTTCTAATGGAGAAAGAATTTTTTAAATTGGCACAGTAGTTTTTGAGTTTATTCATTACAAACATACACACACACACACACACAAAAATACAAATCTTTCCTCTTTATAATATTACTAAGTAATTAAGTATGATAGATACAGTGTGGGTACCTGTTTCCTTTTAGGATTAGCTTTGTATGCAGCCTCTAGTTTGGGGTTGTCGGGTGCTTTTCTGGGCCGAGTGTCTTTAATACCAATCCTTTTCCCGAGTGGTGCAAATACTTTTCTAAAAGAACACAAAATTAATCTAATTAATACATAGATATGAAATCTCTGAATAAGAAAATAAACCTGTCCGTCTGTCTGTTACTGTTAAACACCCAAATGCCTGAACAGATGGAGGTGATAGATGGTTAGTTAGTACAACAGGCTATTTTCTGCAATTCGACATCTAAAGCACCTAATTTTGCGTGACCCGGTGATAGATGGTATCACTAATTAAATTAAAGAGGACTATTTATTATCCTAGCTGCCCTTATTATGTACAGTAGCCAGCACATGCGGCTGGACATGTTGACCTTGAGAGCACCCATATTCCATAGCAGTAGGGGTGAATTTCGTAGTGCGAATGTCCAACTGCATGTGCTGCATCTGTACCTGTTATTTTAGAGCAATTTAAAGAATAACTGACAAACAAATATCCAAATACTTTTGCATTTATAAAATCTGTGGGTTAAATTAGGTTTACTAGAACTAAAATTATGTTTAGTAGGTTTGACTGACATAAATATGATTTAATTAAATTAATTAATTTCTTGAAAGTTTAATAAAAAGAAAAGTATAGGTATTTTATCACTAAAATAATTACATAATGTTAACATAATACTCATTACCTATTTATGTGTTAGGTTTTTCAAATATTTATGATCCATGCAAAAGGTATTATTACCATTTATCATTAAATAATCATAATAGGTAATAAAAGAGTACAGTAAAATTGTAGTACAATTGTATACAATAGCAAGCATAAACATTCCCTCATAATATAATCACAATTTAATGTACCAAACTCATATTTTCATTATCCAACTGCCTCTGATGGGGTTTCATTCACCCTTATCATGCTTAGACAAGATTTAACCAATATAATAATAAATTAAATTAATAATTATGTTTACTCTTATCTTTATTACTGAGGATTTGTAAATTGACCTTGAGTTGTGTTTTTACTAAAATTCAGAAAGATGTTACAATAATAAATTGATTAAGGAAATCCAATGTTTTTATTGAACCTGCATACAAATTTTCATGAGAATCGGTTAAGATATGAGACATGTCGAGTAAACAACAACAACCAGATAGACGGGCAGTAAATTAACAAAACCACTATGTTTCTGTCTGTGGCATTGCTCAAAACATGTTGTCATGTGTTACTGGAGAAATTTCCTACAGTAAAAAAATCATAAGATGTCTTTTCCCATGCCATCATTTTCATTTTCATCAATGCAGGGCAATATTTGTCCAGCAGTGGACGTCTTTCGGCTGAAATGATGATGATGATGAGGGCAATATTTTATATAACCTCTACATTTATATGGATATTGGTTTCAGTTCTTGAATATTTCAATAAACATCTGGACCCCCCCCTTAGAGACACATACCAAAAGAATTTAAGGTAATTCGGTCTTAAAGTTTTATTATTTAATTTTCCTGCAGATCATAAATGACACCAATTCATAAAATATTGTAATTTCAATAGGTGCCAATAATCTATTTATACATTTTCCCTATATTTGATGTGAATCATGACAAATAATAATAGACTGTAATATTTTTGGGACAAAAAGTAAGAATATAAGAATAATACTAGGTTTTAAATCAACAGATACGTAAAATATAAAACATCATACGCTTTATCACACAGATTTGCACAAAACATAATTGGAGTTAATTTAATTACTTTTTATCACTTCTTAACAATGTCAGCACAATACAAGCCTAATATTTTTATTGCTAATAAAATGAGTGATGTCTTAAATTTTGGATAACCAGGAATGAGTCAGCAATTAGAAAAATTTGAGTAATAATAGTTAGCCTTGGGTGAAGTTGGGTGCTTCGGCGTACACGGGCGTGGATATCACATAAAACATAGGTTATGAATTTGTGTACTTACTTTTCTAAAACATATCGTAAGGTTATGAAGACTAAGGCTAACGGTATAGGTAACCAGACGTGCCAATGTGTAGTGTAGACAACTGGCTTATCGGGGCTCGGGGCCAGGTCAGCCCACGTCGTGTTCGGCGGTAACCACACTTCTTCATTCCAAAACTTGTCCAGTAACATTCGCAGCATATTTGGCACTATATTCCCTGCTTAAACCGTACGCGGCCACTCATGCGACACTAATATAGTTTCAAAAGCTTTTTAAAATGTAGTAATTTCATTTAGCGCTCGCCCACAATCTCGCAGAAAAGGAAAGGAAAATGAAAGAATGAATGACAGATGACATGACATGTGACAGTGACACACACAGACCAGACATTTTTTTTCTGAATACTATACTCCTCTCAAGAAATTCAAGTCACATGTTGCCAGACCTAGCGAGACCTAACTGAATTGGTAGCAAATCTAAACTCATTCTAAAGAGGAAAGATTTGATTGTTTGAATTGAATAGGCTCCGAAACTATTGAGCCGATTATAATGTAATTTTTTACAAAGATAAAACACACCTTGGGGAAGGCTACCTTTTTATCATAATCATATTTTATCAATGCACACATGTAAAGCCTGATCAAAGAAATAATAAGCCTGCTCTGGGGGCGCCACGTGTATATTTTTACGACTATGGCACTATGGCCACAAATTGCCATAAAATTAGTTCCATTGAAATTTCGCAATATGGCGAGGCTTCTTATTTCTTTGGTCGGGCTTCAAAGCCGGGCTTAGACGCACCCTTTTAAATAAGGGCGTAGCAAAAATATAAAAACATTTAAGCTCCTACCTATAATCGATATAAAGTATGAAAGCTTTACCGCGGAGAAATTCCTCATTCCCACAGTAAACACTGCACGGGCGGAGCCGCGGCGGATAGCTAGTTTCTTTTTTATACTAAGGGTGAGGCCACACGAGCGTAATTTTGTGAGTCGTGAGCGGCAGAAATTCGGTCGCGCAAATTCTGCCGCGTTCGGTTTCATACAAAACCCCTGTTTCATTCACACGGACTCAAATTTTCAGTCGTCTGCCGGCTCACACACGTTATGACCGGCAGAATTCTGCCGGTCGGGTGGAGCGGGCAGAGGGGGGCGAGGGAATAGACTAGTGTTGCCAATATCGATAATTGGTTTATCGATGGCTTGGGTTTAGTTTTTTTTTAGTTTATACGAAATCTCGTGGTAGATATAGATTTTTTTTGTTTCTGGTCCGATTGCTTTCAAAATCGATATCTGGGGTCCCCAGTGGACTCCAATGACGAATCTGACATCTGATTTTCAAAAAATGGCCGCCATTTTGAACTTTTTTGTTTCTGGTCCGATTGCTTCCAAAATCGATATCTGGGGTCCCCAGTGGACTCCGATGACGAATCTGACATCAAAATTGGAAAAAATGGCCGCCATTTTGAACTTTTTTGTTTCTGGTCCGATTGCTTCCAAAATCGATATCTGGGGTCCCCAGTGGACTCCGATGACGAATCTGACGTCTGAATTGCAAAAAATGGCCGCCATTTTGAACTTTTTTGTTTCTGGTCCGATTGCTTCCAAAATCGATATCTGGGGTCCCCAGTGGACTCCAATGACGAATCTGACATAATAATATGAATTGCATAAAATGGCCGCCATTTTGAACTTTTTTGTTTCTGGTCCGATTGCTTCCAAAATCGATATCTGGGGTCCCCAGTGGACTCCGATGACGAATCTGACATCAAAATTCGAAAAAATGACCGCCATTTTGAACTTTTTTGTTTCTGGTCCGATTGCTTCCAAAATCGATATCTGGGGTCCCCAGTGGACTCCAATGACGAATCTGACGTCTGAATTGCAAAAATGGCCGCCATTTTGAACTTTTTTGTTTCTGGTCCGATTGCTTCCAAAATCGATATCTGGGGTCCCCAGTGGACTCCGATGACGAATCTGACATCAAAATTGAAAAAAATGGCCGCCATTTTGAACTTTTTTGTTTCTGGTCCGATTGCTTCCATAATCGATATCTGGGGTCCCCAGTGGACTCCAATGACGAATCTGACGTCTGAATTGCAAAAAATGGCCGCCATTTTGAACTTTTTTGTTTCTGGTCCGATTGTTTCCAAAATCGATATCTAGGGTCCCCAGTGGACTCCGATGACGAATCT
>OX419600.1:7684256-7733737 GCA_948473455.1 Teleiodes luculella | reverse complement strand
GACATACACAGACCAGACATGTTTTTTTCTGGCCTAGGGGCGCGTTGTGGATTCGTACGAGTGCACTCGAGCGCGCTCTAACCGTTCCGTGGCTCGGTGAAATTTTACCCTGACAGCTGTCAGAACGTAGTTTCACCCGTTCAGGGGCGCGTTCAGTGGCTTCGTACGAGTGCACTCGAGCGCGCTCTGGTGCGCGCTCTAACCGTTCCGTGGCTCGGTGAAATTTTACCCTGACAGCTGTCAGAGCGTAGTTTCACCCGTTCCGTGGCTCAGAGCGAAACAACCAAACAACCGTCTAATGAGATGGTTAATTTTTACTCTGACAGCTATTTGACGTTTAAAGCTTGCAATTTATGTCAAAGTCAAAAGACTCAAAAAGCCCGCCATTTTGTTTCGTAGTTACTTTAGAATAATTTTGTTAAATTTGTATATCACAGACGTCTAATACGTCTGTAATGTATATAAAAGTAGAAAACAATTGAGACAGGATAAGAATTTTCTCTCGTCAAATATTTGAGGTTATAAAAACAACTCGATCGTTCAGTGGCTCGGTTGCAACTCAAACGGGTTAAATTTTACCCAAACAACTACGCTCGAAGCCACAGAACGCACTCCCGTGGCTCAGAGCGAAACAACCAAACAACCGTCTAATGAGATGGTTAATTTTTACTCTGACAGCTATTTGACGTTTAAAGCTTGCAATTTATGTCAAAGTCAAAAGACTCAAAAAGCCCGCCATTTTGTTTCGTAGTTACTTTAGAATAATTTTGTTAAATTTGTATATCACAGACGTCTAATACGTCTGTAATGTATATAAAAGTAGAAAACGATTGAGACAGGAGAAGAATTTTCTCTCGTCAAATATTTGAGGTTATAAAAACAACTCGATCGTTCAGTGGCTCGGTTGCAACTCAAACGGGTTAAATTTTACCCAAACAACTACGCTCGAAGCCACAGAACGCACTCTAGGGCGCGTTCAGTGGCTTCGTACGAGTGCACTCGAGCGCGCTCTGGTGCGCGCTCTAACCGTTCCGTGGCTCGGTGAAATACCCTGACAGCTGTCAGAGCGTAGTTTCACCCGTTCCGTGGCTCAGAGCGAAACAACCAAACAACCGTCTAATGAGATGGTTAATTTTTACTCTGACAGCTATTTGACGTTTAAAGCTTGCAATTTATGTCAAAGTCAAAAGACTCAAAAAGCCCGCCATTTTGTTTCGTAGTTACTTTCGAATAATTTTGTTAAAATATCACATACGTCTAATACGTCTGTAATGTATATAAAAGTAGAAAACAATTGAGACAGGAGAAGAATTTTCTCTCGTCAAATATTTTGAGGTTATAAAAACAACTCGATCGTTCAGTGGCTCGGTTGCAACTCAAACGGGTTAAATTTTACCCAAACAACTACGCTCGAAGCCACAGAACGCACTCCTAGGATCCTAGAAATTCAAGTCATATGTTGCCAGACCTAGCGAGACCTAACTGAATTGGTGGCAAATCTATACTCATTCTAAAGAGGAAAGATTTTATTGTTTGAATTGAATAGGCTCCGAAACTATTGAGCCGATTATAATGTGATTTTTTACAAAGATAAAACACACCTTGGGGAAGGCTACCTTTTTATCATAATCATATTTTAATCAATGCACACATGTAAAGCCTGACCAAAAAAATAATAAGCCTGCCTGGGGGCGCCACGTGTATATTTTTACGACTATGGCCACAATTTCCCTTAGAAAATTAGTTCCATTGAAATTTCGCAATATGGCGAGGCTTCTTATTTCTTTGGTCGGGCTTCAAACCCTTAACTATTACACGCACCCTTTTAAATAAGGGCGTAGCAAAAATATAAAACATTTAAGTTCCTACCTATAATCAATATAAAGTATGAAAGCTTTACCGCGGAGAAATTCCTCATTCCCACAGGAAACACTGCACGGGCGGAGCCGCGGCGGATAGCTAGTTCCTTTTTTATACTAAATAGTTGAATTACATAAGCAATATGGCGAAATTTTATTTTTCTGAACGATCGAAAAATATTATCTTTCTTCGGCAGTTGGATAATTTAATAATAATTAAAGAAAAAGCGGTTCCACCTGCGATAAGTTTTTTCCGTTGGAATGAAGAATGTTCCCGCAGTAAAAGGTAGGTTTTGAATTTCTTTTCCAGGGTCTATTCTATCTTTGTACCAGGTTTCATCAAAATTGGTTCAGTAGTTTTGGAGCCAATACAATAATTAGGAATATTTTTTACACCTTGGGTTGGGCACAGCCTTCGGACACATTTTTGGAGTTTTAATAAGGATCCTTGTTTTTTTTTAATAGAAAATGAATGTTACCCGCGGGGATAGTGTAACTGCCCAACAGTGAAAGAATTGAAATCGGTTCATTAGTTTCGGAGCCTATTCAATGCAAACAAATAAACAAACAATCAAATCTTTCCTCTCAATATTATTAGTATTAATTATTTGCAAAACCTATTTATGCTCTATATCTAAAATTTTATCTGGCAACATTATTCAAGATAGGGCCCCGTACCCAGAGCCGTTAAATATTTATAAAAAAAAGTCTAATGGATAGCGGTAAAATATAAACTTCATACGTACGTAGTTGAATTAATTTACTGTGAACGTAAACAAACACATACAGTAAATATTACACATAATAATCTGCGTATATTACCTTTAGATATAAACATAAAAATCAACTACTAAACTTCAGAATGAGAATGGCTCAATAAACCACCACAGAAGTTAGAAAACAAAACAAAGGACTGCTGTGACAGTGTCTCTGAAACAATGTTATATTTATTTAATTATTATTGTAATTATAACCAGTCGACCGCCGCCGCCCCGCGGCGGCGCTGTGGCAACGCGATACGTCCCGGCCTTCCATATGTCCCTCCCTTTGTACGCTTAAATCTTTAAAACTACGCAACGGATTTTGATGCGGTTTTTTTTAATAGATAGAGTGATTCAAGAGGAAGGTTTATATGTATAATACATGCATAATATGCTTAAAGATAACCCACAATAACCATTTTCCCGTGCGGAGCCGGGGCGGGTCGCTAGTAATGATATAGTCAAGTGCAAAGTAAGCTGAACATAACCAACGCGATTCTCTATACCTTTTGAAAGCTCAAAGTGTTCATCTTATCGTGCTCTTGACTTGAAATAAGTTTAGATTTGACAGAATGTAACACGACGAACACGTAAAAATGTGCACGATTTTCTAATGTAGGTACTATGCAGTACCTACAATAGAAAATCGTGCAACGGAAAATAGTACAAATGAAACGACTGCCGTAAGTATTCAGCGGTTATAGCGAAACACAAATTGATAGGTAAGTATTAATATAGTTTGGTGGGAAAACGGAACAGACATTTTGCTGCTTACTAAAAAAGGCAGGCGTTATCTATCGCATTAAATGTTATTAATTAGTGAGAGGAGCTGAGATTAGTGCAACAGGGAGACAATTAGAGTCTAATTATTAGACCATAACAGAAGCCAGCACATGCGGTTATTCGCACTACGGAATTCACCCCTACCGCTATAGGGGCGCTCTCAAGGACGACATATCCAGCCGCATGTGCTGGCTGACTACTGTAGGTACATAATACATACAATTACATAACACCGAACTTGGAACCGTTTGCACTAAACTTAAGAATCACTTAAGTCGATGCCTAAAGTATTTAGGTGAGATTTGGTGAAAATTTTGTAACCTTCAGACTTTTTTAAATTGCTTAAGTAGTTTCTGCCTACTTTTATGAGCCCAATTATTAGACTATAAGTGAAAACCAATCCTTTTTTTAAGCTTTTGTTAGCTTAGGTCTTTCTTAACTACGAAAAGCCTAAAACAAGGTTATAGGTAATGCAAACATGTGAATTATGATATATGTATATTTGTTTGACTTACCGCTGATGATGATTCTTAACTATCGCTCAGTTCAGAACTTGAACTCCTTATGTCTCCCTCAAACTGCCAAAAAAATTTTAAAATTTTAAAAACAAACTTAAGATATGACTTTGGTAAGCGGACCTAAGCACAGGCATACGTGACGTGATGAGTGCGTGCGATGTTGCTTCGACTAACTTTGTGTAGGTACAGAAGCCAGCACATGCAATGTTGGACATTCGCACTACGAAATTCGCCCCTACCGCTACGGAATACGGGCGCTCTCAAGGTCAACATGTCCAGCCGCATGTGCTGGCTACTGTACATCTCTCTGCCGACCGAGACCTTCTCCTAAGATTTTGTATGTTCTTTAATACAAGTTTTTAAAAGGCTGGTATAGTTAATAGTTAGCGACCAAGGATGTTATAAAAGTACACGGTAGTACTTATTCTTATAACATCCTTGTTAGCGGCAAACAACTTGAACAACATGTCACGTGGTCAACCACTCTGCCGTAACCATGATCGGCGTAACCCGGTCGAAATATCGGTAAGGTCAATTTAAAATTAAATCGCTGAGATATTATAACAGCCGCGAAAATCTAAGAATGTTCATAAGCTTACGGGCTTACCTGTCCAGATACCACGGCCCGATATGCAACCTGTAGGATGAGCCAGGTCCAGAAAATGTGCAGTGCTAACAGGATACATAGTAGAGATATTAATACGTAGACCATGATGAACATCTCCTTAAGAACAGGTAATCGGAATATTGAGCTGAAAAAAAAAACAATTTTCAAATAACCGGTATATCTTCCGAACCAACTTACGTCGGTAAAATGATCTGTCACTGAACAAACTTATGGGCCAGGGTCCAAGAAAACAAGGTCTAACCGTTAGACCACGTGACTGACCTACAATTAAGCCTACGTCATTTTGCGCTGTTCATCATTGTCTATTACACGAATTCGACCAGGATGAATAAGCAAAATTACGTAGGCTCGTGTCAGTCACGTGGTCTAATGGCCTGGGCACAGATTTTGGCGACGCGCGGTGCGCACTGCGATGCGATGATGATACGTTTCAGCTCGCGCGATCCAGCACTCTATTCTATACGCGATGGCGAATACGGGTCTAAAGCCTGACCTAAGAAATAAGAAGCCTGCTCTGGGGGCGCCACGTGTATATTTTTACGACTATGGCAACAATCTCCCTTATAAAATTAGTTCCATTGAAATTCCGCAATATGGCGAGGCTTCTAACTTCTTATTTCTTTGGTCGGGCTTCACTATTGTATTCTGTGCCACCGCTATTCGCCCGCCCGGTGCTCTTCGAGCCGTCGTTCGTTTCGCAGTTCGCGCTATCCGGTAGGTAGCTGTGGGAATACCATCGCTCATCGCTCGTCACTTTTCCGGTTTTCCGCTAAGACTAAAGTCAACTTACTAATATCACCATACACCGCCTAGGCCGCACTTAATTTATTAACCATCCCTCCTTCACTAGATAGTCAGTTTACTTTGTGAGGCAACTGCTTGCACCACTAAGCAGCAGCTGTTAGTTTTTGGCAGTTGCCAGACTTGGATCGACGTCACTTCAAGTCGCGGCGGCGGCGTGACAAAAGCATAACAGCGAGGTCCACAGATATCGTGATCGAGGCATACTTATAAGTTTCCTTGCTTACCTCCAAATAATGTAGAAGGGAAAATATCCCAGGCGAGTAAGGAACCATAGCACCACAAAGATTACAAGAAGCCCATCGCATGCACGTTGATATTTCGTATATTTCAACGCCTTCGTAAGCTAAAAAATCGTGAATTATAGTAACACATTCACCATGTTTGTAATACTTGTATTGGTAGATGATGGAAAGTTACAATTGGTACAATACGAATATTTTACTGCACGCAAACAAAATACAGTACATGGAAAACTTTATACCAACAGCTTTAATAGGCAAAAAAACGGCTTTTATAGGCAACCCTGCAATGTAGGATACGCGGGAAGGTCTGTCACTTTGCTACATATATGATTTACTGTCCTCTCCAGATACTCAAAGGTTGACTGCAATAAACCCTTCATGGGATATGTCCATCTTTGTATAATGTTACTCTCTGTGTTGTATTTTCGTATTACCACACTTATACCTCTAAGAATATCTCCGAGGAATCATGCGAGACGACCACCAGCGTCCCGATCCTGTGCATATTGCAGACCCAGCTGATCTGGAGGAGCATGATGGTCGCAAAGTGATGCACCACGTATTGCCAGAAGTCCTTCCGCCGCACGTCGAACAGCTGAGTCATTATCTGAGACCAGTAGAACGACCAACACATCATGTAGTACCACCACACGTCGTCGGTTATACCCTGTGGAAATAAATAGTAGGTATTTTTGTGTGTGTGTGTGTTTGTTTGTAATGAAGAGTGCCTCGACGTCGAAAAGTGATTTGTGAAATCTTAATTCGAATAAAACATATTTCATTTTCATAATGAATAAGCTCAAAAACTACTAAACCGATTTCAGAAACTCTTTCACCATTAGAAAGCTACATTCATTCACCCTGAGTAACATAGGCTACCTTTTACCGCGGGAAAATGCCTCAAAGATGTTTATTCTGTTCTAAATATAATATTTGGCAGAAATCCCTCGTGTACAACTTAGAATATTTTGAACTTTCTAAGACTTATATAAGATTTATTATAAAAAGACAATTCGCTATAATTTTCTATAAGAATATTGTTTTTGACATGCATAAAAAGTAACTATAGACACGCTCTTTTTCATAACGGGGTTAGCAGTTTTAGTAAGCTCATAGGGAAAGGGAGCCTAAAAATCACCACATAAAATAAAAATAGTTATTTTTTAAATTGTCGCGCGATGTCCACACTTGCAACAATATTGGTATATTGCTCACGTAGCTGGTTACGAAACAGAACCATACTCACTCACTTGATGCGGATGTCCGATGTAGGCATAATCGATGTCCCACAGCCACTCCTTATCCCACAAGATGGCGAGGCCTACGGTGAATTCGCAAAAGAAGAAAGTAGCCTTGAACATGTTCTCGCAGAACTTGGTGAGAGTGGGCGGCTTGTCCTGGCTGCGGCGCAGGCGCCACCAGCGCTCCACCTGCCGCTCCGTCAGATCCACCTGCTTCGCCAGGCTGCATAGCTGGTATTCAATTTGCTAATTTTAAAAGTCTACTTAAAAAAACTGTACCGTCGTGTGTACACAATGGCAAAGTTAAAATAAAACTCTGTGGCAGACAAACAATGGTCTTGTTCAGACGAAGCTGGGTCTGTTCACGGTAACTTGCGTTACTAGGGTAGAATACTTTTCATCCAATATCTTAAATTCTAACCAATATTTTTTATTTTACTTTGAAAATTGATTAGGTACATTGTAGAAAAACACTCGGCAGAATTTGGATGAGATATTGGATGACATTACTACTCGGCGGCTCTGAAGTAACGCGAGTTACCGCGAACAGACCCAGCTACTGAAATGAAGGTGGTTCAAACTTCGAGTTACATACATAAGCGTCACTCTTCTGTCTTCATTTTTATTGTTAGTATGTTTTCAATAAATACATGGGCGCCAAAATCGCCACTTGCAAATTAAATTTCACATAAAGAAAGATATACCTACGCCTTCGCATTACTAACTTGTTTTTGCCTTTCTATCCCGTTCTATTTTTAGAAAGGCATGCTAGGTTTCCATTGGAAATATTCTCGTACCTTTTATATATCATGAATTCAAAAGCAAAATACACTTTGGACAGATAAAATTACCTCATTCAATTTCGGATTCGTTTTATAAGCAGCTTCAAGTTTGGAGTTGAGCGGAGCTTTCCTTCGTCGAGTGTCTACAATGCCCAGTTGCAGGCCCAACGGAACAAACACTTTGCTGTAATGTAAACAGTAAAAGTCCGTAGTCAACAAACATGAAATTATTCAAGTCAGAACTCTATTCTGCTTATCATGTGGATTCTTGAAGGGCTAATAAAAAAATCTGGAGGTTTGTCTGTGACCTTCCGCGATTGTTGTCATATTTATTGAAGGTGATCGTTATTTTTAGTCAGGACAGTCAGGGCATAAATTCATCGACCTTACAACGCAACCCATTACGAGTATTTGCAATTATGTTGCCCTGCCCTATTTCTTTTTCAACTCATGATGAAGTCACCGCCTTTTGAATGAACAAACTAGGTCAAATTCTGTTCATATGTTTTGGAGCCACAGACAGACAGACAAACTTATAACAGCCCTCTTTTATTGCTTCATAATCCCACTGCTGAACAAAACCCTTTCCCAAGGCGCGGAACTTTCGCAATCTCAAAAAAATATCGATTGAAGTTCATAATTCCCAGGTTTTAAATCTATCCCAAACACTTCGCTAAAAGTGGTGTTAGGTTGGGCTATTGGAGTTCATTAAAATTCTGCTCACCCCATTAGGGACAAGTGAGCGTATTTTTATGTATTTAAATTCAGATGAGCCTGTAATATCCTAACCAAACTGGGGGGAAAAAGTCTCAAAAATTTGTTCGACAAGTGCCCCACCGGGATTCGAACCTGAAACCTCCGTAACGTAACGTCAGGCGAGCTTTTGACCACTCGACCACGGAGACTGTTCCAATCCATGCATGCGACTATAATTAGTATGAATCTATATAGATATCTACTTACTTTTCTAATACATAGCGGATTATCAAAAGGATGACAGCTAGTGGTATAGGATACCACACATGCCAATACGCAGTATAAGTCACATTTTTGTCTGGTCCGGGAGCCACATCAGACCAGGTCGTGTTCGGCGGCAACCACACATCTTCATTCCAAAATTTATCCAGTAACACACCGAGCATTTTTATGATGAATTATTTCAGTACAAAAATATAATTATCTATCTAGATAGATCTAGCTAAGACGCATCACAGCCAAACAAAAAAAGTCAATCGCAATCTGAGACGCAAACTAAGTAATTGACTAACCAATTATGATAATTTATGTATGGCCTTTATGAAACAACGTACACGATTGATTATGTAGCCCGCCGCCTTCCTACAATTTGTGCATGTAGTTTGAGACAAATAAATATAATCTTATCAAAGTTCAATTCCGAACCCAGTCGATAAGAAGAAGGCACGGGGGCAATATTATCTTTTATTCTCTTTTGTGTAAACATTATTTTGTGTTATTGTTTTTAAATGTATAAGATTGACCGTAATATATGAATAGTCACTCTTACTTCTTCACCTTACTTGCTACGCGTACGCACAAATATTGAAAAATATTCTGTTACTTTAGATACCAAAGACAGATTTTCTGTAATATATGGGTAAAGATGTATCTTCAGTAATATTTTCCACAAAAAAATATCCCAATCGGTTCAGTAGTTTCGGCGCTGACAGTCGACGTTAAATAGTAGGTAATCGTTTTATAAAAATAAATTCAACTCGCTCTTCACATCACTTGTGCATACTTTTTATTATCTTTTCTTCATAATCATCATCGCATACAAAATTAATATTTATGCAAAACAATTTTTATAAATATATTTGGTCTCTTATATTTCTTATTCGATACATCAGTTGTTGTAAGGCAATCAATAATAAATGGAACTCAACGCGCATAAAAATGCTCAATTAGTATAATATGCTGAATTATCTATCTATAACAAATCATCATTTATGTTACAACTTTTAATAAAGACAGCTTTTTATAGTTGTCCTTCTTTCAGCAAAATTACTGTGAAAATTACCAACATACTCATGAAAATCTATCAAACTTTCGTTCAAATAACATACGCGATACTCACCAAATAACAAAATAAGTACTATAATATTCGCTAATCTAACTTCAACACAGAGAAAGGCACAAAATTACACTAAAGCTCAGCCCAAACCTTGAGTTGAACAAACATCGCATATTTGAACATTTGAAAACAATACTGAAAAGTGTATCCGAAATAATTATAGAAAATTTTGTGGATTTTAACCGACAAGCAGCCAATAGCTTAAAACAGAACATTGCTGGTAAAACGCTCGAGCAATTTACTAGTTCCATTGAAAATCGGACCGTAATACCATAGTCTAAAGAAGAAAATTCTAAGAATTACGAAGAATCATCTACAACTGTAACTTACAATTGTAAGTATACTTGTCGATTTTCTTACAATTTTCAAGTTTAAACTACAATTTTATTGTATTAAGGCGTGTTTTTCAATAATAAGTTGTCTTAATGCTGTTTAAACTAACTAATATTTAATATTTTTTTAAACATACGTACCCATGCATGGCCATGGTTTAGAGCTGATCTTTAGGCGACGACATTTTATTTCTTATTTGCGTCGACAACTTGGCGTACATACAACGTTGGAAAAGATGTAAATTATTTAAGAACATTTTAAAATCACCCATAACAGCATAAATCTTATCGATCATTAAAGATAGTTCTAGGAATTTATCAACAAATTTAAAGTTATGTTGATATGGAATTCAAACATGAAACGAATAGACATAAACATAAAGTAACAATTTCTTAAATTAATTTCTAAAACGAAAATATACTTCTAAACTAGACAGCCAAACAAGGGAATAGGGCAAGTATACCAGGTTTCTTGTTATTGGCAACATCTTTCATTTGGAAATGCAGGTAATTTACATATGAAATATTTGATGATGAATCCCACATTACACTAGCACCCGATTTCACGAAACCACAATTTATCAAATACCTTGCACGTAACATACACTGCATATATGCAGGTGACTATACTTGGAACGTATAAAGTGTAAGTTCGTGAAACGAATAGTAAGTGGTAAGTAAGTTTTGTTCATATAATATTGATTATTCACCCTATCTTAAAACAGTTTAACATTTTTCGAACCGTAAAAATATTCTCTCGTATTATGATATTAATGATTCAGTCTCTCAAAAGATTGAAAATCATTATTCTAGATCGATTGTTTGGTAATCCAAGTAACCTTAAACAGGTACTTTGACTACTTATCTTTTAAAGTGCTTTTTTTATTTTAGTGTCGATGTCATACCCAGATCTTGGACTTTGTTCTATCAGCAACTATTAACTTAAACTTATATAATATGACAACATTTTTATCGTTTATTTATTTTAGTGATGCATATTCATATTCATTTACATACTAGTATTAGCATAATGAATAATGATACATGTATAGATATTGTTAATGATCAATCATTTAGGTATCTTCTAGATACAACAATTTTTATGTTTTTAGGAATACTGTGGCTGGTCTGTCTGTCTGTCAAGACCATTTTTCAATGTATCATCTAACTTCAAAAAATAAATAGTCAAACGTCTTGTTAACAAACATAAAATGACTTTAACGTTCCGGGTATTCGCCTAAACTTCGTGCGTTTTCACAGAACTAAATTATTTAATGTACTTCTATATTATTATAATACATAAAAGCATCTTTGGGTATATCTTTCATTCCGCCGTAACATTTCTGTTTAAACTTGCAAAAGACAACACTGTTTATCAGAAATTACAACTTTTTATAGTCCGTCAACATCAAACAGTAAGGGTTGATGCGGGCGAGGCAGCAACACGACTATATACTTTAAAATATCATCAATAAGGCTCATAATACTCTGGCCTCTTGTACGCTACACGCGTCGTGTTCTCTTCCCCTCCCGCGCACCCCCTTACTTCCCCGCGGGTGGGATTTTCGAATTCTATAATATAGAGTTTGATAAGATATTTTCATAACAAGTAAAGTCAAGACGCTAAGCTGAACACTTTGGACTGCACCATTCTTATGTCTATTGAATAAGGAATAGAATTGCGGTGCGCGTTTTCAGCTTACCCTAGAATTTTGGTATTCTGTGACCGTACTAGATTATTTATAAACAGAGTTATGTGGATATCATTATTTCTAAATGGTAGTTTTAAATCAAATTACACCCAAAATGTAGTAAGATTGTTGTTAAGATTTAAACATAAAGCCACAAATATTATATTGTCTTGTTCGAGAATATTATATGGTTACTAGAAGCCTGCTTACTCCGCCAAGGATAACAGGTGTGTGTAACCAGACTTACATGATTTACCTTACAGAAGATTGTGAGATATAATAATATAATATTACTGCTGTCCAATGCAAGTAAAAACTAAAACTTAGCAAGTAATTAAAAATAATTATATTAAAGATTTATAATCTAGGCAATATGAATATTATTTTCCGTGCATAGTGTCAAATGATATGGATTTTTTAGTAAAGCTAGCGGCAAACAACTTGAATGAGATGTCACGTGCGTGCGCACGGAAGTTCATAGTGAAATGTATATACACCCTCCGCGCTCATCCCTCACCCCCGTGAGCTTGCTTGCAGGTTGTTTGCCGATATCTATACGATATATTTATTTTAAGTAAAACTTGATATCATGTCATACCACGCAACATACTACATGCACCATCCTCGCCAACCATCATTAATAATATAAAAACATTTTCATAGTAAAGCCCATAAGACGATTTAAGCCATAAGCCAAAATTATTCGCCCTTTTCACAAAAATACAACTTTAAGCAGGTGTCAACTGGCAACAACGAATTACAACGACTATATTGATCCGCTGCTAGGGTAGCAAGATAATATAGCGTGACACAGACTTTTGCGGAGAACGGAGCCAGATTTTATATATACTTTAAATAAGTTGATGAAAAAATTTAAAAGCCAAAGACAAAAAAACTAACTATCTTCTTTTGGTTCAATTAATTGAATTACGATTCGTTCCAATTCCAAAACGACAATGTTTAAAGTTATATTTTTATCAAAAAGATACTTTTTGTGTGTCGTCCACACTTAGGCACTACTTGTTTAATAATAACATTATGCTATTTAATATTAAAAGTAGATAATATTTAGTCGATATTTTAGTGGAACACGTGTTGTTTTAGCCTAATTAAGAAGTAGATAAATAACTATAAAACATTAGATAAATAATCTACAAAACAAAATCAAACTTAATATTATAAAAG
The DNA here is from genome assembly GCA_948473455.1 of Teleiodes luculella. NCBI lineage: Eukaryota > Metazoa > Arthropoda > Insecta > Lepidoptera > Gelechiidae > Teleiodes > Teleiodes luculella. The sequence continues at coordinate 7,720,819 of OX419600.1, read as the reverse complement.
TACTCGATTATAATCTCGTATGCTTGTGCGAACTCTAATATAACAAAATAACACAATTGTAAATACTATGATACACTACTCTAATTATTAGGCTTAATTTGATATAAAGAAGTACATAATTTAACCCTAATGTGATTTAAAAAAATCTAAAATGAAGAAAGACAGCATACACTAATTAATTTTCAATCTAAGTAAGTTGAAAGATTTTCGAAAAATAATACAAAAACCACAATATGAAAAGAAATTAACAAATTAGGTAAAAATACTATAAATAAATTAAACTAGCATGGTCCCGATCTGAGATATTGTGAAATAATAGAAAAGGCACAAAAAAATAACAAACAGAGTTTAACATTCTCAAATTAAGTTCAGCCGCGTATATGTGCGTATTGATTGCACCTGTTTGCACTAACCTTAGGCTTTTCGTAGTTAAGAAAGACCAAAGCAAATTAAAGCTTAAAAAAATAGTTTTCACTAACAGTCTAATTGGGCTCATAAAGGTAGGCAGAAACTAAGCAGTTTAAAATAAGTCTGAAGGTTACTAGCAAACAAAATTTTCACCAAATCTCACCTAAATACTTTAGGCATCATCACTTATACGATTCTTAAGTTTAGTGCAAACCGGTGTTAAAGTCTTAAAGCGAATGTATGATAAGTTACAATGCATCCGTTTTGATCTTGCTATGCTATAATTCCCTAAAATCCGCTGATTGGGTACATAATAATTATTAGGTCATTTCAACTGTTTTTATACTAGATAATGAAACGTTATCGACTTATTTAATTTTGTGAACAACAGTCTCTTACACGTTTTATTAAAAATCGTTGTGACCGAATTTGTGTCTATGTTAATGTCAAATAAATCAATCTGTAATCTACAGAAAATGATATATTCATATGCAAACATTTACATAAATAAAAATAATAAATGCTATTTGATATTCATAAGTAAAAAGCCTCTTAAAAATAAGAACTTTTGTTTAAAATTTCAACTAATCTTTGGAGTTGACTACTGAAAATCACACAGCCTAAGCTCTAAGCGAAGCTGATATAGTTAGTGATATTATTACATAGTATTTGTAGAGGTATCAATCTAAAAACATTAAAAAACAACTTACATATTCCCGTTGGATATTTAAAAAATCCAATTTCTAGGATTGTTTTCAGTGAATCATACTCAAAGCACCGCAGACAGCTAAATCTATTCGGTGCAAGTGTACCAAATAGGTACTAGCATTCTTATATACTATTTAGATAAGTAGTTGTACTCTAAAATGTACTTGAAATGAAAAGTTTCAAATAGTCAATGTAACCAGTAACCAACCAATAATACGTTTGGTCAATTTTCTTAACAAACATCTCTCAAGGCTGTACTTTTTGAACTGTAGTTACAAGTAGCTATAATATCTGCAACTTACAAAAAACTATTTAATTTTATTGTTTTAATATTTCCCTTCCAAGGAAGCACTTTTGGATATAATCTTTTTCTCCTCCATTTTTAAAGCAACACTTCACCTATCACTGACATAATTTTGTCACATCCGTTTTTCTGAGGATCTACAATTTATTTTAGACTTTTTGATATCAATAATTCTTTTCCGTGCGCTATTTCCCACCTAAAGGTTGCCTGGCAGAGATTGCTACCTTAGCAATAAGGTCGCCTTTTGACTCTTTTATTTGTTTTAAAAATTGTTTCTGTGCACTGTATATTTTGGTGTCAATAAAGAATATTGTATTGTATAGTATAGAAGGAAAATATCGACTGTTTTTACTAAAAAATAAGAGTAATTAGAAAAAAAAGGAGTAGGATTATTAGACGTGTTGAAAGTTAATAGAATGTTTCAACTTCATTATTTCTTTAAGAATGGAAATAAACGAAACTCCTTGGCTAAATAGCTACAGTCAGTGTGGTAAAATATGGTGAATGTGGTAGTGTTTATAAGTAATACAACCATACGTGCTCGCTGGCAGCGGGACAAGCGCGCCCCCCAACAAGGCCACTTCTATTTGTCTCTGGAAAACACACAAGTACATCGTTAAAACCTGTAGGCTTACTACGTAAGAAGCGACAATCTCGAGAAGCTGTCAAATGCGACATATTGACGAATAACTATGGCTCTAATGTCACTATATCGCGTTTGACAGCTTCTCGAGCTTGTCGCTTCTTACGTAGTAGGCCTACTGAGTGACTACTCGGCGATAGGGGTGTTGACTGTATTCAAAATAAATTATCTTACACTATGTAGGAAATAAAACATCTTAAATTACTCTAGTATAACTTATGTAGGGGCGATTTTTGCCAATTTCATGATTTGTTATTGAAAATCAAAATAAAAATCGTACAAAAACGACAACTTAAGCTTGTGACGTCATAAGCTAGTAGTATTCCCTTTAATTTTTCATATAAAATATTGTTTTTGATATTTCTTAAAAAGAATCTGTTTTCTAGCCAGTCAACATCCCTATTCCGATCCGTCGACATTGAGATCGGGATGCCACACTAGCGAGCGCCACCTTGGTTTCATACTGAGCGGACATTGTCAACTCTTGGCGGGCAATGATGTACGTAGCCTTGTGTCAGTCACGTGGTCTAATTGTTAGACCTTGTTTTCTTTGACCATAGTATGAACAATAACAAAATGGAACTCACTTCTTATCGTTGAATCTGTTGGGCGTGCCGTTGTTTGAGTGGTGCGAGCTATCGCTAAGTTCGGAGCTCGAACTTCTTATGTCTCCTTGCATCTGTAACATAAAAACGACCTTAGCTGCATAATAATAAATACTTAATAATATGTGGGATATCTCACATACGACCATCTGACCCCAAACTAGGCAGAGCCTGTACTATGGATGTCAGATAGCTGATATAAAACATACATATATAAATATACAACTTCCAGAAACAGGGCAAACACAAGTCCTCATCTCATCACACAAATGTTTGTGACCCTATGACTCGGTTTTTAGCATTTTATTTCTATGTACAGATTTTCGATCTGTACAGTTTTATTAATATAGATATCTATATAATTTGGTCTTTCTGTGATTGCCACAAGTGCCCGTTTTCATTGGAGCCATAACACGAATTTCGCCATGTGGATGTTTTACTGTGACCACAACGCGTTGTGAGCTATTTTTCTGCTCACTGAGCGTTTTCGATCTTTGAGCGTAACATATTATTATTATAAACGTAGTTCAGAAATGAGCAACGCGCTGAAACATTTTATAAGCAATCTTATTTATTCTTTACAAAACGTAACGCTTTTGTATGAAAAAAACAATCGACAGTCTGAGTTCCCGCCATGCTTCTCATAGGTCGGCATAGCAGTTTAGGATAAAACAGCCTCGCCAGCGCCATCTGTCTCACGTAGGTAGGAATCTCTTTGGTAGCTTTAGCACTGCGCTACTGTGGCCTTATGTCACATGAGTAGCTTATGTAGTCCCAATTCCTTCTTCGAATGAATGTTAGAGGGCGCTAGTGATGCAGCTTACCTCCCCGACGGTGATGGCCTTGTAGGCGACCTGCAGGATGAGCCAGGTCCACACCAGGTGCAGCGCTTGCAGCAGGCACAGCAGCGCGTTGAAGAAGTAGTACGAGGGGAACATCGGCAGCAGCATCGGCGCGCGGATAGACGTGCTAACAACACGTGAACAGTAACAGCTCATTAAATTTTAAAAAAAACATGTGGAATCGGTCAGTGCCGTTGGTTTCAAAGTAATGTTGTCAACCAAGAAAGCTGAAATATTTATAAGTAAACAAAAAAATTAAAGACTCAAAGTGAATATTTTTTGCAAAAGGTACCTACGACTTTTATTACAGTGTCGTAGGCACTATTTCACGGGAGACAGAAGACGAGAGGGACGTAGTTATGCGTTAGAATGAGATACAAATACATCGCGCTCGCTCGTGCGCATAACTGCGTCCCTTTCGTATTTTGTCTTTGACTACCGTGAAATATCTGCCTTAAGTATTTTAGTAAAATAAAAAAAAAAATATTTTATACGGAACACTTAATGACGTCATTTCAAAAGTTAAAAGCTTTGCTCAAACAGAGACCGGCTCAAACGAATGTACAAGTTTAAGCAGTAAAAAATAGATCAAACAATCTAAAAGAGGCGATGCAATAACAGTTTGAACATAATTGGCAATGTGGCTCAACCTACTCGTAAAAACTCACCTCCATATGATGTAGAAGGGGTAGAATCCTAGCCTAGTAGCGATCCATAGCACCGTGAACACTGCAAACAGCCAGTCACACACGCGCTGATAATTTGCGTATTTAGTCGCCTTCGCAGCCTGCAAATATTAACAAACATTATTATAGTATGTTGTGTTCTCATAAAACCAGTTAAAAAGCACTAGCTACCTTTTTTTTTAATTTTGAACAGGTTGTTGATCATGATTTCTAGTCATGATAGATAAAAAAGTAATCTAAAAGTTGAAAATAGCGTCACTGGTAATTTAAATACATATTTTAAAAACTTGTTTTGAATCGTCAAATTGGTTTTATACCGGAATTGAAATCGGAATGTAAGGTAAACCAAGGCAGTCCGAATAATTCCAACAATACTTACAATACAATATTGTAATACACCTTTATATTTGGATAACTTACGTCTAAAAATATATCGGCACAATCATGTAACAGTAACATCAGTGTTCCGATCCTGTGCAAGTTGCAGACCCAACTGAAAGACAGCAGTGCTATGGTCGCGATATGGTGCACGAACATCTGCCAGAAGTCCTTGCGCTTCACGTCCCAGAACTGGGATATGGTAAGCGACCAGTAGAACGCCGACGATACCATGTAGTACCACCACACGTCATTTGTGACGCCCTGAAAGTTTGAACAAAATTTGAGATAAGGATAAACAGGATAAGTACTTTAAAAAAATCAGCGTCATGATCATTCAAACAAACGCCCGAAAGATGCTAAAACTATATATTCTGTGCTACCCGCATCCCCAGCAGCCTCCTGCCACAGAAGAAAATAATAGTACAACCCGTACAGAAAGGACACTCACTCCCCGCGCCAAAATGAGTTTCCCGCCCGATATAGCGCCCCACGCCCCGCACCCCGCAGGCACCGCGGGACTCCGCCGGTGGTTTTCGGGGGTGTTTTATATAGCGCTAAGCGCCATTGATTTGTTGTTGATATTCAGTTGTTATTAAAAAAGAAGTAGCTTGTCAACATGCGTTTTCTGTATGGAGTGACCGCCCAGTGCTCCTGCGACCCTCACCCACCATATTATCATATCATCGGTCCAGGCACCACCGGGATCCGGTGTCCCATTTTACGCCTTCTAAAGTCCTTCTAGTGCAAGATCATCGTTCATGAACCTTTCTATTCCGATAGTCGTCGAAAGAATTAAATTACAAAGAATGACTTTCGAAATATATTGCTTACTAACTGCTCGCCCATTCGTTTCGCTCGCATTATTATTTTTCCCCTGTGGCAATGAACATTTCCTTCTGCAAAAGACTTATAAAAGTCCTGAATATAACAAACGCAAAAAAAAGGATTATCCATTTTGCTACAGCCAGTCTGAGGTTACAATTTAATACTTTGTAGCCAACGAGCAGTGGCATTACACGTCTGAACGTTAGACAAAGTAGTTTGTTTGAAATATTACAGCCCACAATGTTCGATCCTGCCAGGATTGCAACCTGGAATATTCTAATTTTAATCCTCATCATACTCACAAATTTACTGACGTGTTATTTTACCTGATGCGGATACCCGATATAACAATAATCGATGTCCCACAGCCAGATCTTGTCCCACAGAATGAAGAGGCCGTACGAGAAGTTGTACAGGTAGAAGGTACACCGCCACATGTTCTCGCAGAACTTGGTGAGAGTGGAGGGTTTGTCCTGGCTGCGGCGCAGGCGCCACCAGCGCTCCACCTGCCGCTCCGTCAGATCCACCTGCTTCGCCAGGCTGCATAGCTGCAACATTCAAAGACAGAACTATCAGAAACTGCCATCTCCACCTAAGGCTGGTATTTCACTGGCGACAGAAGACAAAAGACGAAAGGGACGCAGTTATGCGTTAAAATGAGATACAAATACACCGCGCTCACTCTTGCGCATAACTACGTCCCTTTCGTCTTCTGAGTGCCAAGTGCGAGTTTTTTACTCACGAAACGCGCTCGATAACGCCGACGTAAACGTGCATTTAGTATGGAGAAATTTTAGTTCAGCTAACTGTCTACAGATGGCGTAGTTTCAATTTCATACAAAATCGCGTTTACGCTCTCGATTTCGAGCGCGTTTACTTTGGTCGCAAAACTCGCACTCGGCACTCTGTCTTTGACTACCGTGAAATATCACCCTAAGTTTACTTCAAATCTGCCAATCGCATTGCTCGGAAACTGTAGTGGAGGAGGCAAGGGAAGTATTTGTTCAACAATCTCTCTCTCTCTCTCTCTCTCTTAGCCTGACCGTTAACTCGTAAAAGACATAATTTTATCATACAGACTGTTACCCTATTGGAGGATTTAAATATGGCGGTTTTCTCATGGTATTTTGTCAACTCGGTAAGGGATATATATTTGTCACAGTGGTTATGCTAAGGGGATTCGTTTTGATGATTTTTCTCGTACCTTCACGTGATTAGATTCCAAATTTCCAATGTTACTATTACTAACATGTGCGTGCTGTGCTGTCTGTGATTTCGTTTATTATTAGCCTATACTTTTGTCGTAAATTCAAGCTCGAAATAAAGGCGCGGGATCTTTCGGTACGATCTGGTATTTTATTATGCAGCTTTACTCGTTATGGGGTCCGTGCAAAAAAAGTAGAAATTAAAAAGTAGCAACACTATAGATAGACTATAGTGCCGTCCTTTTCCACTAAATGATAGGTAAAACCAAACTCCGACAGACTCTACTCCGACAAGACACTACTCCGACAAAGCATAAAACCTAACCTAACCTAACCTACCGAACTTGTCGGAGTAGTGTCTTGTCGGAGTAGAGTCTTGTCGGAGTTCAGTCCTTAAACCGATAGGGACAGCTAGTTATTTAATTAAAATGATGGCTGAAATGATGATGATGATGATGAATAATAAAAAAGACAAACTGCGTTTTTCATTTGGACGGCAGAATTAAAAATATACCATACAGACGCGGACGACAAAAAATGGCCGATCAGCGGTGATCAATAGGTGAGAAGAGGTGAGCAGAGATTGCGCTGCTGTATATCTTTATTTAAATTTGGCCGCTATAGGTATGTACAAAATATTATTTTTTAAAATATTTTTAGATTCATAGAAAACAACCAAAAACGTAAACCTTCCGGCGGGACTTGAACCCACGACCTTCGGCCTATACGCAGCCATCATGCTACCATCTACACCACGGAGGGCATCGTGGCCGTGGCAGCGCCGAAATTCGTTCTTGCTTGTTTTCTATCAATCTATGACATACTATTTTTTTACATAAACGCATTTTATACGCATTTTATACATAAACTTCAGGGATAAAACTACAGGAAAGGAAACAAATAAAGTAAGAATAAAAATAATTCAATTCGCGTCAAACCGAGCAAAAAGTTTTAAAAACAAGATTATAATATATACTTTTTAAAACTTTCACGATTGTTTTCATAACTATTAAGATTTAAAACGGGATATTTACCGCGGTATTTGTTTTGTGTGAGTGCCAAATACCACGGTAAATATCCCGTTTTAAATCTTAATAGTTAAGATTAAAATATATTTGACAAGAAATAATAAATGCAAAGAGGATAGGTGGTGACCTGTCATCACCACATGTCATGAATGACCTGTCATCAACATGGTGATGTTACCTAGATTTTCCAGGTGTAAGCTCAGTTCAATGGTTCTCAATTTCTCACTCCTTTCTATTGCTTGGAATTGGGAATCCCAAGGGAGAGTAAACACTCCTAACATTTTATTAAACTTAATTAAAAATTACTCTAACACTACGTAGAAAACTTATTTTATATATAAATAGGACTTAATACTAGAAGACAAACAACGTCCTATATTAATATCTAATAATACGTGTGAAATAAGTATGTCACAAATTACGCTTTAACGCCCAAACTGCGATAGTAATTGACAGGGTGTTTATGGTATTATGAGGAAGGAAATAAAATAACTCTGTCACGGGAAAAAATTCGTTAACAGATTAACTTTCGTATTTGCAACTCAACAACAAAATAAGCGTTAAACTTGCACACAAAAATTTAAATGTTAAACAATATATTCTAAGTAAAAATCTTAGGCGGCAATTACAAAAACATACCGTAAGCACTTGCATGATGAAAATTTAACGCTTTGCTCTACGCATTACCATCTATACGCTAAGTACACTCAATTGCAGATCAACATACACCTTGATATACCTTTATCTGAATCAAAGAAAATGCTGTTGCATTTATAAGAGCACTCGTCCATCTGCAATTGACCGTAATATGCGTGCGCGCATTGTACTGTGAAGCTTCAGCCGAGATATAAAAAGCGCTAACTATCAAGGCTACACAGTTAACAAAGTTAATATATATGTGTTTACTGTCAGAACAGAGAGACGTTCGGTTTGCTATTCAAAATTCAAGGCGAAAATCAGTTCTTTTGAGCCGGTAATAGACGCAATCAAAACTAAGCGGTCCTATAATGAAATACATTTGAAGTGTTTGAAACGCGGAAAATCACGGGCAGTTCGCAAATAGTCTGTCATGTTCATTATTGTTCATGTCATATTGCACCGAAATACTAATCTTAGACCGTCGCGTCGCGTCGTCAGAGGTGCTAGCTACATCGTAGATTAATATTAGTACAATTATTATTTATATCATCCGTACTAATCATATTATAAATGCGATGGTATGTCTTCATTTCTGCATGAGCTAGATCGAGGGCTGTAGTGTGACATAGGCTACTTTTTACCGCAAGAAAATATTTCATTCCCACGGGAAAAGTCGAAAAACAACGCGGAAGTAGCCGCGGCTGGACAGCTAGTACAAAATATATAGCAAATAACTGAACTTGTTGCTTTGTATGCATAGTACGAGTTATTACTTTGAAGCATGGCTTTGAAGGTATAAATTTTCTCCGTCTACTTCAGCATTAAGCTATAAAAAAAAAGTACCTACTTCTCTTAGTGACTGATTACTTAGTACCTAATTAAGATCTGAACGTTGATTTACTTGTAGATTTGTTTACGTTTTTATTATTATAATTTATCTTATCTTATTTGTAACTTAACTCATTTCAAACACTGGTATGTAGGATATTTCCGGTTTGATTTAGTCCAATCTAATCTCAAAGTTCAAAGTTTTCTAAGAGTATACATACATACTTATAGCTATTCTTCATAGAATTGTTGGTTTTCTTTTACTTTTATTTTACTTAATACGTGTAGCGAAACATTCGGGTACATTTGAGTATTTAACGTTTGTAAATCAACTGCTAATTTTGGTGGTACATTTTTCTAGCAGGTTATTAGATAATGTAAAGAATTTTATATTGTTCGAGGTGTAGCGTAATGTGCTCTGATAAGAAATAAATATATAAAATTCTTAATATATCTAAAAACCTGCTAGAAAAATGTACCATCGAAATTAGTAATTGATATACAGGCGTGAAACGTGGTGAAACTACGCATTTAAAGGATGTTGATTTGTATTTTTGTATGTGTGTATGCTAGTAATGAATTAACTCAAACACTACTGAACCGATTTAAAAAATTCTTTCACCATTAGAAATTTACATTCACCCTGAGTAACATAGGCTACCTTTTACCGCGGGAAAATTCCTCATTTCCATGGGAAAAACTGTTAATACGGGCGGAGCCGCGGCGGAAAGCTAGAGACGAATATAATCCTTTAACTGGATTATAGATTTATATCAGATAGTAACATGACACATGCTGCTCGCGTATACTACGAATATGCGTAACTATACATAAATACATATACATATATATACATGCACGATACGTTATCGCTATAGTTACGCTACATACCCACTTTTGCATAAGATAAACCAGTTTTATCTGGGGGGTATTACAGACGTAGTAATCCTTATTAAGAAACTGTAGTAAAATTACTTGATCTCTTATTGAATTACTTCAGATAGTATAATTTAATCGTCGGTATCCCGGTATACCTACTTGGAAGGCACAGGTTCAAATCGCGACACATAACAATAATTTTAGTTTTATTCGATGCTTTTACTCAAGATGAAATTCGAAGGTTGTGTTTGTAGTTGACCTACATGCACTTGGCAATCGTGGTCGACTAACACCCCAAACAACATTTTCAAATTAATATTTGTCAATCATCAAATATAATAAAATAAGCTTACACTTTGCTTGCATTTAACCCCTCCAAATATTTAACAAATAATAAAGCTTCATTGCCTGGAATACGGGCGATATAAAAGCTTTAATTATTTGAATTGTAAATTAATAACGTGACGTGACATATAATCCAACACAATCAATTTTAAGTCTTTGTTACTATTTTCACTGTTGGTATTTTAATAGTAAGATCTGTTTACTTAGGTTTTTCCTGTAGCGTAGTTAAATATTATAATTTTTAAAGATTACTAATTTCTGACCACTATCGGAGAGATTCATCAAGCTCAAATCGTCAGCATTAAAAAACGCAAAAAATGTAGTATCGTGATATATATATTTTGGACAATTTACACAATCATTATAAATTATAGCCTATGAGTTATTCTTAGTAATTGTAAAGTTTCATTAAAATCTATTCAGTAGTTTTTGCGTGAAAGTTTATATCCATCCATTTTCATAAACTTTCGCCTTTATAAGGATAGATTAGCCCTGAAAGCAGTTCTGTTCAAACATTAAGGTCTAATAGGCGTATGCTTTGGCGTATGGATGAGAACAAAGGAAAAACCGATCACTTAACGTGGAAATGGTAGTTGCATCGTTAATTAAAGTTCGACCTATTTCCTGAATGCTATACAATATGTATAACAGCACAAGACTGGTCGATATAAATCCAACAAAGTGTCACTATCTATGGGTAAGAGCGTATTCCCTCTATATTTAGGTCAGCAAAAATGCGCTTTTATCCATGACGCCATCGTGACGTCACGCGCACTGTAAACAAACGAAATTGTACACATCAAAGCCATACAAAGGAAGTGAGGGTTCTCCAAAGATTTAAAAAGAAAACCTCATTCTATTTCGTAAAGAAATATTGCAACACCTCAGCTCGATTTCCTTGGTGGAGGGGACATATTATTATTATTTGAGCTTATTGATAATATCACCTCACTTATAATATAATAGTCTGTTTATATTGCAAGTCCGGTGAAGCTTGATCCGTCGTAATTTATCGACTCAAGCACAGGTCAATTAAAAAGAAAAAAAAAATCTGTTTATTTATATATATAGTCCGTTATAGATTTTTTTGTAAAGAATTCTGTTTATCTAGCCAACAATCCAATCCAATGCATTTCATATCTTAAATAATCACGCCATTAGATCTATTTTTAAAACGCACGATCTGGACTTCTAAAGTTGTATAAACCAAAGGTCTACAGTATGTTGGACTAACATTAGTTTTCACGCGTGACAGACATAGTATTGGGCTCAATTCCGGCGTGGCCGCTAAAATATATAAATTGAAGTTGTTGGTCTCTTTCATTCATATGGGAATGGAAAAGGATTGGAGATAAATAAACGATATTTAAAATAAGCAGCGCAATCAATAGTCACAGGGCTTCATACTTCATGCAAGGATTACAGGACTTGGCCTCTATCAAAATAAAGTTTTTTCTATTCCTTTCAGTCCCTTGTATCCTTGTACCACATGACGACCGGACCGAGACATTTTCGAACCAGTCCCCTGTTAATCGCAATACATATTTGATAACGTCCGCACACACACACACACACACACACACATACAATCACAAGACGCACACTACTTCGGTCACAAGAACCTGCTAATTTATTAAACTGAACTAGGGTAGCAAACTTGGAGTTCTGAACTAGTTTGGACAATTCCTCCCTTGGTTTACTTTATTATTTTATTTTATTTAACATAGGTAGAAAACTAAAATATAAGTACAATGTATTTTCGCATAATAGAACTGGAGCATTCCAAGTTTTGAAGGTTTTTAATAAGTAAAAAATAATAATTATAATAAAAGTCAAACCTAAAAGTTAAATTATTTTAGGTTTATAAGTTGGTAAATTTATACATTAGCACGAAGAGCTCAAAGAGTTATTTTTTTTGTGATTGCAATGTCAACATTGTAGTACCTACCTAATTCTGATTTTGGAAACAAAAATATGAAGTTCGTATTACATTGTAATTTTAATGAAGAACGAAAAATAAAAAGTTATGCAGTTTGTACCTACATAATATTATCAGATTATCAGTGATTGTTATTATATTACCGCTATAATTACTAAACCGTTTATTTGATAAGTTATCAGAAAACGACATAGCCATCAAAACTGAGTCAGACGAGAAACTGAAACTGAGTCTGAGTCTGTTTTTCAGACGTTCAAACGGAATACTGAGTCATAACAACACGAAAAGGAATAATAAGATTTTTTATCTATTATATCTAATATTGAATAAATCCTTGGCTTACTTTAAACTTACTGTAAATATTTTTTTACTTTTTACTTGCTGTCCACCTGCGGCTACGGCCACATTTTTTTCGGACTTCACCGGTGGGAATGAGATATTTTACCGCTATAAAAGTACGCCCTAGCGCTCAATCTAATCTCTGTACAAAAAAAAATCAAGTAACTCACATTTTCACGGGAAAATCCTAAAAAAACCGGGTAACCAGAATATTTTTGGTTTGTTACATTAAGTTCCATCTATTGCCGGTTAATTGGGGAACGGAATTATATCTGTTTTTCGAACGATATTAACAGGGATTTCAAAACCGGTTTCGATCCCTGGTCGCAACTCGACGGTCCGGCCGTCTGATCATTATTTGTCTAAGCTCGTAATAATAAGTATAGACAATATGCCGTTCCTGGGAATATTCCGACCATTCCTGGGAAATTTCCGTTCCCAAGAATATTCCCAACTTTTGCAGTTCAAGCTGGCTATATGTGGTAGAGCGGGTTGGTGATTTCCGGTTAGGTACTTTACGACCCGACCGAAAGCAATGAGGCGGCAGTTAGGTCCCATAATTATATGACTAAATTCGCAGTCAAATAGTTGAAAAGTCGTGAGAGGTACATAATACTTGAGTAAACAAACAGCTTGTTTACAACTGTGAGTCAGCAAGTCGGCATACGATTGTTTTCCTAGACAAATAATTTTCAGACGGCTGTAGCCATTGGGCTGCGACAAAACGTACATACGTTTGATCGAGATGACGTAATGAATAAGTGAATACCAGGTCAAGCAATCAGTGCTGGAGGCTCCAACAATGAGCGCTCATTGGCCGACCAATTAGCTCTTTGCGGCACGAGCCGAGACTTGCTCCATATTCTACTACTCGACTGCTGTATTTAGCGGTATTTACATGTAATCTATTAGGGCCCCGATCGCGCTAACTCGGATGTCTTAAACAAAACTAAACTTTAACTTAAACCGAAGTCAAATGCCGCGCGCTTTTTAGGGTTCTGTAGCCAAATGGCAAAAAACGGAACCCTTATAGATTCGTCATGTCTGTCTGTCTGTCCGTCCGTCCGTATGTCACAGCCACTTTATTCCGAAACTATACTTCTCATCAAAAAAATCGAAACACTTCCGTACTAAGTTTGTTTGCAAGGTGTTTCGATTTTTTTGATGAGAAGTGTATAATACCTATACTGTTGAAACTTGGTAAGTAGATGTATTCTGTGAACCGCATTAAGATTTTCTTACAAAAATAGAAAAAAAAACAATAAATTTAGGGTGGCCCCATACATAGAACTGAAACTGAAAAAAATGTTTTTCATCAAACCCATATGTGTGGGGTATCAATGGATAGGTCTTTAAAAATGATATTTAGGTTCCTAGTAACATTTTTTTCTAAACTGAATAGTTTGCGCGAGAGACGCTTCCAAAGTGGAAAAATGTGTGTCCCCCCCCCCTCTAACTTCTAAAATAAGGGAATGATAAATCTAAAAAATATATATGATGTGCATTACCATGAAAACTTCCAACGAAAATTGGTTTGAACGAGATCTAGTCAGTAGTTTTTTTTTTAATACCTCATAAATCGTAAACCGCAATTTACCTTTCACTATTATTAAAACATCGATCAAAGTCACAACGAACTACAAAAACTTTTATATTATGTTACTGGCTGCTACGGAACCCTTCATGGGCGATTCCGACTCGCACTTGGCTGCTTTTTTTTTTTTAATTGACCTACGCTTGTGTCAAAAAGTTCGATTTGTCAAGCCTCACCGGACTTGCGGGGGAGCAGAAGCACCAGAATGCTCTAGACACGTAGTAACAACAAACTTACAGAAAAGGAAACTTACACTGTTAGGGAAATGAGCATGCCTTCGTAGGTATGTGTATACATTAATAAAAATGGTTTGTGATTGTGACCTGACCGACCAGTGACCACTGTCTGTTTTCTTTGGTCTTTTAAATACTTTGAATTAAACGACTTCAGTAACCCTAAGTTTCTGTAGAAAGTAAGTAATTAAGTAATTTAATTTTAAGGTAAACAAACGCTGTTCATACATATTACAAACTACGTTTATATACCTACCTACTCTACATGATGTGTGTGAAGATAGAAGCTTCCAAAAGCACAATACATAATTTTCGTGAGTCTACCTACCTAAGAGTTCAAAGAGTTCAAAGAATTTATTTTTTAACTTTTGGACATTATTACATCACTTAGTTATGTCATTTAAATTATCTTTTCTGGCGAGTTCAAAAATTTGGCTGTCTTCTGTGGAGAAGAGCTCGCCGAAGAAACTCCACAGGCGTTGCATCTTTTAAACATATTTTTACAGTTATTATGATAATAATTACAAATAAATAACAATGTTTTGTAAAGTACGATTGAAAAAGCCTGTCACCCAAGCAACTATTCCCATGGATGTTTATCCTCTAAGTAATCTGTTATTTTATAATAGGCTTTCTTAATCAATTTCTCCTTAACAATAATTTTGAATTTCTCTAGTGTTAAATTTTGTATATCAGTTGGGACCCTATTGTAAAAGCGTATACAGTTGCCCTTGAAAGAATTTTTAATTTTCTGCAGTCTACTATCATAAGAAGCCAATTTGTCTTTATTTCTAGTATTTAAGTTATGTACGTCACTATTTTTTTTAAATTTACATACATTTTTCTTCACATGCAGAAGATTATTATAAATATACTCCGATGCAAATGTCAAAATACCGATATGTTTAAATTTTTCTCTTAATGACATTTTAGGCTTTAATCTGTAAATTGCTCGAACAGCCCGTTTCTGCAGAGTAAATATATCGTTTACATTTGCAGCATGACCCCATAAGAGAATACCATAGGTCATTAAACTGTGAAAATAACTAAAGTACACTAATCTTGCAGTGTCTATGTCTGTAAGAGCTCTAATTTTCTTTACTGCAAACGCTGCTGAACTCAGTCTGTTCGACAATTTAGTTATATGAGGATCCCATTGTAGTTTAGAATCCAAAGTAAATCCTAGAAACACAGTGGAAGCCACAAGGTCCAATCTCTGTCCCTTCACTAATATATCAGTTGTTACTGGAGTAACATTTGGTAGTACAAATTTCACGCATTTAGTTTTATTTCCATTAAGAAGCAAATTATTAATTGTGAACCAGTTAACTACGTCATGGATAGCATGGTTTACGTCGTCATAGTCTAACTGTTTCCTTTTAACTTTAAAAATCAAAGATGTATCATCCGCAAACAATACTAACCCATGTTTTCCCTTTATAAGATACGGTAAATCATTTATATATACTAAAAATAGAAAAGGACCAAGAATGGAACCCTGCGGGACACCCATACCTATTTTAGACCCCGGAGACCTTTGTCCGTTAACATCGACCATCTGAACCCTATCCGTAAGATAAGACTTCAGAAGACCGAGTGCCTGATCCTTCACACCATAGTGACTTAGCTTCCTGACAAGGGTGTCATGATCGACACAATCGAAAGCCTTGGATAAGTCGCAAAAGACACCTATAGCATCCATTGAGTCTTCCCAGGCATCAAAAATTTTATCAATAAGCTCAACACCAGCATCGGCTGTTGAGCGACCCCGTGTAAATCCAAACTGATTTACATGCATCAAATTATTACGATAAAAATGACCCTGCAACTGGTTTAACACAAGCTTTTCAAATATTTTACTAAGAGTCGGCAGTATCGAAATGGGTCTGAAATTAGTGGGGTCTGATGTGCTGCCGGCTTTAAACAAAGGTATGACTTTACTTAGCTTCATCATGTCAGGAAACACGCCACTATCTATACATTGATTGAATATAAAACTCAGGTGAGGTGCTATACAGTCTATTACAGAACTTACAATTTTTACTGAAAGGCCATGGACATCGGGAGTCTTTTTCATTTTTAAAGACTTGAATGCTTTTATAACATCCGCACTAGTGACGTGCCTAAATTTAAAATGATTTGTACATTTATCTACATTATTTTTTAGAGTAGATTCAGCTGCAGTAGGAGACGAGTTTAAACAATTGGTAGTTGAAACAGGAATATCCGCAAAGAAATTTTCAAAAGCTTTTGCTACGTCTAAGTCTGTACTCAAAACTTGATTATCTATTTTTAGCTTAAAATTATTATTTGTTTGCCTGGATTTTCCAGTTTCACTACTTATAATTTGCCAAGTAGTTTTCATTATGTTTTGACTCGATTTAATTTTATTGTTAATAAAATTTGATTTAGCTACGGCACAAATACGTTTAAATAATTTTGAATAGTTTTTAACATAATCAAGAAAAGCAGTATTTTTGTTATATGATCTTTCCTCATAAAGATCATACAATTTTCGTCTGCTTCTGTGAATTCCCACTGTAGCCCAATCTTTAAATGACATTTTATTACCGACTTTTAATAATTTTGGTTTAAACACAGCATCATATTCGTCTTTTGCTAAACTAAATACCGAGTTATATAATTGATTTGGATCCTCACAATAAAGTAGTTTCGGCAACTTTTCTATAATATTTTCCCTATAACGCATAAGCCTGTTTTCAGTAATAGGCACGCATGTGACATCTTTCCTTTGCTCCTTTTTAATCTCGATATTAAAGGATCCCACCACACCGGAGTGATCTGAACCCAATTTATTTAAAACTGACTTGTAAGTGTAAGGAACATTCGAGTAAATATTGTCAATACACGTTTTAGACGTAGCAGTAATTCGAGTAGGCTCCAAGAAAAGATTCACAAGATCGTGACACAAAAATAACGATTTAATTCTATTACTTAGGCTATTTACCTCCAACAGATCTACATTAAAATCCCCGCAAACAATGATTCCTTTATTTTTATTATCACTAATTTTAGACAAAGCTTCATCCATTTTCTTTTCAAATAAATCAAATGATGACGCAGGGGGTCTGTATACGCTCATAACAACAAGCCGCTCGAGTTCTATACAGGCAATTTCAATAGTTTGTTCAACAGATAGGCTCACTATATCTACTCGTTCTTTAAAAGTATAAGTATTGTCAATGAGTATTAAGGAGCCGCCACATTTTGCTTTTTCTCTGTTGAACGAACTTGCGACGTGGTGATTGCTAAAGTTGAACATTAACTGATGCTTTCTAAGCCAATGCTCTGTTATACACAAAATATGAATTTTATTACAGTTAACGAACAACTCAATTTCTAAATCTTTACCTAACATTCCCTGAATATTTTGATGCACCACGTTTAAAATACATTTACTTTTACTGCGTGATATATTTTTTGGAAAAATATTAAAGCTTGGGTAATTTGAATTAACATTATTTACACTACTGTTTCCCAAGTCAGTGCCAGAGATACTCTCTTTTGTCGTATGGTTTAGTTTAAAATACTAGGAATAGATTCCAAGTATTGGTTATTTATGCTACTACTCTGCTCAATAGAAGCAGATGTCCGGTTAGTCATATTATGATGACTAAACTTTAAAATAAAATAAGATAGTAACTCTGCTATCTGTCTTGTAAAAAACTTAGATAGATAATACCTATCCTTAGTCAAATATAAATATTTTCCAATGCATACATTGGTATCAATAAAATTAAATTTGTCACAATGACGACATGTCAATGTGTGAATAAAATTATTTAAACAGTGTCTTTTATTATTCTCATTTTGAGATAATGTCTGGCTGAAGGGAAATGCGAATAAAATAACTTTAGTTACATTTTGTATGGAATTTAAACCAGAGAAATATTTTATGATATCTTTTTTTGAAGCGTTTTCCCTTCTTCCAATCATTATAATTAATATTGTTGGTTCTAGAAACCTACTTATACATGTGCACATAACGTCTCATCGGAAACAATACAGACTCATTTCATGGCGTAAAATTAGCGTAACCACAAAAATATCCCGCTTACAATCTTTGTAATTTTTACCGCGCGCGGACCGCCTAAGAATACCTATTCCTTGCTATGCTCTCCACTGCATTTGTAATTTTTATAGGTTTCTAAATAATTTTCGTGGTCTACTTTCCATACAAAATCGCGCCTCTGTTCATTCAAGTTGATACTTAATATCATTTTACACTACGAGAATCAGAGGTCAAATGCCATCTCTATCTATATAAAATTTCCATAGTGGATTAAAAAAAAAAAAAACAAATAAACAAGTGAACATCTACCTAGGGTAGGTACATACTATACCTAGGTGAATTAACCCCCCCGTCCATGGTAGGTTCCTAACCTTCGTAATGGTTCAAGGAACTTATCCAAAGTACAACATTAAAGAAAGTAGGAATATTAGGAACTGACTGGCGTTGATTAGGTTTATTACGGCTGCCCAAAATTAAAACCTAGTAAGGGGTCCGGGACAAATTTTACAGGAGAGCCAAAAAACGTGTTCATAACTTTCAAGGCGTGCCAAACAAAATCTATCAGAGCTAGGAAAGCAGAAGTTGGCTTAAAAGTTGCGTTATATGTTTGTCTTTAAAATGAATTATTCTATACTTAACTATCATCAATAGTTACAGAAAGGCAACAGTTACATCAATTTTGTTTGAATTTTTATGTCAAAATAGGGCATTTTTACAATTTCAAAACCTAGTAAATTATCTTACTGTGTTTTGATTTTGTTTCTTTTACTTGAATAATTAAGAAAAAAAATCTTAGAACCTAGTAAGGGTCAATAAAATAAAATAGAAATTAAAAGAAAATTAAATATTTACTAAAAATAAATCTAATTCTTCATTGAGATCAATTAACCGTTATCGCTATAAATTTTAAGTTAAATAAATTTGAATAGAATAGAGTAGAATATGCTTTGTTTGAGGTTTTCGCGCTTAGTACACATTATTGCGAAATTTTCACGGGTCTTTTATGCGACAGTATGTAGCAAATGGGGTGTATGTGTAGGCGGCCTTATTGCTAAAGGTAGAAATTTCTATCAGGCAAGCTTGCGCTTAATTTGGCTTTAAAATTCATCATAATTTTATTTCGAAAGACGTTCACTGCTGGACAAAAGCGTCCTGAAAAAGATCTCCACATAGATCCCTCCTGCGCTGCTCACGACTCTTATGAAATCATCGGTCCACCTTGCCGGGGGCCTGCACAAGCTATCGCTATGCATTTAAGAACCTTTTTACCCCAATGGCCATCGGTTCTACGAGCAAGGTACACTTAAGTTTAGCAATTCTTCAGGCTATGTTGGTGACTTTTATTCCTAATTTCAGTTAGAAAAGTTTTTAGTGCAAATTAAATAAGCATAGCATTTAATAATTGGTATTCTATCTATTCATAGATTGTTGTCTAAACATCACAACTATCATAAGCAATAACCACGTCATTAGTACCCAAACCAACAGCTACACCACCTTACATAATAGAATAAACTAAATACCTATATTTCTTACGTTCTATCTTTCCCATGGGAAAGCTATAGTACAAAAAAATAACAAATCTGAGCTTAATATTTTATTTGTAATAAACAAAACGGTTCGAAGACGACGGTAAATGCATTTTTATACCTAGGTTATGTTAAATGTAATGCAGTTTTTTTTTGTTTGCAAGGTGTCAAAATCGAGAGTGTTCTTAGCTATGATTCAAGAAAATATCTTCAGCCATTTGAAGAATATCAGCTTTTTTCTAGTGGGTAAAAAGATCAAGTAACGCTTTTGTGGCGGGGGTTTTTAAATTTAATGTTATCCTGATCGTTGTGTACTTAATGTTAACTTTTACCTATAAAACTTGCACTAGGCATTTTTAATCGATTAAAATACACTTTAGTTTTAAAACGTGCTGCATGCGTGAGCGCCGCTTGACACGCACTGACATTCTTGGACTTACTAAAATAGAGCGGGGACATTTTGCCCAATTTGACAACTTCAAAAACCTAGCAAGGCGCAATTACAAAATAAAAACATAGTAAGAGACAGGCACTTGCTATGTTTTCATTTTGTCAATGCACCTTGCTAGGTTTTAAATTTG
The DNA here is from genome assembly GCA_948473455.1 of Teleiodes luculella. Classification (NCBI taxonomy): domain Eukaryota; kingdom Metazoa; phylum Arthropoda; class Insecta; order Lepidoptera; family Gelechiidae; genus Teleiodes; species Teleiodes luculella. The sequence continues at coordinate 7,700,245 of OX419600.1, read as the reverse complement.
TTGTTTAGGTAGAATTTTGAAACGAACCTGTACTTACTAGGTTTTCTCAATTTAGTATTTTGGAATTTAACGTCATTTTTAGAGATTTTACTAAAGCAGACTATGGGGGAACGTCTAGTAAGTCGAAAAATGCAAAGACCCGTTTTTTTTTTTAAATGTCCCTTACTAGGTTTTGACTTTGGGCAGCCGATTAAAATCATGCTGTTTATATTGTAGTTTATATAGTACTAATTTAATATTTTTAAACAATAAAGTCGTGTACCTCTGCGGGGACAAACCATCTCTATTACATCTATAATCTTCCTATAATAGTAAAAATGTATGTAAAAACTCTACCTATTTAAACTAAAACTACTTCCCGATCAAATAAAAATTATGAAGAACGGCGAGTTATGATGTATTAAAAAGTTATTTAAAACAAAAACATCGCAACACGATTGAAACACAATAATATGTCTTTTTAATTTGTTTATCGGTTTTTTAACTTGTTTTTATAATAGGTATTTAAAGTTGATTAAATGCATTTTAATAGCTTGTGTGAGAGAGGTTAATCACCTAGTTTAAAAGTTATTTTATTATTTACTACCTAGAAATATCGTAAGATCTTGCTTCATGATGATGTCATTTTATTTTATAGTAAACTAGCGACCAGCCCCGGCTCCGCACGGGAAAATGGTTATTGTGGGTTATCCTTCAGTATATTATGCATGTATTATACATATAAACCTTCCTCTTGAATCACTCTATCTATTAAAAATAACCGCATCAAAATCCGTTGCGTAGTTTTAAAGATTTAAGCGTACAAAGGGAGGGACATGGGACATAGGGACATAGGGACGGAGAAAGCGACTTTATTTTATACTATGTAGTGATAGTGATACTTATCAGGTAACATCATTATTTTGTTTATTGCCAAAGTGCGCGCCGCATACAGATTTCTGTTTATTATTTCAGTTTATATTTAACCCATACATGACGCAGGTAGAGACGACATACAAAGAGATATCACATAAAAAGAATAAATATATGCAAAATGTTTTTGCAATAGCGTCTTTTTGGCAATGTATTCCCGATAACCATATTACGGAACTCAAAATTGACAGAACAGTGCATATCAAAATTATTAAAGGAAATGTATGCTGATGTATTAATATATTAATATTAATTAATTACATACAAGGGCATGCAGTATATACCATTGAATTCCACACAATACTTTATATTTTTTGTTTATTGACCTACGTTTGCGTCGCAAAACGACATAACATTATTATCAAGCTTCATTGGACTTGATCGCATTTTTGCCGATCGAAGAGCAACGTGAGCCAACGCAAAACCTCTAGGGGTGTCTCGGGTGATCGCAATATTTTTCTTTACATTTCATACAAATTGAATCAATCCGTCTTGGAAACGAAGAAAACCTGCAATAATAAATTAGACGGTCAAAGAAAAAAAAACTCTTAAGTCTGCCACTGGATTGTGTTGTAGATAAAAATACAAAAGAATGAATAAGTTACAGGTTCGGCAGAGATACAGGCCTCGACATTTTGGTAGTTTAATAATGGGGTACGTCCATTCATTACGTGAGCGACGATTATTCAACCTCTACCTCTTTCCCCCTGCTAAGATGTTGAACCGAGCGCTTTTGATGAGACTTAATTCCCGCTTTCTTAATGACACGTCAGAATTTCCCAAATGCGTATTTCGGACACATTTCTTGATTGCACTGAATTTGGACAAATCGATGGGTTGTCATTGTTACTTTGTGGTATTCATAATAACAAAAAATTGAATTAAAGAATATTCATCATCATCATCATTTCAACCAGTAGACGTCCACTGCTGGACAAAGGCCTCCGCCAAAGATCTCAACAACGATTGAAACCGCGCTGCCCGCATCCAGCGGCTTCCCGCATTAAAAAATATTACAATTAATTATTAATATTACTCAAACAAAACTACAAATACTGCATTAAATATTATTGTACTATAAGATTAACTATATTGCAGACTAGCTTTCCGCCCGCGTTAATATTTTTTCCCGTGGGAATGAGATGTTTTCCCGCGGTAAAAAGTAACCTATGCCACTCTCCATCCTTTCAGCTAACTCCATGCCGAAAATCAAGACGATTGGTTGCTTAGTTAGGGCGTGAAGGAAGGACAAACAAACACACTTTCGCATTTTATAATATTAGTACGGAACTATGGAGTATGGATGAAACTTGTTATAGTTATAATAACTCTCTCTTAAAAAAAACCTAATTCCCCCTCTTTTTATAAAAAAAAAAACTCTCAATGTTGAAGTTCGGCTCCACCGTCCGACAATCTAAACGCCTCACGTGGTTGATAGAAGCCCCCTAAGATTGTATTATCGATTCACGCTGCTGATGCGATGTGAACGGACTTCGAAGGGCACCCGAGTCACCAACCTCTAATTATTGTAGGGGTGAAAACAAAAAATAACATTATTATGTTCCGTTCGTTCCTTAAATAACATAAAATTAAAAAATTAAAAACTCCCGCCACAGAACCGTTACTTGATCCTTTGAACAACTAGAAAAAAAACTGATAATAATTCTTCATTTCGTTCTTTCTTCATTCGTTCTTCATTCGATAATTCAAATGGCTAAAGATATTTTCTTGGATCATAGCTAAGAAAAGAACACTTTCGATAGTGACACCTTGCAAACAAAAAAAAACTAGATCCAAATCGGAGCATCCGTTTAGGAGCTACGATGCAATGCCACAGACAAACAGACAGACAAAAAAAGATTAATATGTCCCCAAAACGAGGGTCTCGGGGCAGGAGATGAATTAGGGTAGGGCCCATCTACATTAAGTCGATACTAGACTATCATATAAATATGAGCATTATAATATGAGAATCAATAAGAGTAAATATTATATTATTATAATATGGTCATTCATTAGTCGACCACGTTGAATCAGTGCGGGTTGGTCTACTTCACACACAACCTCTGAAAGTTTTTGAAGATGTGCGCAGGTTTCTTTACGATTTTTCCTTCACTGTAAGAGCATAGAATAAAAATTCGAAAACACAATGGTAGGTGCAAGCCAAGGACTCAACCTGCGCCTCCCGAATGAAAGGTAAGGGCCCGAGCCACTAAGCCAGCGACGCTCTTTATACGCTTGATTTATATGTATTACTAGCGACCCGCCCCGGCTCCGCACGGGAAAATGGTTATTGTGAGTTAATATGCATGTATTATACATAATATAAACCTTCCGCTTAAATCACTCTATCTATGAAAAAAAAACCACATCAAAATCCGTTGCGTAGTTTTAAAGATTTAAGCATACAGACAGAGAAAGCGACTTTGTTTTATACTATGTAGTGATGGTCATAAGAACACAAGTGACACAAGTCCAGTGAAGCTTATTACAACGATTTCGCTATAATAATAGTAGGTCAGTTAAAAAGTCATAATCATAATGAAGATAGCATCTATATCAACAATGACAAGTTGATAAAACCTAAAACTTCATGACTATTGTGGCCTTTTGTATTACATTTTTTTTATAACTACAATTATGTAATTATGTTATCAGTTTATATACGTCTCAACTCTCAACTGAGCTCAAATCGACTGTACTTAACCAATAATAGTACTAGCAGCGTATACAGCTTGATAAGATTATGTTCTCCACTTGTTACTCGCAAAATTTTAGGAAATCATACTAATATTATAATAATAAACTCAAAAAGTACAGAACTGATTTCAAAAATTATTTCACCATTAGAAAGCTACATTCGCCTTGAGTAACATAGGCTACCTTTTACCGCGGGAAAATGCCTTATTCTCATGGGAAAAACTGTTAACGCGGGCGGAGCCGCGGCGGAAAGCTAGTAAAGAATAAGTTTATAAAATCCCAAATTAAATCATAAAAAAATTAAAGGATGCTGATTTGACTGTTCATTTCCAGATTCCAGAGTACCTATCAATCTTTAATAGTTAGAGAGCCCACGACCAAGATTTTTGTCTCATAGCAATACGGCCAAAACCGCATCAAATCGATAGATACGATTATCCTGAACTCGAAAATACCAATATCAGACATTTTCCGCGTAGCGTTTGATCTGACCGAATTTTCAAAATTGACAAAATTTTACCGAACTGCATCATAGCAATATGTCTGATTTGCAGACTGTAGTTTAATGATAGTTCTGAGATACCGGAAACATATTTTTCAGACGTTAGTGGTGTAGCGCAAACCCGTAAAATCACTTAAAAAAATTAAAAATGAGACAAAAAAAATGTCTCATAGCAATATGTCTGAAAATCTTTTTTATTAGTAAATTTTGGTTATTTGATGCGAACAAAACAATTTTCAGACGGAAATGTGAACGCATTAAATTTTGAGACCGTTTTGAAAATGTTAACAAATTTTACCGATCGGTATCATAGCAATATGTCTGAAAATTGTTGGACATGATAAAATAAGTTGTCCACATGTGCAAAAAATTTATATCAGACAAATTAAGTGTAGCACCTTCTTTATCAGACTTTTGGTAGAGATTTTTGGGAGTATATGCTACACTTAAAGTGTCTGAAAACAGGTTTTTGGTAATCCTGGCAGCAATACGAAAAGTTTAAAAAAAAAATTATCCGTATTGCTATGATACAGGTCGGCTAAATTTGTTGACATTTTCAAAAATGCGCTGAGGCTATATGCTACGCGCAAAATGTCTGAAAATAAACTTTTTCGTAATACAATTATAAAATCTATGTACATTTTCACTATCAGACGTATTGCTATAATACCGACTGCCTTTTTTTTTTTGACACAGCAGAAATGGCCTCCCACGCAGTTGCTACACTTTCGACCGTTACTACATACCTAGTCGGGTTCAGAATCATACAATCTAACGATTTTATAGGGTTTTTGCCGTATTGCTATGAGACATGGTTTTGGTCGTGGGCTCTCGTACTATAAGTATTGTTCCCCGAAACAAGTTTGAAAATTGTTAGCTCTAGACCAGTGGCTATGGCAGCAAAAATTTATAATAATAAGTAATATCCTGAAAGCAAAACAAGATAAACAAAACTTTAATAAATATAAAAAATCTTCAAGTGTACTTCATAAGTAGGTAAATGTTGCTACACACTACAAGAGGTTTTTGTCAAAATAGTATTTAAATACTAGAAAACAGAAAACAGTAAACAGACTTAAGCCTGCCTGCCTGTTTTTAGGCTTAAGCCTGTTTACTGTTTTCTAACTTCCTAAGTCAGTTTTGACTGAATCGTGCAGCTATAACATAAAAAAATAAAATAACCCCCTACAGTGCCCTACACAAAACCGTTACTTGATCCTTTCAACAAATAGAAAAGAGCTCATAACTTTCAAATGGCTGAAGAAATTTTCTTGAATCATAGCTAAAAACACTTTCGATTGTAACACCTTGCAAACAAAAAAAAACTAGATCAAAATCGGCACATCCGTTTAGGAGCTACGATGCCACAGACAGACAGACAGCAGACAGACAGACAGACAGACAGACAGACAGACAGACAGACAGACAGACAGACAGACAGACAGACAGACAGACAGACAGATAGACAGATAGACAGACAGACACACACGTCAAACTTATAACACCCCTCTTTTTCGTCGGGGGTTAAAAATGAACGTCAGAACATACATGATGTATTGAATTAATATAAATTTGTGTCATGCAGTTATTAAATAATATAAAAGTGAATTATATCAGGCTTAATTAATTAAAAATGGATGATAACTAACTTAGGGAGAAAAAAAAAACAAAAAAAAAACACCTGTTTAAAACATTTCGAACTGTTTGTTTCATAAAATGTAGAAAAAAACTGTTTTTTTTTCCAACCCTGAAACTTCACGACTATCCTTTTGCTAGCCGTAGCACAGAAGAGTCCCATCATAAACCCATGAAAAAATAAATTTTAAATACCCAGTATGCAATGTTACCACTCTTACCACAATGTATGAATGCGACAGACAGTACTTAAAGACGCAAGTCACGTTTTCGCCCGCTACAGTCGGTGATACGGTTACTGCTAACTAGAAGGCTGCATCAAACGACCTCAAAATCACCAACAAAAACGCCTATTGTACACAGAGAAATCCTGTAAGTAACACAAGGCCATGGATTTTACGATATTTTTGCATGGATGGTCTACTTGCCAAGGTGATATTATATTTGGTTTTGTTTAGGAACTTGATTGCGTGATAAAAACGAGGTTTATTTTTTAACTTTAGGTATTTGATTGTGATGTTATAAAAACAAAAATCTTAAATAGCATCTCCACGCTTAGCAGGCGGTCGGCAGGGGTTGGGGATCGCAGTTGTTTTAAACTTTTTTTACTTTTCGGTTACTAAACTGAATTAAGCTGTCCATTCCCGGGGTCAGATTATAAGATAGATTGATTAGTTATATAGTTTAGTTTATCTACTTTGACTGGTTGCCTTCCTTCAATTGTAAGTATATTTCGTTTGCACTCTTTGTTATATTAATAAAATTGTATATAATAATAATTTATGATTTAATAAAAAAATTGAAAAGATGCAGCGCCTGTGGAGATTCTTCCGGCGAGTTCTTCTCCACAGAAGACAGCCAAATTCTGAACTCGCTACAAAAGAATATGTAACTGACGTAACTAAGAGATGTGAATGTCCTAAAGTTAAATAAATACTTTGAACTTTGGGCAGTACTTTGGGTTATGTTTGTACCGTAGCCAGCACATGCGGCTGGAAAAATCGACTATGAAAGCGCTAATATTTCGTAGCGGTAGGGGTAAATTTCCTAGTGCGAGTGTCCAGCCGCACGTGCTGGCTTCTGTACTTATAGAGGCGACCTAGCCTCTAATTATACCCGCATAATGAGTTTGCTTGGTTTTAAGTTAAGTAAAGAACTCCGCTACAAAAAAAGAAACGCGCATCAATTTGATCATTTTCAGTAAGAAAGCGTGTACATTCGGCAATCTCAAGTATATTGCGACGAAAATTCACAGTGTGCAAAGAACTTTATATCAACAACAAACAATCTGATTAAAACCTCACTTTTTTACAAAGCTATAGTAGTTGCAGTTACCTACTCTGAAATTGATTTGTCATTGAAACAATATTGATTTTATGGTAGCTCGTCCATGATTGCAGTAGGCCGAGAAACAACATAATATCGCCAATACACTAAGGAATAAAAACAATTAGCCGGTTATTTTTTCCTATTTTGACCTATTTATTATGGTAGAGGTAAAATAGTAACTATACCAGGAAAATGTAATTTGCTATCCCTATCCTCTTCCCTATACTAAAATAACACTGTAGGTATCCCATTATAAAGATTGGATTATTTATTACTAGCGACCCGCCCCGGCTCCGCACGGGAAAATGGTTATTGTGGGTTATTCTTAAGTATATTATGCATGTATTATACACATAAACCTTCCTCTTGAATCACTCTATCTATTAAAAAAAACCGCATCAAAATCCGTTGCGTAGTTTTAAAGATTTAAGCGTACAAAGGGAGGGACATAGGGACAGAGAAAGCGACTTTATTTTATACTATGTAGTGATGTCTTATGAATTTTGAATCGTAACGTACCACGAGTATCTTTTCAGGGTTTGAAGTCTACAACGGAAAATACATACATAATAACAAAATTAAAAAAAAAAATTAACCGCCAAATAGACTGTAAAGCAAAAAACTCTTTTTGCCTGTCTATTTGTTACGCTTTCACCTATAAACCACTGGACTGATTTTGATGAAACTTGGTACAAAGAAAGAATAGACCTTGAGGATAGCTGGATAGACATACGCTACCTATTACAGCGGAATAATACATAGTCCTACGGTAAAACCTACACTTAGTCTTAACCTGTTAACCTTAGGGTAGGTGTTTTTATTTTCAAATTTATGTTGTATCTAATTCGGAGTATACCCTTTCCAATAAAAAAACCTCGAAACCTACACAAATAAGAGAGCATAAAAAAATAATTATTAAAATCGGAATACTCTGTAAAAATGTATGCGTACGCTCATACATAAAAAAAATACGCGTCGACTTGAGAACGAGATCCTCCTCCGTTTTTGTCGGTTAAAAAGCCCGATATCCGATAGCGATGACCTTTGTAAGTAACATTTCATAATAATACAGATTACCATCAGTCAACTGCTATACATAATAAAAGCATAAAATTACCGATAGTGACAATGTTATGAATTAAACATTTATTGATACGGTGGTAAAAGTTGTGTGTCGTGTATATAATCTATACTACAGAACATTTAAAAGAGGATCTATACTAATATTATAAAGTATAAAGATAGAATAGACCTTGGGGATAGACATAGGCTACCTCAAAGTCGTCAATCCCATGGGAAAATCTGTTAACGCGAGCGGAATCGCGAGGCCGAAAGCTAGTTCTATAATAAATACAGGGTGCAAGTAAGTGACGGCTTAGAAAATACTAAAAGAACATGCTTAGTCACTCGACGTCGAAAAGTGATTTTGAAAATCTTACTTCGAATAAACACTTTTTGAATTTTGATTTTTACTTTATTTTTAGGTGGATCTGATCAATTTTCCCAAAGAACAGTTTCTTTGAGAAAATTGATCAGATCCACCTAATGAAATCAATTATGTCGTATCAATTATAATCGGAAAAAGAAAAAAATTGCCTTCTAACTAACTCTCCAATTAAAACTACAATTTGATAAACAGGATGTGGTATAACAAAAAAACTTTTTCTACGGGTATATTCTACAGTGCAAGTACAGTTAAGAGTAAATTAAGCGGAAATTTTTGGCTTGGCAATGTTATTATGTCCTTTGAATGAAAAGAGCGATGGATGCGCATGTTTATCTTTTGACCAGCTCTTAACTGTACACAACTACGCTACGTGCTCGCTTTACAATACGACATTACCTGATCCTTGCCCAAAAACTGAAAACAAACGAAGCACAGTTAGACACAAGCTTAGGTCTTACGTCTAGACGTAGCACACTTATTATAGTAGCATTTTGTTTATCTATGTAGATATTTTTTAAATAATATTCTATCACAATTCGTGACTAAATAAAATATTTATGGCAAGTCATTAAAATAGTTTTGATTTAAGACTGAATTGCATGTGGTATAAAATATAAGATAGGTAGATAAGATAGGTCTAAACTATGCATTTCTGTTACATTATTGAGGTGCCTTGAACTAAAATGAGCTGTTTCTATATCCAGATGGGTCCTTTTATTTCAAAGACTACGGTTACGAATGGATTACGATGACCCATCATAAGTTGGCAATGCCTTTCAGTTATTTATTTTAAATCCTATTAGATAACCCTAATCTGTGGACAGAGAAGTGAGTCACGTCGAGATAATATTGTAGAACTGTAATAAGATAAGATATATTTGGAAAAAATCTAGCTATTGTTATTCATTGTTTGTTATGTAGTTTATGCTAAACTACGCCGTAAAGCTAGACCTGGCAACTGATGTGTGTAATTAATTATATTTTAGAGGAATATATTAATTAATGATAAATCAATATAAGAATTTATATTTTGTTTTATATTTTTGATTAATTTGTTTTTTTATAGGCATAATATTGTATAACTAGTATGACTGTGCTATTAAATAATAATCTGGGTTTAAGTGGGCTGTTTCCTTCATCAAACAACTGTAAGCATAATATGAATCATCATGATAGATAAGAACGTAACAGTTTTTTTAACTCTCAATAGAAGTTTGTTCAAACAAGATTTTATAAAACATAGTTTTTAGTATATTTTTGGCTTTAAAAGCTTATTTTGCAGTTTCTTTTCAGGAATTTTAAAAAAAGTTTACTAATTCTATGTCATTTTCAGTAAAGGTAATGGTAATACCACAGATTGGAAATATTTTCTGTACTCAATTACCCAAAAAATTGGCCTGGTTGTTAAATAAGCCAGTTACAACAAACATGCATATTTTGTGCAGTTATTTTATTATAAACTGTTTCTGATTTAAAAAATACTCATTTTCTACAAAAACAGTTGAGAACTATACAAAAAACATAAAACTAAAATAGGACCACCACTCCCACTGCTTCTTTCTATGATTTATAATAACAAATTTTAGATTTATAAGTGCTTTGTATAATAACATAATAGGCAAGCTAGAATTAAAATGTAAAAATTCCTTAAATAGTATTTACTAATTACAACATTATTCTTTCTTATTAGGTATGGTTTTGTTTTCATTGAGTTAACTAAGTGTTTTTTTAAGCACAACATTTACCTTTTGTTCATGTTCCAAAACCTGTTATAAATAAATCCCTTTTTTCATTAACTTACCACTTTTTTATCATAACATTCCACAAAATTCTTCTTTTAAATACAGTAGCCAGCACATGCAGCAGGACATATTGACCTTGAGAGTGCCCATATTCTGTAGTGGTAGGGGTGAATTTCGTAGTGCGAATGTTCAACCGTATGTGCTGACTTCTGTACATACTTCAGAGAATAATATACAATAATTAATATATAGGTACCTAATTACTTTAAGAACAGAAAAATTTACTTTGTAATCTAGGACTAGGTACTTACTACTTACTTACCTGCTTATGTTTAAGTTTTGGAGAAGCTAGGTATGCTGCTTCCAACTTTGGATTAGGTTGAGCCTTTTTTGATCTTGTGTTTTTGATACCTAGCGATTTCCCGAATGGCGCAAACCAGACCCTGAAATGAATATTTAATTTTTTCAAAAAAAAATATATCAAAATTCAAAAGTTTTCCTCCTTCTCTGAAGTATCAAATTAAATTAAACGGGAACTCAAAAATATTTAAGTTTGTGGGTAGTATGAATTATGGATACTTTTCTGAGACATAGTCAAGAAATTATGCTTAATCTAAGTAAAGAATTTTCAGGCGCAATACGGCACTCTCGCTCGTCTGATTGGCAAATGAAGTGGAGCATTAACCGCAGCACCAGTGAGCCGCAAACGAGAGTGACCGTTCCGCCGCAACCGCCAAAACTCTATCAATATTAACTATACTCACGCTTCTAAGAATTTGCGCAGGCAAATAAGGACTAACGCCAAGGGTATTGGATATAGCAGGTGCCTGTGATCGTTGTACACCACATCTTTATCAGGACCAGGAGCTAGGTCTTCCCAAGTTGTATTCGGCGGCAACCAAATATTTTCGTCCCAAAATTTGTCTATCACTGCACGTATCATTATGATCGATCACTAACTTTACAAAACATTCAGCGAGCACGAGCTGACGATCCACCGTTCTATTTGGTAATAATTAATTATTACTTCGTAAACACACCCAATTAAAATAACGAAACTACGGAGACAAGACAACCTTACAGCACCCTAGTTTTGACATAACTGCTGAATTGAATTGAATATATATATTTTTAACTAGAAATAGATAAAGGCAACATTTAAAAATTGTACAGCTTAATTATATCTTCGTTTTTTTTCAATAAGAGTCACTCACTCATTCACTCACACACTGAATTTCTTTTTGATTTATCGTGCGTATGTGTGTATGCATGCTGTTCTTGGCAAAGAGGTTGGAAGAGCCAGGGCTTGTTTACACGTATTAAGTTGTTAAGTAGTTAACTAAATTTTAAGTTAAAATAACTTAATTTTAAGTAACCGATCGTTTACACGCTTGTCTAACTTATGCACTCTTTAGTTCACTGTACTACTTATGTACTTCACTAAATTGTTGAGTTCACACGTACCTAACTAAATGACAGTTTAGTAGAAAGCCACGCCAGCACGAGCACGAGCTCTTAAGTGGTTGTTTACACGCAAGAATTAAGTTAAAATTTAGTTAATTACTTCGTCACTTAATACGTGTAAACCAGCCATAGAACGTGTAGTCTTTATAATGTACGTCCAAATAATACAGCAAAACGCACTGTACTGCATTTGTACTGCATGCACTGTTGGTTGTGTTGTTGTGTTGTGTGACTTGTGTTGTGTGTGTGTTAACTTGTGTTTGTGTATGTTTGATTTCACCAACGCCAACGATGCGTGCGAGCGATTGAGAAGATAATAAATGAATGAAATGAACGGACGGATGGACAGGCAGGCCGAAAAGATTAGGTTGTGTGGCCTAGTTTGATTGACTTTCTATTTAAGAAGAACATGAAAGAAAATATAAAAATAACCTAAAAAATAGACAAGATCACGGGAATCGGGAAGGATTTAATTTTTCAGATTTAGTTTTCCAGTGTGCATCTAGTACATTTTTAACATTAGTTACATGCGTTTTTGGTTGTTTTGTGGCACGTTTTGTGGTATAGTTCAATCGATGGTGGCACAGGAGAGACTGTCGGAAGATGTTGTTCTGTCCGACTTGCGCTAATATGCTTATGGTGGAAGAAGGAAACGACGCTGGTTTGAGATACGCTTGTAACACGTGTCCCTACGTATACAATATCAAGAAGAAGGTGACTTCACGTACCTTCCCTAAATTGAAGGTTAGTTTCAATATCGTCGAAAAATATTGCATCATAAAAGTATTGTGATGTGGTGTGTGGTGTGGTTGCCTAAATAGAGAAGAGGGCTTTCCCTCAGCTCATTACTATAATAAAACTATCCCACCCATTCCGACAAGAGCTGGGACAGGAAGATGTCAATATCAAACTTAGACAAACCACAAAAATAAATTTGCCTCAGATAAGATTTAAATTTTAGTATAGGTATACTTGCAGTTAGACTGACAAGTTAAAGAGATGGCATGACCAATGCCACAGTATTTTAGAACAAATATTGTAAGGATCAAAATATTTTGTTATGTTTCAGGAATTGGACTATATTATGGGTGGCGCAGCCGCTTGGGAGAATGTAGACTCTACTGATGCTGTGTGCCCCAAGTGTGGAAATGGCAGAGCATTCTTCATGCAACTGCAAACTCGGTCTGCTGATGAACCAATGACCACTTTTTATCGTTGTTGTAATCATAAGTGTGCCCATAACTGGAGGGATTAAACTTAATTTTAGGAAAGTAGGAAGTGATCATGAACATTATTAAAAGGATTGTGACAAGTTCATATTTAGTCAGAAATAAGACAATACGGTCAAAAATGAGGGTAGACAAAATTGCCCCAGTTATAGATTGCTCTGAAGAGTCTTCGTATGGTAAAGCCGCTGAGCTGTTAGCTGAGGGCAGCGTCATTGCTGTACCTACAGACACTATCTATGGATTAGCATGTAGCGCTAACTGTCCAGATGCTATTCAAAAGCTGTACACTATAAAAGGTAGAGATTCAGGTAAACCTGTGGCAATATGTGTAACTTACATTAGTGATTTAAGAAAATGGGGAGAAGCCAGTCATTTGTGTGACAATTTACTAAGCAGTTTGCTACCTGGACCAGTGACTATAGTTCTTGAAAGGTCCAGACACCTTGATAATCCATATCTTAATCCAAAGACATCAAAAATTGGCATAAGGATACCAAAACACCACTTTATCAATAAAGTTACTAAGATTTTCGATATGCCTTTAGCTTTGACCAGTGCTAATTTCAGTAATGAACCCTCCACACTTTCCGTGAAGGAATTTGAACATCTGTATGGGAATCTTGGTGCAGTTTTTGATGGAGGGGTGCTAAGTAAAGGCCTTGAAGAGAACAGAACTGGTTCAACTGTGGTAGACTTATCTCAGATTGGCTACTACAAGATAATAAGAAAAGGTATATCTTATGAGAATATAATAAGGGCTTTGGAAAGCTACGGACTTATTTCAAAAGAATTGTAATTTGTTGTATGGTTACTGTGATAATGTTATTGTTTTAAATAAATGCAATTCATATTATTCTAGTATTAGATATTTCTGATGTAGTTACTTATTGAAATAAAGAAAACAAAATTATTTGTTTAACATTATTTATTATACAGCAGTATGTACTTTTTATATTAAATTTTTCTTTAAAATTTTCTAAGACAGTCCTATTTTTTTTTATTGAAAGGAGAAAACAACACATGAGAAAAGTTAAGATAGACCATAAAAATTGCATAACCAGACTGATTCATACTGTTTTCCATTGACTTTTACTAGATAAATACTATTTACTAGAGGAACTTACAAGGGCAGGTTAGATAAATTTACAGGTAGTCAGTATAAAGTTAAAAACCTTTCCCAGACTAGGTTGGAGATCCTTAAAAGTCTTTAAAATAACTGCAATGACGCTAATTACAATTTCTAATATCTGTTAAACAGTGCCAAGTGGAAAAATAATTTAAGAAGCATACACTTAAGTAGATTTTCTTTTTAAAATTCACAATTAGACTTATACTATTCCTAATTTATACAATCTTATTGTATGGATTTTACTAGTTGGAACTAATATATAGCTGATGAAGCTGCACTGACAGGTTTCCTGTTGTCAGGCAACTTAGTCTCTAAGCTCTGCCATCGACGGGGGTGGCCAAACAATGTACAGAGCTCTGGCATTGACTAAACCAACAGACACAGGTCCAAAAGTATTGCTGTCAAGTGTATGCCCAGTATGGTCTCCTTCTACCCAACAATGCCCCTCTGGGACTCTAACATACTGATTCTTGTATCCTATTGTATTAACTACATCACCTTGCAAAGCCACAACCCGCTTAATGATCTTCTGGTTAGGATCTTTGGGCGACACGAGGGATATCACATCACCCCTGTTAATTTTGTACTGTCTTACTGCCCATCTGGAGAGAAACACGTAATCTGTGTTGCTAGACTCCGGGTGAGCACTGGCTGCATAGAAACTCCTTCGACTTTAGCGACATATCCCACTGTGTCGAGAAACGTTACACCGATGGGAATGCCGAACACTACGGATCTGAAGAAGCTCTGGAGCATCGTGATTTGTACGTTACCGAGTATAGGTAGCAAGCAGCGTTCGGCATAGCCGCATAGTCAAAGTGTACTTAGAAAAGTACTACAGGCAGTAGGTGTACATTTTTTGAAATAAGATTATTTTTTTTATTATTTTTAGATAATTTTGCTTTTGGTTTGATTGAAGTTTGTTTGACATTGACAGATGAGAAGCAAAAATAGTTTTTTTGTTTTTTACATTCTTCTTTATGAGAATGGCAAAGGAATTTATAAAAACAGCCAGGTCGTTAAAAAAGTACCGTATCATTCTTTTCTTTCTTTTAAATCACAAAAGAAAGTAATAAATTGTCTATGGTACATAAAGTTCTGTCTGTCAAGTTGTCAACGTCACTGTTATTGAATGACCATAAAGCAAAGTCGGTCTTTACAAATACTCCAAAAAAAGTGTTGATGCTTTCTACAGTAAATTACAACCAAACAGAATTCTAGGCATTTTATTTGTGTCGAAGTTGTACATTATTACTAAAATAAAACTATAAAAGTAAGAGTTTCTATCAATCGAAACTCAAGAAGTGTTGTGGAAGCTATTGTCGACAGATAGTAGTGTACCGTGGTCAAGAAAATCTTACAATCTGCATAATCAGCTGTCAGTGAAAAGATCATCTGTCCTCGTAAATATAAAAGCTAAAACAATCACAACACAATTCGTATTGGCGAATGTGTATAATGGTTTGAAGAACCCAGCGAGGATGTGAGCCTGGCGCCGCGCCGGACGGGCGACCTGCTCCAGGCAGAATGGGATAATAACCTATCAGGATCGAGGCTGCGATATGGCTGGAGCGCCGTGAAGAGACGGCACATGAGTTTCTTTGTTAGGCGGACAGTGAATGCTAAAATATGTCCGGCGATTTTCCTTTCGCGGCTAAGATAGTGAGTCCCGTGAAGTGTAACGAGAAGCCATGGGATTTGTGGGTCAGCGAGATCGGGCACCTGTCGCCGCGAAAGGACGAGGAGGCGGAGGGCAAGGGCGGCGGGTCGCGGCCCGG
The DNA here is from genome assembly GCA_948473455.1 of Teleiodes luculella. Classification (NCBI taxonomy): domain Eukaryota; kingdom Metazoa; phylum Arthropoda; class Insecta; order Lepidoptera; family Gelechiidae; genus Teleiodes; species Teleiodes luculella. The sequence goes on along the minus strand of OX419600.1, from coordinate 7,684,378 downwards.
GGGGCACCCGTACAAGGCCGAGCGCCGCACGCGCCGCTCCGGACACAACCGCCTGCGCCACCAGAGCATGAGCCCTCCACGGCCTCTTCCCACAGATGGACAATCTCAACGCCGCCGTGTGC